>KK120598.1:414853-440920 GCA_000611955.2 Stegodyphus mimosarum | reverse complement strand
TACAAAAAGCCAATTGTAAAGAACCAATGATATGTAAAGAGATACCTAATGGCCCATGGGAAGTATTGGGAACGGACCTCTTCTATTTTCAAGGTAGAGATTATTTAATAGTTTTAGACTATTTTAGCAAATATGTAGAAATTGGACATTTGGAAGATTTGTCAAGTGTAGCAGTAATAAAACAACTGAAATAATTTTCTGCAAGGCATGGTATCCCGAAAATAGTGTATTCTGATAATGGTCCACAATATAGTAGCAAAAAATTTAAAGAATTTGCAAGGAGATGGAAAGTCCAAATTACCCACAATCGAATGGAATGGTTGAAAGGCATATTCAAACTGTCAAACATATGTTAGAAAAAGCTGTAATTGGCAACAAGGATCCATATTTAGTATTACTGGAATATCGTAATTCTCCTATTTCAGCTGAAATTAAATCACCTTCAGAATTGATGTTTGGAAGAAAAGTGAATGGATTGGTACCTATAAAAGAGAATTTCATTCAAATTAAAGAACATGAAGAGCATAAACAACAATTACTGAAGAGACAAGCCTTACAAAAGAAGTATTATGACAAAAATGCAAGACCATTAAAACCACTCAAGATAGGAGATAATGTGTACATAAATGAAAAAGGGAAAAATCTAAAGGAAAGTGGAAAAATTATGGGACAAGCAGAAAGACCACGTTCGTACAGGATTATAAGAGCTGATGGAAGAATTATAGAAAGGAACAGAAGAGACATTCTTAAAGGAACTAATCGAAAAAATTTCATAGTGCAAAATAATTATGAGAATGAAAGGTGACAAAGGTGAAGATGTAAATGAACCTGACATTAGTAAGAGTACTCCAACCTTAGATTTGCCTGTAAATCCAAATTCATATTTGACTTTAAATCCAAATTTAAACTTGTCTTTAAATTCTCCTGTACATAACAGAAGTATTGTGCCACTAAATTCTGAAAGAAGTGTTATATCACTTAATTCTGTAAATGGACATAACTACGTTACTCGATCTGGTAGGACTGTTAAAAAACATTATTATTTAAAAGAGTATGTATAATTTTATTATTTCTGTTAAAAAGGGAGATGTCACATATGTAATTATAATTTAGTATTTATGATAACGGTAACTGTAATGCATGATAACTGTAACTGCAGTATAGAACATTAGTAGTAGCTTGTAGCATAATAAATAATATGTAGCTGATCTTGTTATATTTACTTTCCACTTATCTAACATATAAATAAATGTTACACTCACAGCATCGTTTCACGACTTTGGAGACAATTTCAAACTACAGGAACAGCTATCCGGGGGTTTAGTTGTGGTCGTCCATGAGGAACCACTCCCGCAGATGACCGGTATATTGCCTTACTGGCCAGAAGAAACAGGGGCTAAAATTTTTAGCGGGAGACAGCGGGAGAAATCGCTAGACACACGACACAGGCGACTGGACGACAGATATCGCGTTTTACCGTGGCCAGAAGACTGCACGGTGGTGGTCTGTTTGCACGACGCCCTGTACGGTGTGTACCTCTAACGCCTGCCCATCGGAGAAGGCGTTCTCTGTGGTGCCAGGAACACCGGAATTGGAGAGACAATGAATGGTGACGAGTACTCTTTACAGATGAGAGCAGATTTAGTCTGAGTTGCGATTCTAGACACATACACATTTGGGCAGAGCGGGGAACCCGCAATAACCCCTTCAACATCATCAAAAGGAACTGTTTTGGAGGTCGCGGAGTTCTCGTTCAAGCAGACATAATGCTTGGTAGCCGGACCGATCTTCATATCTCCCAAGGAGGTTCGTCACCTGGGACTGCTATTGTAACGAGGTTCTTCTTCCTTACATGCGTCTTTTCACAAGGGCTATGGGTCCTCAGTTCCTCTTCATGGACGACAACGCTCCACCTCATCGCACAGTTACTGTCGAAGAGCTGTTGGAGAGTGAAGATATTGAACACATGGATTGGTCGGCAAGGTCTCTGGATCTAAATCCCGTCAAGCATGTACGGAACTTACTAGGGAGACCCGTGGCAGCACGTAACTTATCGCCAGTAACGATTCCGAAACTGCGATTGGTGCTACAAGAGGAACGAGCAGCACTGTCTCAACAGCTCATTAACAACCACATATCCAGCACGCACAAATGATGTGAAACCTGCCTAGCAGTCAGGGGAGATCATATCCCCTATTAAAGACCGGATGTTTCTTGCTGGATACCCATCACAGGGATGTTTCTGCCTTCAGTCGCATTGCGCTCCATGCTACTTTTTCAATAAAGCTTCTTTTTATCCCTCTGATTTCTCTTTTAGTAAGTGTTGTTTACATTACTCATGTCCTTACGTATTGGGGATCTTATGGTATTAAATGTGTTGATTTGGAAAGCTTTTGTACAAAGTTTTATTGAAAAAACCGTCTCGTCCTTAATTTTTGCACACCAGTGTATATACAAACATCTTCCATTTTCCAAAACCTTGAAAGAACACAACTAAACACGAAAGTTTTGTAGCCATCAGTTCTGCTCCCAGAGTACGGAAACTTTATGACTGAATCATAGAAATTTGACTCGCGTTACTTTCCCTTGCTCCCATATGTACAATTTGGGTTCAGAAAACAATTATTGATTGCAAAATCTGTTAGGCTTACTGAACTTGTGGGGGAGGGGCAGATCTATGCAACAGAACATGAGTTGCAATCCTTAACGCATTGACGCAGGCGTGCATCTGCCATACGATTGTGCAAGTATTTATATCATTTGCATTTAAATATAATACGTTTTGATTTAATATATTTCTGCATGACATTTTAGAAGTTAATAGCGTAAAGTATGTTTCAGATAAGAATAAATTCGGTTAAGCATTTGTTAAAGTTATTCTTATTGTACGGTTTGTAACTAAGTTATAATTCAATTTTGTGCTAGCTGAGCATCTTAGATAAATTATAAAAGTATAAAACATCAAAGTAACTGGCATAAAAAAAGACCTTCCTCCTTAGCCCCCACTTCTCAAAAACTAAATAATTCTTTTTAGATATTGTGAGAAAAGTTGTATTGTTAAAATTAACACAATGATCTTGCATACTGTATTTAAATGTAATAAATCTGTATCTGTAAAATAATCTGTATATGTAATACAGATGTATGCTAGAAATGCAAAATTTATAATTAGGTAAAAAATCAACCTGAGGTTAGGAGAAATTTTGAATAAAGCTATTTCAAGGGCAATCAAACATAAGTTCTTCAGCAGCACGAAGAAAAGAATTGCCACATATGTTTAAAACTACCCAATCTAGAGTTGCCTTTCGCTTAACTTTCAAAGCTGTTATTATAGTTATCTTGAAAATAGTAGTAGAATTCTCTCAGTTAGTATGCAGTTGATGAAAGGATTATAAATAAATGCGCATTAAAAAAAATCCTGCAAGTTTTAGAAAAACGAAAACTTTGTGTTAAAAGAATATCTATTGTTTTAAAATTAATGAATAAGTATAATTAACTTTTTTAACTTTCAGTGTAGAATGCACGCAGCAGCAACATCGTATTTTCCAAATTATAGCTATTTTTCATAAGCGTGCTAATTTTAAAGGATGGTTCTTCAAAATAAAAACGCTAATTTCTATGTTGTGAATTGCATCTCCGCAGTCAGATCAACATAAGTACGTCATTTTTTCTCACTTCCTGTTTCAGGCGTAGCCCTACTCTTTAAGTCCCACATAGGACTTAGAGTCATCTATATATCTTTGGTCTTACATCACCTGTGGGTCACACTCTACTGTTCCATCAGGCAGCATACATTACCGGCGGATCCGTTCGAGTCATTAGGCATATTTATTTGTGCCTTCAACTATCATTTCTAGTATATAATACAAGAACAATCGTTTGTATAAAGAAAAAAGGTCATAGCAGTCATATTTTTTTTAATAAAAAATTCATCTTTTTTAGTATATGCCTTTATTACTAGACTTCATTTTCTTATTTGCTGCCATTCTTCATCGTGATTCTCTTCCTCTGAATCAGACTTAAATTCTTCTTCTTCCGTAATATATTCATCCACTTCATTTCTTAAAAGTTCACTTTCATTGCCTGCATTAACAAAATCCTCAGCTGCATTCTTAGTCTAATGCATTTTTCTTGCTTCCATTTACAGATTCATTAGAGGAACCAATTATCCGTGTTATTTATTATTTATTTGAGAAAAAAATTAAAAAAGAAAAAATGCCAACCACCTTTTTAGTTACACTTAGTGGAAGAAATGTGTCTTCAGGTGAAAATACGGCATGAGTTACACAACTCGCAAAATAAGGGCACACACTCACTTTGTTACTGGGCGAAGAGTTGTGCTAATTTTAATTTTCGTTCAAAAGACAATTCCTTTTCACTAGCGATATCGACATTAGTGTCATCATCATCTTCGATAACTGTACCGGATTTCTTCTGAACGCGGATAGGTTTGTGGGTAAAAAATTTTATGAAAATTTACTATAAACTTGATCAAATTTGATTTGGTTAGCCTCTTTTCTTCTTGTTCATTTTCAGTTTTAAAATCATCATAATTATGCGAGTACCGTAAGACATTTTCTATTTCGGTAGGCCTTTCTTCTGTGTGATTTTTCAATGTAATATAGATAGCGATGTGTGCTATTCTTTCAATGACTGCAACATGAAATTTATTAAATTAGAATCTCTCTGACATAATGCCTCCACAGCCAGTTTTATTGGAAGTAGAGCTGATACAGTTCTGGATATTGAGTCGAATTATTAATTTGCAGGTTTAAATCAATTATTGCTTTTTGGATTGGATTTTTCAGTTTCAAAAATCGTTCCATCATTAGGAGTAAACTGTTCCAACACGTTTTAGAATCTAATATTAACATATGTTCTGTTTTATTTTCAGTTACTATATATTTTTGTATAAAGTATTTTTTGTAGGGGAACGTTTAAATATCTTAACAAGTTTTCGAACTTTATTAATTATAGGAAGCAATTCTTGATTGAGTTAATATTTCATCCTCATTAGCAATATTTTCTTCAACAATTACATTGTCATTATCTTCATTGTCCGTATCACTCTCACTCTCTTCAATGTCAGAATCAAAAGTTTCTATATCCACAGTATTTGAGTTCTTCTGTTCGTTATTTTTTTGGTATAATACGTCTGTTACTCATAATTGAATTCCATGAGCATAGCACAATTGTGTATTTGCACCAATCAACTTTCCAACTTTTTCATAACCGTTGCTTCATCAGTCGTTACGAATACAATATCTTCTTTCAGGAATAATCCATGTTTCCCTAATTTATATTTAAGCACGTCCACACATTTTTCAGCTGACATACTTCCTGAGACATGTGTAAGTCCTATATTCCAATTTCTTTTTTCTTTTTTTTTTTTCTGAATGAATATTATATTTAAATAGCGTCTATTTCTTACATGTCCATTCAGTAAGTTTTTCACCATTTACTTTTAATTGTATTAACTCGTATTTCAAAGAACTGCGAACACCGTTATTGTAGTTTATAACAGTTCTTCTTGTAGTGTTAATCGATGTTGGTAAATTTTTAAAAACCTCTGGCGGATAGCGATTTTCTTAATTCAGTAGAAGTGCAAAACACTCAAAATGGCAAACCAACTAATGTCATTTTACTTATAATTTCATCCAAATTATCTTTTTCTTTCAAAATAATCTAAAATCCCTGATGGCTTGGGCTTAGAAACTGTGCTTAAATTTGTATCTTCTTCGCAATTAGATTCTTTCCTCGTTAACAAATTTGTATCATGTTCCGTTTTTAAATGTATATGGAGTTTGCTTGTATTTACTCCATTCAGTTTAATAACTCTTGAACATTTTTTACGTTGTGCCACCATATTCTTTTCATCATATAAATAATGAAACCAAGCCGAGGTATTATCAACAGATTTTTTTATGTTCTTTAAAGTTATTCATTATTATGAGTTTATTAATTATGAGTATATAATAAATCTAAAAATATTTTGAACCCTAAAGTATGATATGCAAATACAATGTGAATAACAAACTCACCAATTTAAAAAAATATCGAAATTTTTCGAAATATTATGCACTTTCTTCACAACTACAACCTTGTTTCACAGATACGAATATCAGACTACAAATCTTGTGCATGTGCAGTATCGCTCTGAGCTGTAATAGGACAGGACAGTTTTTGACCGCCTCCTTGGATGATTCACATATTGTATATCACTTTTCTACTGTACAATGCAACTTTGTATTTACAGTCTAATTCAGCATTTCTCAACCTTTCATTATTCGCAGCCCAGTTTTCAAGCATAATTTTCATCGTGCCCCTCCTGCATACAATAAAATGTATGCAACAATAATATATGTTTGATTTCGGTTTTTAAATTATTTTTAACTAATTGCCAAAACACGAGTAAAAGCGAGCCAACGTTGGCGAGAAACCACATCTGGCATTTTGCCAAACGGGCAGTGAACAGATGAAGCGAATGGAAGCGGGGAAATTTTAAATATTATATTTGAAATGAAAGCCATACAGGGAGATAACGTTAAATGAATATGAAAGTACAAAAATTCGTTAATGAAAGTTAACCTAGACAGGGTGAGTTAAATTTAGAAACTGGGAATACTTTTTTGGGAATAATAAAAGAAATAAAACAGAAGCATGACTAAATAAAAGAGAAAAAGTATGTAATATGGTTTGGGCAAACTGTTTTGAGCATGCGCAGAGCAAATGTTTTGTCATAGGAAGAAGGAAAATGTTCGATAACACAAGTTTCAATTCTCTTTCGAGTCGATCACTATCAAATATATGGTATGTTACATATGTTTTCGTGTTACTTGCAATTCACCATATTAGATATTCACAGCAGCAGATTTATGCAGACTCATGGATAATTTTTTAAGCGGACGTAGGCGAGCATTAGACGATTGTCAAGCATCAACAAGTACACAGACGAGTGTGGTTCCGAAAATAAAATCAAGAATATATTCTCAAGAATCGTGGGGTTTACCAGCACTGAAGTAAATGAAGAAGAAAAATACCTGTGTATCATTTGCTCAAAAATGCTGGCCGCAGACAGCATGAAACCTAATAAATTTAAACGACATTTGTAAACGCTTCATAGTGAGTACGTCAACAAACCCAGAGAATTCTTCGAATTAAAATTAAAATTGTATCAAAAGCAAAAATAATTTTTTAAAGAAACATTGCCTGAATAAAAAAAGCTGCAACCGCATCCTAAAAAGTTTCATATAAAATAGCCAGATGAAAAAAACCTCACACTGTTGGTGTAGATCTTATTTTGCTTGCAGCAATTGAGATTGTAGAAACTATGTTTGGACATAATTTTTCAAAACAATTGCAGTCCATACCTCTTTCAAATGATACTGTTGCTCGTCGAATTGGTGATACAGCTGAAGATGTACAGTATCAGCTTTTCTCGAAGTTGCGTGACAAATTGTGTTCAATACAGGTTGATGATTCAACAGATAGCAATAAAGATGCTCATTTCATTGCGTATGTTCGATTTTGTGATAATATGTCAATAGTAGAACTACTTTTCTGAAAACCAATAGAACTCAAAGCAACAGCGCTCGCATTATTTGCTATTTTAAATGATTTTATAAACGAGGCAAATATAGAATGGAAAAATTGTGTCAGAATATGCACCGATGGTGCTCGTTCAATGACTGGAAGATTTCAAAGTATACAAGCACTTGTAAAACAAAAATCGCCTCAGTGCATCTGGACACATTGCATGATCCACAGAGAAGCTTTGGCTTCCAAAGAAATGAGTCCTGGTCTGAATATTGCGTTAACTACGGTTGTAACCATAATAAATTATATAAAAATGAGACCTCTGAAGTCAGGAATCTTTTCAGCACTTTGTAAAGACATGGGTGCAATACATTCAACTTTACCGTTTTATTGTGAGGCAAGATGGTTATCACGTAGGAAATTCTTGCAACGTGTTTATGAAATTAAGAGAATAAATTGCCATTTTCCTAGAAGAAGAAAGCATACCAGAAGCCGAGCATTTTCACGATGGTTTATTTGTGACGAAATTGAGCTACTTGGTCAACATATTCGAGAAATTAAATAACTTGAATCTTCAACTCCAAGGAGCAAATACACATATGTTGGATACGAGTGATAAAGTTAATACTTTTTGTAGAAAATTGGAATTGGAGCGGAAATTTAAAGCAAAAAAACCTAACAATGTTTGCAAATGTGAAAGATTGTACTAAAATTTACAACGCTGAAGAAGAACATGTAAAAGTTATTTTTGTAACCATTGAAAATCATTTAGCCATGCTGGCAAAGAATTTTAAAAAAGTATTTTTTTGCTGACGACAAACTGATAGCAAGTTATGAATGGGTTAGGGATCCATTTCATAAGACTCCCGAAGGACTCTCAACTGATGAGGAAGAAAAATTCATAGACTTCACGAAAAATGGCGAAACTAAAAGACAATTTAGTAAAAAATCACTATTTGAATTTTGGTCACTTGTAGAGGATTATTTTGCTGCACTAAAAACAAGGGCATTTCACATTCTATTACCATTTTCAACAACCTACCTTTGTGAAACTGGATTTTCTGCTGTGGCCTCTTTGAAGACAAAATATAGATCTCGGCTAAATATGGAAACAGAACTGAGAGTGGCTATTTCTAATATTAAGCCTTCCTTCGAAAAAATTTGCTCTGCAATACAGGCCCAAGGAAGTCACTAATAATTATTAAATTTGCTTTTAATTTGGTATGTTTTGATTAAGTAAGTTTTGATTTAGAAGTTGTTTTACTTTAACAAGTTAATTATTAAATATGTTGAAATGCATTTTGTTTTCTATGTGTATGTGTGCTTCAGTCAATTAATTAATTTTTTTAAATAATATTTTCTTTTGGATAGTCTCGTGCCCCACAGGTTGAGAATCAGTTAATTTTGCGCATTAGGGAGACATAAAAACAAAAAAGTGTACTATTTTGCTATGTTGGCGACCACTTAACCTATAGCGCAGACAATTTAAAAAATTTCTAGTAAGTACCGAAAAAATGGTATTTAAACTTATGAAAACCGGTATTATAAAATTGTACAAATGGCTCAAAATACCGACATTGCAATCCCTACTCTTACGTGTCCTAAATTTTCATACTTTTTATGATTTACCAAATTTATCTTCACTGTAAGAACTTTTCTGACAATATATTACCTATAACCTTTTATTCAGATATTCTTCAGTTACAAAAATTACTTCATTCAGCCTTTATGTTTGCAATATAATGCAATTTTCATAAATAAATACAATAAAAAGACTTTGAGCATGAACAGCTATGCAGGAAAAAACGCTTAAAGATATTTTAGAAACTGATCAACAGCACATTAAATATATAACATGTTAACTTTATATGATGATGAGCATCATTCACCTTCAGTAAAGAAACATAGAATGAGAATGGAGCTTCTCTATCTCCATTTAACACAGCATGGGAATACAAAAATATACATACATTAGTTTCATCTTTTCCAACTTTCCCTCCACCTGCCCAGCACAAGAATGTAAACAGGGATTCAAAATGAGACAGGGTTGCTAAAGGGTTAAAGTCTTTAGGTAATACAATTGTTTGGTTCTCTGGCCTGGGCTCATGTCGAGCATTATCTGGAAGGACTAACGATTTTGACCTATGAAAGAGAAAATAAATTATACCTATGAAGACTATTATAAAGGAATAACATTTACAAACTCTGTTTCTTTCCCTTATTAGACAAACTTTTGGCTCAAAAGTCTCTCTTTAACATATGTTTAAAAAATTATAAAAATATAAACTTATATCATGCCATGCACATAAAACAACAGTTCATTAAATCAGTTATATATTCTAAAAGATAACAGTAAAAGTAAATAAAAGTAATTTTCCCACTCTTATGAATTCTCATATGTATAAATCTTAGAAATTCTATAAATTTTTCATACAGATGGTATTCCCAAAACATGAAATATATCTTGTACAGTCACATAAGCATGTCTAGAAACTAATATTAACACTTAACCAACCATTTCTATGTTGATATAAGTTTATGAATACAGTTATTAACGGTTGCTTTTACATCAGCACAATTTAAAAATTTCTCATACTTCTTTTCTACTTTTAGCTTAGCATAAGTTCATAAGTGCATCTTACATCATTATCCTGGGATGATAGTAATAATTTATTTTACTCATGTTATTTTTGCAATTTTAATGTTAACAATTTATTTTAACTGTGACTTTAAAAAACTACTACAGAATTATGCATATTTAAGTATGGAACTTAATGAAAGCATAATGAACATTTTATTAATTGGATCTTTTGCTTTAACTGATCAACAAAAATTGTTAAATTCTGTATTTCCAAAAAACCTTTAACCCTTGTTGTTGAAACTGTTTATATAAAATTTTTCCACCTTATTTTCAGGAATTTTACAGCTGAAAGCGAATGCTTAGAAGCAATGTTTAAGAAAGAAAACCAGTAACCATTTTTTTCCAAACATATTCTACAAAATGGTAAAATATGGATAAAATTTTATAAAAAGTGATTAAGTTTATATGACTTTTGAAATGCTAAAAATATTATCTTAAGAATTTGCCCCATTTAGTTCAGCTAGAAAAAGATCTATTGCTAAGAAATTTAAAATTATAAAAGAATTAAAACCTGAAGAGCTTTGTATGATATGAAACTGATTCACAGGCAAACCAGAAGTATTTCCCCTCTTTGGTTTCTCTTCTGTACTCAATATTCTATTTTGCATTTCATTCTTTCCAACACACTACAGACTGTATGTATACAGCTGCTGTAGTTTAGAGAGGGTTTTGGATTTTGAGAATAGAAAATGTAATCTTTCATACATACCCCATTTTGCAGAAATGGCATTTTGACATTTCAATAACCCAATTTCGCAGAAAATATCCAATCAACTTGGAAATGGCCCTTAGATAAAAATTCCATCAGATATCTTGGAGACATCTTTGAATCCACAATGTGCCATAAGTCTTTCCAATACCAAACATTTTGTTTCACTTACAGGTTACATATCACCTTAAACAATTGTCCCATATAAGGAGGGGAAAACTGACAATTTATTATAAAACTTCATGACACACAGAGAAATATGCTGCTCGAAATAGCTCATGGAAAATGCAGTTATTATGCAATTCGTCCTCAGCATACAAAAAACATTGTCTATTTCCAAAATCATTCAGACAGTAAACAGCAATTCAGCTACATCTCTTTGAACCATTAATCCCACAGCTGACAACAATTATCTCATCCTACCTCTTGGAGCCATGGTTATATATCGTAATGTGGGTTTAAAAAAATCGGTCATAGAGTCCTGAAAATATGTTTTCCTGAATCTTTCTGAAAGTCGCCAAGAAATCTCCAAATATCCAAAATTCTAGGAACTGACTTCAATTAAATAAGAATTCTATTTAAATCATATAGGTTGAAAGCAAGTATTGAAATTTTTATTGCTGTTGTTTATATTTCAGAAGCTTAAGAACTGTGGGTGGGTGATAGCATTCTGCAACTAGCCAAAGATTTTGCATGATAGGGTGACAGTATGGCTTCATCACGTCAATTTAGACATCTTAAATTCCATAGACAAAACTAGATTCAAGCTTCAAAGCCCAGGTACTGTGTGCACTGCCTCCATTCTAACAATTATAACAAAAAGATCATGCTGGAGAATAACGTTAAACATACTATAGAAGCAAGAATTAGTTTAAGTTGCATACATTTGCAAGACTACAGTTTTGAAGGCTAAACAGAAATTCATTCATCTACAGGAATGAAAATGATGAATGGAAAAACATCGGCTCATATGATAACAATAAGAAAATACGAAGGGACATTGACAAAATGTGAAAGCAACTATGAAATAATTTCCTTAAAAGCTCGAGTTAAAGACAGAACTGCCACATCATTAACTAGAACATGAATGTGAAATGAATGAACACTGGTATTCAAACTTTAATGCAGTACCCCATAAAAATGCAAATGACCCCCAATCAGAGAATCAGCTTTTAGTTATATACCATCAAGACAGATTTTTTTATGATTTTTATCCTAGAGACCCTGCTATAAATACTCATAACCCAGAGTTTGAATACCACTGTTCTAGGAAATAAAATTTACCAATAGCATATTTAAAACAAAAATTTGCCTTTGCAGAAAAGGAAAATGTTTTTTCTTCACTAGCAATATCGGACAATACAGGATTTATAAATTGTTTTTCCTAAAACGTCTCATGCTCTTTAGTGTGAAATTTCAAGGCTATCATGGTTTGAACAATGCAATTTAAGCTCCACTGGTAAGCAATACTGTAGATATCACAAGATACATACCTAGAATAAACCCTGATTTGTGAATTTTATTATTAGAAGAAAAAACATGAAAGCTAAATTTCCATACAAAATATGCAATTTCATAACTAATTGACAGAGAGAAAAGAATAGCTGAATTCTTATCAATTATTCACTCAGAAAGAAAGAATTTGCTTTACTGTGATGAGATGAAAATTTTTGAAATGCCTGGTTAAATAATATAAGGCGAAAAACCTCTGTTAATGTAAATTCTTGATTAAGAACTGACTTGCAGGAGCAAAGTTATGGTGCACAGAAAATGAAAGAATACAAGGAAGCCAGCTTCCGTTAAAAGGAATGAAAAGTGAAGTGTGGAGGAAGGCAAACAGATTAAGATTTATGACATAATAATGAAATTAGATATATTATGTGTGACCAGGATGCTGAAGAATGGAAGAGATTTGGGCATCTGAGATTAGAAAATGAACTACATAACATAATCAATGGAATTCTTTATTGAGAGAACGTTTTTCAAAATCTTCATTATTAATGTCAAGTAGAGCAAAAGTATTGTCAATGTAACGGAATAAAACTGAGAAGTTTAATATTTCAAATAATTTTGATTCATAATAATTCACACATATGACAGGAAGAAGAGGATTGATGGCATTTCCCATGCTTTATTAACTATCATATCAAATGTCCAGTTTCAATCATGATCATAAATAAATGCAAAAGTCATATGAAGTCCAGCACCTTGTAGAAACATAGAGGGGGAACAAAATATTTTATATTTCAAAATATATTTTATTAGTAAGTTCTTGCATCGGGGAGAACGGGTTACACAAGTTTTGAGAATTTAAAAGAATAGCTGAACTTACCGTAAACTTTTCAAAAATCCAGATTTGCCTATGCTTTCTGAAGATGTCTCATCATCACCACTATCTTTGGCATCTGAAACCTATTACATACGTGATTCTTCCAGTTAAATTTTACATTTTAATATTTAAAATATAATCAAATCATTCAGAAAACAAGCAAATCAGATTTTTTTTTCTCCTGCATAAATGAATCTGATTAAACCCCTGCAGATATTTGTTTCAAACATTAGTAGACTAGTAGCAACAGTAGAAGATATAGTAGACTAGAGTACTAGAAGTTACAGTAAAATTATAATACAATAATACGCACTTCTACATAAAACAAGAATCTTCAACAAAGAATTACATGGGTTATAATGCAAATTAATGAAGAATTATTTCTTCGATAAGTTGATTAGAATTATAATCAGCATGATTCGTTTAGAATTCTTAAATGCAACCACACAAAGCTAGAACTATTAAGGATTTTAAAAAATTTTAAATAACATCATTATTGTAAATATGATGCATGAGAGAAAATTTAAAATATATATATATATATATAAAGCTAGTATAAACACTTTTTCAATAATTCTTGTAAACTACAAATAGTTTTTAAATTCAAAACAAAATAAGGTAAATTATAAACTATCACAGTTTCTACAGAGAATAAATGTTAAACAAGTTATAAATAATATATATTACTAACATTTAAACCGAAAACTTTTGTTTTAAATTACTATTATCTATCATTCAGGGATACTCCCAGGTTTGTCAAGGTCATTTACATTCCTGAGTACAATTATCTTTTTAGATAATGTAGGGCATCTGCACATAATTGTCTTTTCTTAATATACGAGATCCCTGTTTTGTTTTCTCAACTTCTTAATTTTTATCAATGCCAATTACTAATTTTGAAGCTGCCACACTACTTTTGCATCTGTTATTAGTTTATTAATATTAGAATCATATTACATTACTAACTATTTGATGTGACTTTATAAACTAAATCCTATAGAACAGTTTTATAAAAACACGCAGTGTATGGTTAAGACAGTTTTATAGCAAATAAGACAATCTAAATTCTAAATGTTCACATTTCACTAATCCTTGCAATGCAAATTATTGCCGGGCTTAAAAATAAGTGGGGTAGTAGCAGAAATTAGAATATACTTCAAAATACTCTTTTTTCCTTTTGCATTTAGTTCAATAGATTTTCTTACAAACACTATTTCTTCATAACTTTGCTACATTTATCATGAATAAAACAGAGATGGAATGTGACCGAATTTGAGATTTAATCACTCATCTACATAAAAGGATAGTTTATACTGTTTCTTGTATTTATTTCTACATAGTTGTTGAAAGTTCAGAATTCTTGTTAATTTACTTTCAAAGGCATACCAAATATAAGGAATAAGAAATAACGTAACTTCCTTTCATACGGATAAAGGATTCTTTAATGAAGAAATACTGCATTAATAGAAGAAATAATTCTTTAGAAATAGAAATGACAAAGAAAAAAAAATCTTTTATTTTATTATTCCACTTAAAACAATTATCATGTAATGCATTACAGCATAATACTATATTGAGGAAATACACTGAAAAACAAATTATTATCCACACCATGATGCGACCATGTAAATAAACTCAACGGGAACCAATAATCTGCCAGCGGCTGGCTATCGTCAATCCTACACAGCATTAATATTATCATTAATATTATCAGGTGATCTGATGCGCACCTGATAAATCTGTTGCCCAATGCTTCCAACAAGTATATATTTACTCCTGTCGCTTCCCTTCTCTTGAATGTTTCTCAAATGCATTACTGCACTCTTCCAAGCCTCTCACTGTTGAAGGACTTCTGGATTTCTATACAACGAGACGGAATTTCTCGGAATGTGTTTGTTCTTAGTGCTTCCAGTCACTAATTGGGTGGGGGTGGGGTAACTTTGCCTGTCAGGTTCTGTATATACAGAATCCAAAGAAATAACGTAGAAAATAACGCTTCACCTTATTGCCTGAAATACTAAAGAGTAATTTAGGACACTACATCGTACCTCATTCGTCTAGTCTCTTACTGATAGTTCTGATTTGTTCTTTGCCACATATTAGATGGATGAATTAGGAGTTTGCGTATATATGCTTTTGAAAATGGCTCAAGTCTGCAAAATTGTACCTTCAAAAAGGGGTCATCTAAGTGAACTGTTGGTGGTTATTTGACGTGCAAAAGGCAAAAACAGAGGTTGATCGAATCGAATCAAGGCGCAGCCCAAACAGGATCTTCACCGAATAATATAAAGGCCCTAGAGAACAAAAGCCCTCCTCATGACAACAAAACAAGCTGCACCTGTTCCAACTACAAACGAGGACAACCAGCAAACCGGCCGTGACTGAAAAATAGCAGGACCTTGTAATTAATAATCCTAAATTAAACTGAAATAAGGCACACTTCTAATTCCGAGAAACCAGGCTTTGAATCGTGAGTAGCAGAAAAGTTAGAGAAAAGAAAACAAGGAAAATCATAAAAAATACTTTCAGGAAATGCTTGCAAAGCTCACAACAAATTCAAGCTTAATGCTACAATAGACAACAGAAAAGGAAAGAAGAAAACTGAAAATAATAAGGTTAGCAAAATTCACTTAATGAAAAAGAAGAAAATACTAAAAAGAGCACATTTAAACATCCAACAAATAACACACAAAAGAAAGATTACAATCAGACAACGATACTAATAATACTGTTGACGATTTCCATTATCTTGCTGGCAAAATTTCTGGCCTTATCAGTATTCTGCACTACAAGGTTAAAATCAAATACAACCGTTATTAAACCGATTTCTCTGGCTCTGCATAGTCTACTAGGTTGCAGCAGCAGCATAGATAAAAAACAAGAGGTGATTTGTTTTTATTGATGTTGTGAGAAGAGAAAAACTCTGAATGGAAAAACTCTGAATGTGTGAAAATGCTGTCTTGTAGCTGAACATCATTACATTCGGAACCCAATTAATCACCTGCTGTAGCAGTAGATAAGTTTAAACGGAAGGGCCACCAAACTCATGATGCACTAGCGCAAATTATTCAACAGGAAATCAATGCTATCCTAAAGCAAAGACGGCCTGCCATACCTAATCGCCATGCTCTAAGTCAAGTTATAAAAAGGGCTCCTAAAGGAATTTTGCTTCCACAGGCAGCTGCTATGGAAGTTACTGATATCCCATTAGAACTTAGGACTACTGGTGATGAAAAAATTCCTAATAAATGATTCCTGCTTTACCAATGAACGCACTCTTGTTCACGACCAAAAAACAAAGTTTCGCTATTGCAAGAATTTGAACACGAATGGCACATTTAAAACTGTACAACGCATTTCTCTCAACTGTACACCATCCACGCCCATGTTGGAACTGGTGAAAATCCAAAAGTGTTTTTTGTTAACTCTTTAATGACGGCAAATCAGAGGAGTGTCATACTGATTTATTTCGATATTTGAATTACTTTTCTGCCGAACGTAATCTCAAATCAAATCCTCACCTCATCATCAGAGATTTTGAAAAAGCACCATTTAATGCTCACATGTCGCTAGTAAAGGGTGTTTCTTTCAATTAGAACAAAGGGTGTGGCAACATCTTCAGGCATAAGGAACTACTAAAATGTATGGTGAAGATGAAAGATTTAATATGAAACATCGATACGTTCCAGTTCTTGCTTTTCTTCTCTCTCATGATATTCCATCTGAATTTGATAAGTGAAAGCCTATTCTGATGAAGCAAATTCTGTAGAACAGTGGTTCGAGAACAATTATCTAAAGGGTAAAATCAAGCGGAATATGAGAAACGGAAGGATTACTCGAAGTCTTCCTTCATTTGCTCCAGATTTCTGATACATCCTCATTGAGTAACTATTTGTATTCCAAGAACACAAAATCAAGTCAAAGCATGACATAGACGTTTTGAAACATTTTTTGGAAAATCTCATGTTCGTTTTTACATGATAATTAGAAACAGCTTAGGAACGAACTATTACAAATGAAACAGAGGACAAAGGCTATCTATCGTGGGAAAGCTCTTTCACCAACTCACAAGGAATACGTTGAATGAGAAAAGCGCATCCCCACTTGTCTTAACGATAGAACAAACGGTACAATCATAGACTTCTTGCATGGTAATATAGTATTATAGACAATCGGTGGACGAAATCTCGGTGGAGATATCTGAAACATACACGAAAACATAAATAAATAAGTAAATAAAATACGAATAAAAAAAAAACTTTTAATACTCCCCAAAATGAAACATAATTCTGGAAGGTCCCAAGTCCTTAAAAAAGCAGAGAAGAAACTTACTAGATAGATATAGAAATACAGTGAGTAGTACACAATATATGTATATATGTAAATAGATAGACAGATAGCGAGTAGTGTCGTCTCACCTAGTTGGTGAATTTTAACGTATTTTCGTTTCTGGTTTCACTCTTTTGGAATTCTTCTAATTCTGGCAACCTTTCTGCTATTTTAGCTCACTTTGCTTTGATCAGGCCAATGCAATGGACGCAGGTATGTTTGTCTTTATCTTCCCCTGGCTTTGTCTTTGGTCTTAGCAAGACCCATTTTGATACGTTATTTTTTTTTTATTTTGAAGTTTATTTTAATTTTTTCTCTAACAAAGTTTAATTCTTCAAGCTCACTGGGATCTCCCTTAAAATTGTGTAATTTTTTACTAATGGCTTTTTAGCTATTTATTTTAATTTGTACATTCACCTAGTTTTTCTTGCGCAATTAATAAGTTTTACATTTACAATTTTATGGCAGGCGCGTCAGGAAAAGAAGCGAAACCATTGAGACTTACATTATTAAGTTAATTTAATTTGATCATTCTCTTAATGTAATTCCACTTTCAGTCTCAATTGTTTTCGTTTGACAGCTGGATTCGAATTTTATCACGCTTTTTCCTTGATAAGTTCGTGTTAAACCGCGAATTGGGCTAATTTACCATTTACGGCCATTCTTTGTATTTTTTCTATGTCTCTGAATTGCTTTAGGTTTTTAGCGTGCATCTTTTAAATTAATTTCTCTTTTTTAATTTGTAGATTTTTTATCAACCTTTTTAGTTTTTAAAGTTTGTCTCGTTTTGTATTTTTTATATTAAGTTCTTTTTCGTTTACTTTTACTTTTTTAGTATTGTATTATTGCTTATTCATGGTGTAAAATTTTTTTACTCTGTAACTACAGTTTCAAATGTACTTTTAAGCAATAGCTTTTAGAACCTTCCTCTTCTTTACAAATACATATAAATTATATATATTTAAACCGATTTGTTTGTATATATATATATGAAACCGATTATTTTCCTTGGAGATGTTATATGGAAAGTTTTTCTTATTATAATTTATTGTGAAGTATCATTATACATATAGATATATAGTGAGTAGTATATATACACTATATCAGTGATTCTCAACTACTGTGCGGCAGCACTTTTGTGTGCTGCCAAATTTTGGAAATGTACATAGTAATTATAATGGGTTTAATCCCAATATACCATACACATGAGAATTGGCGAAATTTGTTTTTAAGACATTAATAAGCGCGCCAATTGTGGTATCCAAGCCGATTTTGATTCTCTGGAGAAGAGCACAATTAGGAGCATTTTTGCCCACGTTTAGTTCATGATTTATATTGAGAAGTTCTGATTGGTGCAGATGGAAGATTAGCTTACTTATCAGACATTTTCGTTATTTTAAAAACATAAATTCAAGTATGAAAGAGCCGAAAGAAAATACATTAAACTAAAGAAATAAACTGGTGGGATTCCAAAAACAAATAACTTTATAGAATAATAAAGCTCAGGAAGGCAATTTGGAAAAGTCTGAGTCAGTTCCAAAAGACTTTAATAAAACTATTCATTCATTCATAAAATTGTTACTGACCATTGGACAACATTAGAAGAGAAAATTATTCATTATTTCCCAAATTCAGATATAAAAAAAAAATTGATGGCGTTCGTAATCCATTTGCGATAACGAATACTTCTGTATTTGAATTAACTTTGAATGAAGAGAAAGAATTAATTTTGCTTTCTAATAATGGAGATTTAATTTTAAATTATTCGGAAGAATCAATTAATTCATTTTGGATTAACATTAGATGCGATTATCCCATGATGGCCAAAAAAGCTTTAAAAATGTTATTACAGACGTTATTTGTGTAAATTCGAATTTTCAGTATTAACCAACATAAAAGCGAATAAAAGATCGAGACTGTTAAATGAAGAAGACGATATGAGAGTAGCACTGTCATTTCTACGACCAAATATAAATGAAATTATCAAAAAACATCAAGCTCAAATTTCTCATTAAAAGTATTCTTATTATTGTTAATTCTTATTATTAATTGATTCTTATTATTAACTAATCCCTTAATAAACGTACTGCTGTTTTTGTAGTACATATTATTTTATTTTACATTTTAATTATTACAATAAACTATTTTACACAGTGTATTATAAGTAAGTAAACAACTTTTAAACTTATCTTTTTCCTTGTGTGCCGCCAAATTTTGAAATCGTTACAAGTGTGCCGCGACAGAAAAAGGTTGAGAATCACTGCACTATATATCTACTATGATTACAAAACAAAATATAAACATTCCTAGCATTAAGCAGCTGAAAAATTATCAGTAAAGACATAAAGTAAGAAATTAAGAACTAATTTTTCACAAAGACCAAAAATTGAAATTCATAATTAATAAATTTCCAAAAATAATATAAATGCAATATAGAATTTTAAAAATGTTAAAACCAAAACTTTTCAAACAAGCAATACCCCAATTAAAAAAATTAAAGAAATTTAAATAAAAACGAATATAATAGAAGAGGAATTCAATCAACTTCAATGCCACTTCATTAGGAGGAGGAATATTGAAATAAATTGAAATCTCTCTTCCACGTACATAATTAGATAGATAGTGAGTAGTATATTATATATATCTGTTGGGCAACTGAGTTGTCTGGTAAACGTAACTGTCAGGCAAATGTACCCGTCGTACATATATACTGAATGAATACCGAGGCCTGAATGCTGAAGCTCTCCTCATTGTTTGCAGCTCACCTTCATCGAGGCCCCTGCCAAGACCTTCCATACAAATCCTCATTTTCCTTCCATACAAATCTCGTGCTGTTTCCTGTTAACAGATGGCACCAGTTGCAAGATGGCTCAATGTTGCTACAGATGGAGGATGCCTCTTCTCTTCTTTTTCTAAAGTTAAAATTTCTTTCTGGGGAAATCCTTTCAAGTCCTCTTCACTCTCAGAGTGAGGAACTGTTTGAAGTTCTGGGAATTACTGCTAAGGTGACAGAACCTCAGAATAAAACTGAAGTATTGCATACCAAAGATTGTTACCATGGATAAAGGCAGCTATCTAAGTAATTCTGACTACAAACCATTTGCAAGTTCAATACCAAAAACGCCGAACTGCTGGACAAATCATGCAATATTAAGAGATGGGTGTACAAACAGTACTTCAAAAAGTTGAATAACTAGTGTGAATCATGCAAAATGTTACTGTAAACTAGTGACTGATATGTGAAGTGCTTGGAGACTCAGTCATATTGTATGGATGGCAAAAACGCACAAGGTTATGTCAGATTACGGCAGATTTTGATGCAAGTGCTTTGCCCAGCATCTGCTCAAGGTCTGTTCATCAACAACTGGTGCAACTGTAACAAAACAGCCCATGGCAATCTCGTGTTCCACTGCTAACGAGAAGACATCGAGTTCTGCAGCTGAAATTTACCAAATTGCAGTACTGCCGGATGGTAGAAGATTAAAAACGTATCAACTAGTCTGACGAATCGAGATTCCAGCTGCTGCAGGCACATAGCAGAGCTCGAGTAAGATGCAAATGGCAGGAAGCGCTGCATCCCTTGTGCCAGACAGTTGTTGTGCAGGCAGGTGGTAGCAGTGTAGCTAATTTTCGTCTGGGGTATCTTTACATCTCATTGGTTCCCTTCACGCTAAATGAAGCTCTGACCATTTTGCGCAACTCTGAACTACTGGCTGATCATCTACACCCTTTCAGGCCCTTGTTGTTTTCACAGAACGATGAGCTTTTAATGCGAAACTCCATCAGTCATACGTTGCACAGAAGCGGTTCAATGAACATATCAATGAAACTGAAGTATTCACCTAGCTTCCAAGGTCCGAATCCTCCAGCATCTGTGGGAAGCGTTACACTGGTCTCTTCACTCCCTGAACTCACCACCATGGTCTGTGATGAATTCACGGCAAAAACTGCATGACTGCAGGGGATAATACCAACATCTCTCTTTCAGCACTTCATCGAGTCTCTTCCCATTTGTATTACCACTGTTTCCCGCACATAAGATGGAGCAGCGCAGTATTGAACAGTGTGTATAATAATTTGTTATTTCAATGTACATTTGTACATAGAGAAGAACAATTAAAATGATACTAATCATACAGCAATTTCATCAACACTGAGTAATAGGTGCAGACATACAAGAAAAGAAACACTGCGTAAAGAAATATTTAGTAACTTATGAGTGAGGTACATATTTACGAAAGCTTTGGAAAACATAGAATGAAACATGAATAGAAATTAAAGGGATTATACTATTATTTAAGTACAATATTCAAAAAAAATTTCATTGTAATTTATGCATTCTAAACAAATTTGAAAAATAATTTTCTCAAATTATTTCAAATCCGGCTAAAAATGAATTTCATTCCTAACATTACCTTAAATACAATGTTTCGAAAAGTCTTTGGAGCAATGCTTCTTGAGAAAATACATTTATTTAATTTATGAGGATGGGGATGAGAGAAGAGCTGAACCATTCCATAGTTATGAATAGATGTATGGTGATCCACTAATGGTAGACAAACATTTTTGGATTTAACAGCAGCAGGACCTGTAAGCTAAAACATATTCTGAAATTAAAGGCTTCAAATACCAGTAATTAACACCTTTCACAATGTCTTATAGCTTTTTCTTAAGATATGTGAATTAAATGTATACAATTATGAAACATTTTACTTGAACATAATAAAAGCAAATGAGCATCAAGCAAATTCAAAATAAAAGTGATAAACTATTTTTATTCCAGAAATTTAAATATGATAAATAAAAACTACTCTTGAATGTTAAAAGTAACCACTTATGTTGAATTTAATATATATACTACCGGGGAAAATTATACGAAAATCTCTCAAGTGAAGTCCATTGAAAGGTAATTGATTGATAACTCAAAGTCAACATTTACATATAATTCAATGGGATTCATTTTCCTTCCATACAAATATGCAAATTATTGCTCCCATTCTTTCAGCACATGAGGAAAAGAGTGAAAGAGGTTGATTCAACTTCTAATTTTAAGCATTGTAAGAAAAGCTGCATACAGAAGGTGAAACATGCCTAGAAGGCATCTGACAGATTGGGAAAATGGGCGCATGACAAACACTGACACAGGTCTGCAAAAACCCAAAAGCAGCCAAAATCGTCATGCCAGGAATCTGAAAATGGTTTAATGACATTGGTATGCTCTAGGTCAAAAACGTGGCATAACAGATTCTCAGGACCATTATTTTGCAACAAATGTTGAAAGAAATAGATAGCTAACTACTGTGTTAACACAGGAACTCTTGGGCAATCTAACAGAGAGCATGGAAAATTGCCATAAAGCCTGCATTTTGGTCATGGGATCACAAACCACATTAACTTTAGTCGATGTGTCTCTAAAAAGTTAGAACACCAACTTATTCTTATCCTACTTTATTACAACATTTCTTATGTTCATATTTTATTAGTACAGTCCAATACCAAAAATCCACTGACCTGAAATCTGCCAACTCCTGAAATCCACGTTGCCTCTCAAAATATAAACATTCAATTTATAGGTTCCCGAAACCAAAACATGGAGAACGAAATATCGAAGAAAAAATATTCACTGAATAATAACATCATAATTACCAAATAATAATGACACATAACGGAAATACCAAATTATTGACATCATGGTAAAAGTTTTTCGCCTCCAATCTGTATTGAGGTAAAAATAAATCAGAGTTTCTGAAACAAATTCTTTCAGTGAGCATTCTATTTCACTTTGTGATTATAAAAAAACATCACCGTCAAAGACTGCATTTATTTGTTAGCTGAATCATGGAATTATGTTTTCCAAACAACATTAATAAATGCCTGGCGCAATGTATGGCCATCTTCTGTGCTTATTGAAATTGAGAGTGATGACAGTGAATTTTCTTGTTTTAGGGTCAGTGCAGCAAGGGTTAAAGCAAGAGAATTGCTTTCATATTCAAAAGAAAGAGTAAATGAGGAGGCTTTGCAAGAAGAAGATCTCGTTGAATGCATCTGTTCAGATGAGCCAACATTGGCATATCAGATGACCAATGATAAAATCGTTGGCTCTGTTTTGAAATCGCCACAGCAAGGAAACGACTCGACACCAACACAAATACTGAATTTGATAAGAATCAGAAAATATCTTTTAATGAGGGTTTGGAACATGGTGATAAATACCTAAAATTTTTAGAACAGAGCTGTGTCACAGAGCAAAATATTCTGACACTATACAATTTAACAAAAAAAAAACTTACTCTGGAGCACCTTATAGTTTTAAAACAAACCTCTACCAGAAAAATGTTTCAAACACATAAAAAAAAAATATTTTATGATTTATTAACATCCCTTATTTTTATGTGACTTTGTTGTATATGTCTTTAATGCTTTTAAATATCCCTGTAATCACTAATATAAATGAATAATACAATATATATATATATGTAAGAAAAATAAAGAATATGTCTAAATTAACAACGTAAATTTCCCTTCTCAATTCTAAAAATAATAACCTCTCTACGCACTTCATCATTTCTAGATTAATCCATGTCATATGGCACTTACATAATTCTGATGATGTAAATGGAACTAAAAGTCAAGTAACCAATAATAATTTTACAGAAGTATTAACTATCCAATCAAAATGCATTGTAAACCAAAACTAACTCAGTCTGAATTGGGATTTCACCCTGAACGTAACGCACTTGCTCTTTACGCTTCGGTCTAGTTGGACTGCTGTCTGCTACTTTCTTCTTTCTTACTGAAAATTAATCTAAAATGTGAGTTATTTTGGAATAGGCACATTTCATGTGCCAAGTTGATTGTGGCCACAACAAGCGGAAATAAAAATGAAGATTTAATCTGCCTTCGCTTCCAATTTCCTATTTGTTATAGATCAACACTTCTACGACGTTAAAATTTCTGCTGGTCATTACTTCAGACTTTTTTTTTTATTATTACAATGAGTCGATGAGGATCGATCTCCGCTGCTAACCCCAATGGATGTGTGCACGCGATATTCAAGTGATGTGTTGGGCAAAAGTTTACTCCAATGAACTCTCAACAATTCCCAGTAACGGGACTGCGAAATAAAAATTAGGAATTTGATTTAATGCCTTGTGTTGAAAGTTTCAACGATCGCTGATGTTCGGGTGCTGTGATCTGCGTTTCTTTTCTTTCTGTTTCAAGGCCATAGTGTGACGACATCTCTATACTTCTAACTCTGTGCTGTGCTTTTCAAGTGTCTCACTTTTCAAATATGGTGTTTTTTCAAATGTGGAAAAAGTTTAGTGAAAATGGGAAGGATTTTTCTTGCAAGGTTTATTCATCATTTGATTTCTAAGTCTGTGATATGAATATTTTTAAAAGGTTTTATTTAGTGCAACTAAAAATATCATATTGAAATAACTGATCATGATTATCATATTGAAAATCTGAGTACATATTGCTGTTTCTTAAAAGTGTAGTATTGTTTTATAAAAAAATAACATTAAAAATTCGAATTCTAATAATTTAGTGAGTAAGTAAAGAAAATTTCGAATTATTTTAGGTAGGCTGTTAAATAATTATATTTTGGAATTTGTGTTGAAAATTTTGAATAATAATTTTATTTCTAAAAATGAAGTGGATACAAAAATAAGTGAAATTAGTACAGATAAGTAATATGAAATTATGGTTAATGCATGTTAAAAATTTATGGGTTGCTGTAAAGTATAAAGTATGTTGAGGGAGTACTGGTTCCGAAACAGAGGCCTATTATTACCTCTGTACAGTTGTTCCTTTTACCCTCTTCATATAAGATAATGTTGAAGGCTCTCATTTCATGATTGAATGCAATTTTTTTTTAAATTTATTATTATACTTTTTTTTATTATGGAATGTAGTAGTGCAGTTCTCAAAGGCCAATTGCCTTATGTAAGGAACGGAGGCTTTTTCAAGTAACTGCCTAGGCACCCTGAGCCACCAGTGCAAAACACACTGGTTAGCTCAAGAGGCTAGCCCTAATGATGGATATGTTTGTTTAGAAGTATTGCGAGGCCTTTCAGTTTGTTAAATTCAGAAATTGCAAATGAAAGACAATGTTGGTAAAACCATAATTTTAGCAATACTATTATCAAATTTATGATGTTAAAATATAAGTTATAAGAATGAAAATTAGATGTGTTCTGAAAATTTTGAAATTTATTTTGATTATTCAAAATCAGTAATATGTGTGCAAAGGTTTTTCAACTGTGATATGTTGTGTTCAAAGCTTTACAAAGACTTCTCTGAAGAAATTTAATGATATGGACGGCAAATTACAAAAACGTTTGGACTGAATTTTTAAAGGTCTCTAAAATATTATTTAAACAATTATATAAGTTAATATTTTGCAATTATATAAGTAATTAGTTTGGTCAAAATTTCAGGATTTGTATTTTTTGGTCAAAATTTCAAAATTGGTATTTTTTCAAATTATTTCTCTTCATTTGCTTTAACGCTTTTCCTTTA
>KK120598.1:371741-414262 GCA_000611955.2 Stegodyphus mimosarum | reverse complement strand
CTTTTTTTTATACATACATATATATAATAATTTAATGCATGTAATAAATTAATGTAATAATGTATATGCATATTATTGTAATAATGTATATAATAATGTAAATCTAATACATCTTTTTATTTATTTTAACCATTTCCTTCTCGCTCCCGTCAAAATGATGGGGTGAAGTTTCGCCCCCTATTTCTCGTGCCCGTGATTTTTCCGTGCTGGAGAGTTCAAAAGCAACTTGCTAAAAGGATTAAAACCTATTCATTTCTTTTGCCCGGAAAAAGTTTTCTTTCTCATTTTACACACCAGATGGCAGTACCAGAATAATATTTCATGCAATTAGAGATAGTTAAGTTTATTTTAAACTAGATGTCAGCATTAATAAAACGTGTGTTTATGCTATGTGTTTTATAATTTTACCGTTAGCTCAGTCAGTTAGTCTCATTGTGAATCGACATGGTTTCTGTTCTGTGATAAAATATACTTATATTTTAATTCTGTACATTATAGAGTCAGAATCAGATAGTGAATTGGATTCTAATTTTAGTATAAATGGATCCGAAAGTGATTCTGAAGTAACTGATTTTTATGAAAGTTCGGCTAGTGAATCTGAGAGCAGTGATGATGGATCTGTTCTGTTGCCTGGATGAGCATGGACTAAAATTGAGTCTACTTCAGCAGATCATGCACCCGCACATTTTAAATTTTGGGGAACACCAAAGGTACATTATAAATTTTGATCCAAGTTCTGGTGTCTTACAATATTTTAAGTATTTTGTGAATGACATTTTAGTGGGTCTCATCGTTTCAGAAACAAATAGATATGCCAAACAATGCCAAAATTCTTTAGAATTCCGCCTATCCAAAAATAGAAAACCTTGGATACCTGTCACAAAGGAAAAAATTCTTAAATTTCTCAGTATCGTTATTTTACAAGGTATTGTAAAAAAAAAAACAGACACGAAAATGTATTGGAACCAAAAACATTCAATTTCTACACCTTTTTTCAGAAGCATAATGCCTTGTACTAGATTTTGCGAAATACACAAGTTTCTGCATTTTGTCGATAATGAAGCGTTTGATTGTAACACACATCCAAATCCCAAGCTGCATAAAATCTGGCCAGTGTTACAGCACCTAAATAAATTGTTTCAAAGAGCTATAACTCCTGGACGTGATATTGTAATTGATGAAACCCTCATGCTTTTTAAAGGTCGTTTAGGATGGCGACAATCTAAGCCGAAAAAGAGATCCCGTTTTGGAGTAAAATCGCATTTGTTATGTGAATCAAGTTCAGGCCATATATGGTCACAAATTATATATACTGGAAAAGGTACGGTTTTTGACGCAAAATATAAAGATCTGCTCTGATCAATTCAATTGTGATGTCACTTATCAAGCCTCTGCTAAAACAAGGATATTGTGTGATAACAGACAATTTTTATACCGCACCAGAATTGGCAGACATGCTTTTAAAATGTCAGAAAGACACTTATTGAACTGTAAAACTAAACCGAATAGAAATGCCTCAAGAATTAGTAAAAAAAGAATCGCAAAAGGTGAAAATGTTGCTTTTCGTCGAGGTAACGTTCGTTCTTGCCATTAAGTGGAAAGGTAAGAAAGATGTTACCATGCTAACTACAGTTCACACAAATGACATGGTAGATGTACAGTGTCATAACAAAGTTGTCAAAAACCTACAATTGTCACAGATTACAATAAAAATATGGGAACGGTAGATATTGTAGACCAGTATCTTGGAGATTACTCTATTGCTCGAAAAGGAGGAGAGAAATATTATAAGAAAAATTCTTTTCCATTTGTTAGACCAAACTATTTTGAACTCATATCTTATTTAGAAAAAACAAGACGGAAAAAAATCCCATCTGTTGTTTCGTTTATCTTTAGTAGACGAACTTATTGAAATGTATCAGTCATCAGACACCATTTCAAAAAGAGGCCGGCCAAGCTTGCAGGATAATCCAAACCGTTTTAATTGAAAGACATTTTATTAGACAGATACCCCCAACTGATAAGAAACGGCAACCATCATGGGAATGCAATGTTTGTTGCTCCAGAAGAGATGAAAAAAATAGGAGATGTAGGAAGGAAACTCAGTACTACTGTCCAGATTGTGACGTTGGCCGTTGCATCTCATGCTTTGAAATTTATCACACAAGAAAAAATTACTAAGCTTCGTTTATATTATGTGTAAGTTTAATAAAATTCTCTTTTAATGTTTAAAACACATATTTCTTAAATTCTGTCGGCTTACTGGAAAATCAACATTCATTCAAAATAACCCTGAAGGTTGGCTTTTCCTAAAAAATTATTTTTTTTTTAATTTCAAGCTAAAAAAAATACAAAAATTAAAAATGAATGCATATATTGAACATACACTAATTTTTATACAATTTTCTTCAATAAAAAAAATAGGCACTTTTATGACCGTTTTCTTGAAAATTATCCGATCGTTAAGGGTGTTAAACGTTTAGTCTAATACTATGATTTATCTTTTCCGTCCTGAAATCCGCAAAATTTTAAAATCCGCACAACCTCTGGTCCCAATCATTGCGGATTTCTGGACTTCTACTGTACTATTTTTTGAGCAGATAAGCAGTTCTACATTTTGAAAATATGTCAGGCATGGCAAAATAAAGATCTTGTGCAAGCTCCATGTTCTTAGCTGAAAAGCCATTCAAGTTATATGATTTTTTATAGGTGTTACTTTAATTTTTCCCACCAGTGTATTATGAGGTATATTAATTCATATCTTCAGATACATATTCAATTTGTTCATTATATGGCAATTCATAAACTGAAATGAAAGCCACGCAACGAAGGTGGTCCTGAAAGAATTTTGCATAAATAGGCAGTTCTACATACTGCATCGCCAAACAAGAAATGATCAACATTTCATCATCCTAAGAATCATAAAAAACATCAACAAAGTAACAAAACGTTTAAAAAACTGGCATTTAAAGCATAACTTTTCATACATAACAGCATGTTAAATTTTTATTCAATTATTTTATCATAAATACCTTTCAGACATGCTAAAATTGATATTAACCATATACATAACATGAAATATTATACATTGACATAGTGAATAATCATGTAGCCAGATATTAAATAGCTTTATGACACACACATACTCAAAGGATATGCATAATCTGAGAATTTTGTTTTTTAAGGGATAACCAAAATGTATAGTTCCATGCACCACATAAACTTTTAATTTTCAAATTATATAAAAAATAGAATGCAAGTTGTAAGCTCATTTCTATCACTACTTTTCCATACAGTCTCCAAGTACATTTCTGCATTCATTCCACCATGGCAGACGTACTTAAGGATGAAAACTATTAAATAAAATCAGGCTCTCTGCAAATTTCAAGGCTACATGAAACTCCCAGTAAAAAAGACAGGATGAAATTTGAACCATTCATGACTGCCTTCTATACTGTTACATTATATGCACAGTATTGTCCTCAAAGTGGTCTTTCAGTTATGCAAAAAGAAAAAATCACATAAAGCCTAGGTGTAGTATAGGTCCCTATGTTTGATATGAAATGATGTTTTTATTTCATATTTCACAAATTTAAGAAAAAAAATCACCTTGTGAATTTTAGAACCTCATTATCCAGGTATTCAACTGTTGGGATCATGATGACGAAAATATTTCCCTTCAAGTGCATAAGAAATGGATATTCATATATAATCCCTGAGAATGAGGTTTTTCAGAAACACATTTAATTCTTCCTTAAACAGTTGACGATAGAAAATGGAAACTGAAAAAGGTCAATTCAGGCCCTCACTATACGTGTATTTTTCTATACTGAAGCTCTTTAAATTCAGCCATTCTAAATGAAATTCTAATTATCAGGCAGCTTCTCCAGCGTTACCATTTATCTCCCCAAAGTGTCCCTGCTATGTTTCTGGCTATTTTTGCTGTGACTGTTAGCTGCATTATTGCACTATGATATATTTATCCTTTATATGTTTACATTTATTGTGTTTTTATCTCATCCTTCTCTGAAATACTTAAGAGATTTCACTTAAGAGAAACGCCTAATCATGCTCCAAACTTCTATACAGTTGCCAATAAACAAGAGCTGCAAACAAGCAATTAGTCATGACAAAAACTGCTAGAAACATAAAGATAAAAAGATTAATACACTTAACGGACCCAGATTTTGCCAGTATGCCAGGAAAGACCGGTCTCATATTGGGCGCTGAGCTCTATGTACTTCCTTGTACGACGTAAAGGAAGTATTGTAATCATGAAAAATTCGCGGTACCATATTTCAACGAAAATATCCATTTTGACCGCTATCGAATGCAATCTGACGATGTTTCTGCGTGACATCTGTACGTAAGGACAGAATAAAGGAATTTGGAGCCCCAAAACAAATTATAAAACTAATTTAAAATGGATTCAGAAGAGATTTTTTCGTGGCATCTGTACGTACATATGTATGTATGTATGCATGTATGTAACTCGCATAACTCAAAAACGAGTAGCTTCAGAACGTTGAAATTTCGCATATAGGACTGCTATAACATGTAGTTGTGCACCTCCCTTTTTGGTGGCAATCAGCCGCACCAAAAGTACATATATATGCAAGGAAATAAAAAACTGAGGTATATGTCCACTCTGTTACTTGGCTCATTGAGCTCAGTTTTTTTATTTCCTTGTACGAAGTAAAAATGAAGTATTGTAAGCACGAAAAATTTCGGGTATGACATTTCAACGAAAATATCCATTTTGACCGCTATCGAATGCAATTTAACGATGTTTTTGCTTGACATCTGTACGTAAAGATAGAATAAAAGCCTCTCTTGCCCCCCCCAAAAAATTATAAAACTGATTTAAAATGGATTCTGAAGAGATTTTTTTCGTGGCGTCTGTGCGTATGCATATATGCATCTCGCATAACTAAAAAATGAGTAGCCTCAGAACGTTGAAATTTTGTGTATAGGCGTGCGATAACATGTAGATGTGCACCTCCTATTTTGATTGCAATCGTCTGCACCAAAAGTGTATAAAATATATATATATATACCCACTCTCTTACTCGGCTCAGTAAGCTCAGTTTCTTTATACTTATATGTTTGTAAACTGTCCATTCTTTTTTGCTTTAAAAATGATTGAATTATGTTGTTCTCATCTTTCAGTAAAGGTTTTTATGCTTTTAGTTAACCTGCATGTTTTAGTTGTAGAATTATCAACAATTTAAAAATTGTTTAAGTGCGGCTAAGCCTAATTATTTTGCATAGCAGCCATGTTTGTTTACATTTGAAACTTAGCAGAATAGTGGATTTGTTGCCAACCTAGAGAAACTCAGCTTTGCAACAACGAAGTAACATCTTCTTTTATTATTGTGAATTAAAATGCTTAATTCATTCTGGAATTATCATTTACGTTACTAAAATATCTTCTATATTGACTCAGCATGGCGTTCACAACAAATTAAGTCAGTTTCTACGCCTTCAGTGTCTTTTTGCCTAGTGAGACCGAAAGTATACTTTCAGTTTTGTGCACCGAAAAATCTGCCTTCTTGAACGCCGGCCGAATTGCTTGTTTTGGGGCAGAAACTGTTTTTTTTTAATTGTTTTAACTTTATTTGGAGTTTTTATGTATTTTTGCTTTGTAGCGAAGTGAGAACTGAATTAAATGAATGAAAAATGTATCTCTAATGAAATTCAAGGAAATAAGTTTGAATGAAAGGCAGGAAGAAATGTGTATAATTTAATACTCCGTACAAGGAAGTCATGTGGTGTACACATCAGACTTTTTATTCTTATATGTTGGTAAATTGTGCATTTTTTTCTTTAAAAATGATTGAATTATGCTGCTCTTATCTTCCAATTAAGATTTTTATGACTTTAGTTAACTTCCACGCAACAGTTCCAGAATTATCAACAATTTAAAAGTTGTTTAAATGCGGCTAAGCCTAATTTGTTTACCCTAGTAGGCATATTTGTTTAAATTTGAAAATTAGCAGAATAGTGGATTTGTTGCCAATCTAAGGTAACTAAGCCTCGCAACAACAAAGAAACGTCTTCTTTTAATATTGCGAATTAAATCATGCTCAATTCATCCTGGAATTAGCATTTAAGTTATTAAATTAACCCATATATTGACTCAGCATAGCGTCCACAACAAATTAAGACAGTTTCTATGCCTTCAGTGTCTTTTTGCGAAGTGAGATCAAAAGTAAACTTTCAGTTTTGTGCACCAAAAAATCCGTCTTCTCGCCCGCTGGCCGAATTGCTTGTTTTTGGCGTAGAAACTGTAATCTTAATTGTAAAATTTTTTTTAATTGTTTTAATTGCATTTTTAAAATGTTTTTTTATATCTTTCAATTTTAATATAGATATTTTGAGTTTTTATGTATTTTTGCCTTGTAGCGAACTGAGAAGCTAATTATTTGAATAAGAAATATATCTCTAATGAAATTCGAGGAAATAACTTTAAATGAAATGCAGGAAAAAATGCGTCCAATTTAATATTCTGTACAAGGAAGTCATGTGGTGCACACATCAGATTCTTTTAATTAGTGAAACAAGAGATAAGGTCGTCTAGTACTTTCTTTCCCCAAGATTCAGTTTTCTGATTTATTGTTAGTGGTGTTATTTGAACTGAAAGTTCAAATCAATATAGCAAGCTAAACTCTCCGTCTAAAAGCTCAGAAGCATACTTTCACAAAGTTTAACTAATCGAAGATATAGCCAAAAAAACTATACGAGGCACAGAAGAAGAGGTTTGTGAATTGCACTAAGAGAAAATACATAAAAAAGACGACGGGGAAGGTTTCATAGTACGGATGCCTATTCGAGAAGAAGCGCTTCATCAATTAGGTGATTCAAAGAAACATAGCTAACAAACCTCCTAATCAAACGATTAAAAGTTATGTGGGGTTACACCTTTTTACTTAACAGTTAAATGTATGAAAACTTTTATACCGATAAGCGAATAATCGCTTGAGTGTGTGAACAGAAACGTAAGACTCAAGAAGGGTTAAATACCCTTTATTTCTCAAAATAAGGATAAACACACTCGGCTCCTATCTCAGAGCGTACAGCAAAGCCTCCACTTGAGCTTGAACTCAAAAAGCTATCAGAATTCCAAGTAGTTGGCCCCTAAATCTCAATTAAGTAGGCGAAGCTATCAAGGGCCTGAAGTACGGTCGAGCGTAGTAATAGCTTAGAGAGAGACGTAACCCAAAGGCAAACGCGCGCTAGTCAGAAACTCTGGCTCTCTAACGAAGTCAGTGAAACATCGACTTAAATACTACTTTTACTCATTTGCATTAAACGCGTTTATGAAAATACATTCTGGTAGGAAATTGTAAGCTGGAATTAGGAGAGACAGGAAAGTGAGACAAACTTAAAGTAACTGTCATAAACTTAGGATAAACCTTACAGTTAAATAGAAACTCAAACCGAAAAACAGCTATATACAAATTTTATCAAGGACTATGAAAGCTTAAATCACATGGAAAGGGCTGAAGAAGAGAATCCTCCACTCATTACTTTCTATCTTCCTTACCATGAAATTGACAAACTTGAAACGTTGTCTCGAAATTGAACACTCTGTTTAACGCATCAGCACCTACTACTTCAGGCTTAAGTCTAAATAATATTTTGCTGACAGGAGAAGTTAAAGAAGCTATTTTAAATTTAATTGTTCAATTTCGTAAACATGAAATACACTGTTTATCATAAATTAAGGGAAAATCACAAAAAGAGCGATAACTCACTCAAAAATAAGCCCAACTGAGTAAATTTGAATATGTTGCCAAGTAAGAGTAGCTGAGTAAAACTGCAATATGCAAATTAGTGGCGCTGAACTCGGAATGCGTCATCTGAGAGGAGAATAAAAGTCCATGTTTGAGAGCAAGCCCACATATTCCACTGTGATAGAGACATCAGAAATCTGAGATAGCCAATTCGCAACAATGACCTCCAGGCATCATTTGCCTGAAGAACTACGATGGAGAGCCATTGGGAGACAAGAGGAAAGATAAAGTCAAACCGAAGGACCAGATGGCTAAATGTGAGTCCTTCTGTGGTTCATAGACTTTGAAGGCAATTTCAAACCACAGATTCGGCATGTAGGAGGTTCAGCCAAGGACGGCCAGCTGCTAAGACGAGCGCCGATGACTTATATTTGACATTATGTGCACGCAGGAATAGAACTGCTACTTCGACTCCTCTTAGATCCTCTCTTGCTGCAGCCACCCGAACGTTGGTGTCAACGCCAACTGTGCGTAGAAGACTTCACGAAGGTGCTCTATATGCGAGGCGACCAGCCATTTGCGTGCCGCTCACGTCGCGTTCGTTTGCAGTGGGCACGACAACATGTCCACTGCACGCCTGACCAATTGACGGCTGTTCCCGTTACGGATGAGTCCAGGTTTAGTTTAGCAAGCGATAGTACGCGTTATTTGATATGGAGAGAACCTGGAATCCGGTATCATCCGTGAAAGAGATGCATACGGAAGAGGCAGGGTCTGTGTTTGGGGTGGCATCTCTTTGGGTGGATGCACAGACCTCCATGTCTTTCCAAGGGGAACCGTGAATGCTCAGGTTTATAGACATGAGATCCTTGATGCTTATGTTCGCTCATATGCGAGGGCAATAGGTGATACTTTCCTGTTACAGGACGACAACGCAAAACCACACAGGGCTCGCATCGTAGATGATTATCTTCAACAGGAAACAATTATGTGCATGGAGTTTCCAGCTCGATCCCCGGACTTGAATCCAGTCGAGCACGTTTGGAATGCTTTAGAAAAACTTTTAGTTGTGCTCAATCCGTCCCCTCAGACCCTTGCCGCGCTTGAAACTGCTTTGCAAGGCAATGGCTCTCGCTTCCTATGGAACTGATAGACCGCATAATTGAAAGCATCACACATCGCTGTATGTGCTGTATTGCTTCTAGCGGCGATCATATTCCATATTGAAGGTACTTTTTCTATAGCAAACTGACACCTTCGATTTGTTCATTTTATACATGTGCTAATTTCTATACTACCATAATTGTCTGGTAATTTCTTTTTATGTTGTTTGATATCTTACTATGTGTTGTATATTCTGGGTAAGTTTCATAAAATTCTACATGTAACTTTTTCAGTAATCGTGATTTTTGGGATTTTTCCTTAATTTATGATAACTGGTGTAGTTCTAGTTGCAGACATTAAACAAATGTTCAGAGATATTTTAATTAACTCATCACAAAGAGATCTGCTACGTATCCTATGGAACGAGCATGAAGACGACTCAACTAGTGTAGACTGAAATCTGTTATGTATGGCACTAAATGCGCTCCATTTCTAGCTTTTAAAACACTTTTGGATGAAAAGCCGAAATACCCATTAACTTCTTAAGCGACTCTTTATGATGTCTATATGGACGGCATAGTAACGAGAGCCCCTAATACTGAGTCTGCCATTGAATTAAAGAATCAGCTCACTAAGATGTTCAGAAGCTGTGGAATGTCTTTACATAAATGGAACTATAAGGACCGTATTGAACCTTTCAGTATCTAAAGAAGAGTTTCACTTTGATTCCACTGAATTTAAGAAAACTCTTGGCATAATTTAACAACCACGACTTTTAAAGTTGAAAGATCTTTGAAACTATGGTTCAATGGATCTGCTAATCTTGACATCTAATCATGACAGTTATAGGTTAGGTTAGGTTATTCAATTACGGCAAAGCACACGAGGGCTATCTGCCTAAAGGGAGGGATGCCTTCGTGGAGGACTTTCTAAGGGAAACTGGCTCTATACACGTTACACATGGGGAAAACCACGAAAACGCCCATGCAGCCAGCCCGTTCGCGGGATTCGAACCTCGGACCGAACTACCAGTGTTCAGCGTCTTTACCGCTCGGCCACTGGTGGGCCCATGACAGTTATAGAGAAGTTATAGAAAAGGGCAATTTGGATGACAAAGATTATGAACTTTACGAATATGAATTGAAAAGATCTCTGGCAATTTCTCTTAGTATCACTTCTAGTTCTGATTTCATTAACCATTTTCTTTCTTTAAGTAACAGTTTTGTTAAACTAATTCATATTCTTACTTCTAATTATAGGTTCATTTCCAGCTGATGACAAGGTAAGAGGTCATCAAGTCCCATTACCAGCGATGAATATACGTATGTCAAGCTATCCATTGCAAAGCTTGCACAGGTAATAGTATTCAGAATTCAAGCCCTTAGATCTGATAGAAATCTAAAGGATAGTCACTTAAGTAATTTAAATCCCTTCCTTCACGAAAATAGAGCAATTAGGAAGAGTGTCAAATTAAATAAATCGTCTTTCTCCTATGACCCAAAGCACCCACAGATCACAAATTAACTACAATAATTATGCAATACTTTCATTTAAAAAAATTACATGTTGGTGCTCAAACTTTGCTGCATTGTGCTCGACTGAATGTCGGCCATTAAATGTTAGAAACAATGCCTGTAAACCAGTACATAATTGCATTACCTGTTTTAAAAATAAACCCAAAGTAGCCCACCATTGTCGAAAGAAAGAGTTTCGGTGAATCCTCCCCTTTTCCATAACTGGCAGTGATTTATTCGGACCCTTTTACATAAAATACTAAAATCGACGAAGAGATACCTTAGTTAATACGTGGTCATTTTTGTATGCTTAGTTAATCGAGCGATACATCTCGATTTTGCTACAGATCTAATAATCACAGGCCGTAACTGCAACATTAAAAAGATTTTTTGCGCGACGCAGCCTTAACTGGGCTATATATTCGGATAACGCTACCAACTTTGTCGAAGCAACTCTGCCATGGAAAACCTGTTAAACCTTGTCAAAAGTTCGCCTAATCTGTCATCATATTTAGCTCGTGAATCAACAGTCTGAAAACTCAATCCCCCTCGATCTCTCAATTTCGGTAGTATTTGTGGGGCCAGAGTGAAATCCTTTAAATATCATCTAAAACGAACTTCCAGAAGCGCAAAATTAACTCTCGAATAATTTTTGACTGCCATAAATCAAATTGAACAAATATTAAATAGCAGACCTATGTTACTTCTATCTTCAGATCCCAATGACTTCGAAACTTTGACTAATGGTCATTGTTTAATTGGAAGACTCCTGAATACTCTGCCTGAACCTTGCACTTCAGAAATTCCCGATAATAGACTACCTACTGGCAAAAAATTAAAATTAACCAAATAATATAGAAGAAATGGTCCAGAGATTATCTAAACATCCTTCAGCAGAGAAGTAAATGGTTCTTTCAAAAGGACAATATAAAAAGGAGTACTTTTGTATTAGTTAAAGAGGATAAATTCATTCTATGATACCATCCCATAATTCTATGATACCATTCTACGATACCGATGGTAAAATCCGTGTTGTTGTTCAAGGACTGATAAAACGTGGAATTTCTAATATGTATTTATTCTGCCTACGAAAGTGGACAGAATAAATATAACGAAATTGTATTATAATTCCTTGTATTAATATTGCATGTTTCTTCTGTAAAATTCAGTTTGTTTGTTTGTTGAATTGATATATTGCATTTAATTCTTTAGAACTGATATGTAGCTAATTTTGAATGTCTTAAATTATGTACATTAGTTCTGAAATTAGTATTTCAACGTCAGGTGGGATGTTGGCTCTTGACAGTCTGCTAAGTGAAAGGTTTCTCCTTCACCATCTTTGCCTAGCAATGAATTGTGCAACGTGCATGCGCCAATATAGTTTTTTCCTTCTTGATACTAGCGGTTTGAGGGATTGATATTTGCTAATTGAGCAGTAGATAATGAATAAATGAAAGATGAATTCCAAATGAAGTTAAGTTTTGTTACTTCGTAGTTATAGTCTAGAATACTGTTCAAATTGAAAATATTTCTCGCAGTAATCCTCCTCCCCTTATGTGTTACCTGTTTCATGTAGCAATCCTTCAAGGAAATTTTAATTTTCAGCGTATGTATTTTCAGTTAAAATCTGCATTTAAAAATTATGTTTGGGCATAAATGCAAAACTCAGGAAGTACATATATCTAAGCATAAAAGTTCAGATACAGAAAACGCGTTCTTCATATCAACTTCTATCATCACAGTTTCATGCTCAAAATAACCCAAACACGGTTTTATCTACAAAGGATCTTTTTGGCCTTAATAAATGAAATAAAAAATACGTATGTTGCATATTTCCAAAGTTTTTAATATATTAAATTGTAAAGATAAATTAGGAAAACTAGATAGTTGCTAAACAGTGGTTAAATTTAATTTTAAATATATATGTATTATGTATATATATAAAAAAAAGAAGCTGTAGCATACACTCCAAGATTAAAAATAAGGGGAGTGGGAAAAAAGAAAAAATACTGTTTTTAAAAGATTATATGCTCTCTCAGAACATTGTGAGTTAAGAAGCATGAACAGATTTAGACTTAATTATAACAAAGTAGCCTTTCACATTTACAGTTCAAAATATTTACATACATTAATGCAAATATTTATATGTTCTATTTATATTTTCTATGTTCAAACAATAAAATTAAGGAAATAAAGTGACTTTTCTTTATTTAAAAGCATGTCATGATATGCTTCCACTCAGAAATTTCGAATTTTTAAGTTTGATTAAAACAACATCTAGGCAACCTAATTTGAAAACATGGATTAAAAAAATAAAAACCATGGACACAAAGCACAAGCCTAGGGAATATTATACACATCCAACTTAATCACATGCTTCAAAAGTTTCAAAAGTGTGTTCAAGAAATTAAGAATAAACCTCACCTAAACTGAATAGATCAGCAGCAGCTTTAAATTCAGAAACATTGATATTTTGGAAACTAAAAGAAAATTAAAATATTGATCAGCTATCAAAGAACAGATTAAAACTGAAAGTCAATACTCAGAACTCAAAATTTTGAGATTATTATCACTCACAGGAGAAACAAACTACTTTACATTTGGAAAAATATGTATATACTTTACTTCAGTGATGTTAAAATTTTCAAGAAAAGTTTGGCGCTATTACTTCATATGATACATTTCATACAATAATTTACCTGATATTATAAAACATTGATTAGAGATGGAATGAAGATCAAATTCCTTAAGATTCCTGTATTAATACTCAATTTGGCAGAGCATATGAGGATCTAGGGATGGAATGACTTTATAAAAGACTTTAAAGGAAAATCTCGAAAACAATAAAAATTCCATGCAGCAGCCTGCCTGTTCAGATGCTAGGAGAAAAGGACTATAAACTGGCAGTGTTCTATCGCCACTTCATTCAGCAAATGGTAGGCGATTTTAATGAAACACATACGTATATATAAATGTGATAATCATAATAACTGATAAACTTAGAGGTTCTCCTTAACTGCCACCAAAATAGTTAAAATGCATTACAGAGGTAGATTGAGACGGAAATTAGTTTTAAAATGAAAGAATATGGATTACAAGTGGAATCAAAACAATAAATAAATGAGTAACTAAAAAAGAACATACAATGCAATCATATGAAGCTGGATAAAGTTATTTACAGCAATAAGGAAAATTAGTTCCGTTTAGCAAATATTAATGTAAAAGATGAAACATGTTAGAAATATTTTTGAGGCAGAAAGATTAAGACCAATAAAATCGGGAATCTGCCATCACTCTCATATTTGCAACTAAATATACTTTCTTAAGATCATATCTAGTATATTAGCATTCAGAAATATATTTTACAAAATAATAAATCTGGCATATTTTGAGCATATCATTGATTCTAGAATGCACAAATAAGCTCAAAATATAATAATTACAACTTAAGATTCCAACTAAACACTTGAAACTAACCATTTAAACTAACTAATATGATAAAATTCCTAGAGACTCTAACATCATATTTTACCTAATGGCAATAGTTTATTTGGCAAATGACAGGCATATGTCAATACCTTCAAAATTTTCAGTGAAAATGCTAAGCATATTGCAAAGACATTAGGTTATTTTGAAGCAGGAGACATGAAAAATGAACAACCCCTTCGCCGGGAATCGAACCACGGACCTCTCGGTTACACGTCGAGTATGCTGACCACTACACCACAAAGGCATGCGAAGAAAGCAGGAGAAATACCTTATATACTCCCCCTTTTAAAGGGCGACTGTGGTTTGGGGGACCCAATCGCCAAATCCCGGTGGTGGAGAATCATCATCCACCACCTTTTTAGTTCGGGCACCAGTGTAGAATCATTTGGTTATTTCGGAAGCAGGAGGGATGAAAAATGAGCAACGCCTTCGCCGGGAATCGAACCACGGACCTCTCGGTTACGCATCGAGTGTGCTGACCACTACATTACAAAGGCATGAGAAATACCTTATAACATTTTACCATAAAATAAAATTATTAATATGCAGTTGCATAAGCAACTGATTACACATCTGAAAATTTCTTGAATAAGGAATAATTTTACTTATGAAGTTATCGGACTCTATCATACTGGTAATATACATATTTTTCACTATACAAAGGAAAGGTTAAGACCACAATTTAGTAACAAAATATAATCTTGTTCAGAGTTTGTGAAATGTTTATGAAATATTATAATAATCTGAGATATAAGCAATAGTTTTTTAAGCGGGAAAAGAAGTAGAAAAAAGCAATGATTTAGGGAATTTACAACAGTTAACACATAATATGTTCGAAACTATTGCATCCTCTACCACAAACATAAATGGGGAGAGGGAAAATTTATTCCATTTTAAGTATTAGTCAGAAATTAATTGTAGGTCAACACTCTTTGTAAAGAATAAAGTGGAGTTTTCACAACATTATGAAGTCTCAAGAAAATTTACACTTGGATAATTCATTATAAAAATGAGTATATTTATTAACTATAAATGGTAGTAAGTACAAAATATGAAATACTGTACTTCTTATACATAGTAAACTCACTTTATAGCCAAAAACAAGATCAATCCAGTGATGAAGTCGCTCTGAAACATGATAACCTTCTAAAGCTTCTCTGTGTTTCTTAATAAAATCTTCAGGACTTTTGCACCATGAAGGAACACCAAGGTCACTCAAATCAGGATGAATGGAATAAAATATTCTAGGATCAGAAAAAAACTCTGGAATGCATTCATCTGGTGTCCACTCCTAAAAGTAAAATTCCTACATAGCACAAAATTCTAAAGAATGAGGTTCTTTTTTTTAAATAGGAAGATAAATGAGTTTAAAAAAAGTTATTATACATTAAATTGCAATGCTTCATACAATACAATTACATTACCCGGTTTGGATGAAAATAAGGACGGTTCAGTGTATCTTAAGGGTCATAAAATATCGCCTAATTATAAACAATGCTTACTACCATAATATAAAATGAAAAACAGTACAAAGTCTAATAATGTTACTACCAAGCCTTACCAACAAAAGTCCAAGATCCGGAATCGTCAGAACTTCAGCAATTCCGAATTTTAGATCATCAGTTTAAATCTAGTAAGATTACATGTAGACATGAAAATATTATTGTTATAAGTCGCTTCCCTTATTGTTTAAGTCAGACAGAAGAATGCTAATCTCCCAACAATGCAGCGCCAGAGACAGAGCGCCGAAAATTTTAGAGTTTAGAGGAGCACCGAGCAACAAAAATTAGGGATGGCAAACGTTTTAGAATTTAGTAGAGGCACTGGGCGGCAAAATTTAGAGGCGGTAATATTTTTAGAAGTTAGAGAGGCATCGGGCAGCAGAATTTAAGACCCACAGAAACTGCACCGGGCCGCAAAATGCGTACTTCAGTCCTACTCCCTACAACCACTCAAGGGCAGAAAGTGTGATCTTGGTCAACATCAATACAATGTCTATCAATGAATCAATATGTATTGTTACTGGCTACAATGCGACTGCCTAGCCAGGAGAAAATTAAATAATTTCATGCAGCTGTTAAAAAAAGAAAACGGCAGTGCGAATATTTTAAAATGCAATGTGCTTTTAAAAAAAATTCAAATGTACATGCTTTATAAAGTATTTCTTAGAATCCATAATATTATATTGTACATATAATATACTATATAATATTAAGTATGTATAATGGTACTAAATAAGATATTTAAAAAAAAAAGAATTAAGAATCATGCAAAAAACTACAATATCAATAAATAAAAACTGTTTAAAATGAATCAAAATATTATATTTAACTAGAAAATAAGAAATAAACATCCATTTTTTGCAGCTTTAAACATGTTGCATTTTCCTTACTAATATCATATGTAATGTGATCACAAAGAACTAGTCTACTGCTTTCTTTTTTAATACTTCTGCATAAAATGATTTCATTTTCCAAATCAATGAGCCTATCTATTTAACAAACTCTTCTTCTACAACAATTTCTACTGATTCCTTTTGCTGACACCAACTGCAAATAGCAGTATGCTGTTGGTCTCCTTCTAGATAAGACATAATAACACGATGCCTGCATTGCTTTTCAATGAAGAACTTTCCATTTCTATCTACTGACCAAGAAAGAATTTTAAATTTATTCATGGCACTTACTTCATTGTAACTATTTAATGCATTAAAAATGCTTTTCTCCTTACAAAAGTGATGGCAAAATACTTAAGATATTAATGTAATGCAATATGAAAGCATCACAGTAATTCACTTACATAGCTATTAAATAGACCCATAAATTGCAATTTCTACTTTCCTATGCAACTGCAGTTAAACTATACTGAGCTAGATTTTAATTATGTTAAAAGATCATCACTTGATGGAATGATATACCAAACAAACTGCTCACAAGCAGCAGTTCTGTGAGCATATTCAATAAGAAAGTGCATTGAAAGTTTTGCTTATTTTGTCACCCATCACATGCCAGATCCTGTCATTCTACTATACAAAAATTAGCTTCTTTCTACACTTTTGCGCTCAAGGTTAGCACTACTTGTCAGCTTTTGGTCAATGGCTCAACTATCTGAAAGCTATTGCTGCAGACAGAAGTTTCTCATCTCAGAATATTGATCAAGTTGTCATATATTTTTCCATTCTAATAGGAAAAAAAAATCAACAATAGTACCTTCCCGCTATCAGCTAAAAAATTATATGTATTTTACATAACTTCTGTGTTATTTCTCTTCCTGTCAAAAATTATGCAATTCTGTCCTTGAATATGACATTCCTGACATGAATTCGAGGAGAATGTATAACATTCCTTCTCAGTGAGGTTTGATATATATTGGTCACACCAGCCAGGTACTGAAATTTTGAATCAAGGATTATGAATCTACACATTTTCAAATGCCAGGTGACTGGTAACTATTACACTTGCTCTCTGGCTTCCCAATACTTTTTATATGAAGAAATAAAACAGATAAGGGAACAGCAGGAGGCACCATTTATGGGTTGTCCAGAGTTTAAAAAAAAGCAAGCTGATTAATTTCTCAGTCTAACATGAAACAAATGGGCATCAATAAGTCCTGTTAAGAGGTTAAATGCAGCAACAGCCAATCTGCAAGAAATGCTTGGAACAGAAAATTTTAGATCTAGAAGACTCTCCCATGCCCTTTCCTGAAAATTCTTAATTCAGGAAAGGTGTTTGTATCCAAACACGATTCTTAAATTCGAAAAAGGGAAACAAATAAAGTAATCGTTTCACAGGATTATTGGTGTGTGAAACATAAACACAATTTTGTCATCCATAAATAAAAAATTTTTCAAATTCAAAATCATCCATAAAAGTTCCTTGGAGAATTTGATTTCCCTAAGGCGTTCCACGTCCATAAAAATCTGTCTATGACAGTCAATGATATAAATTCTGACTTTTGTTTAACATCAATCTACAAAGATAGCAATTCTTGATCCAATTCCCTTTTTTATTTCTAGATGGCACTAACTACTTTATTTCTTTTTACTGTTTTTTTCTCTTTCTCCACCTTACACAGAGCATTGTTCTTTAGTTATTAGTAACTTCTTGAAAATTCATTGAAATCATATTCTGTTTACGATATTTGTCTATCAATTATTCACAGCTAAAGAACAACTGGTATATAAATACTAGGAGCGTTTTTCCCTAAGTAATGCCAAATGATATTGTTTATCTATATCCAAACCAGGACTTTCTAACTCTTATTAACAAATTTATCACAATGACAAATTTATCACAATGACTTGGTCAGAAGACATATTACCTATTCATATTTTTTGTATTGTAAAAATATATTTTGCATCGAGTTGAACAAAATTAAATTATTGATTCATTATTTTGATTTTAAAATCTGAAATCATAGAATTATCAATGTAGCAAAGCTACATTCATTTCTTCACTAATTTGCTGAATTTCAACTGCTTTGCAAGTTTGGGCTTTCCTTTTCAGAGACAAAATCATGCATATACATTTAGTTGACATAATAAGACTATTCTTTTAAATTAGATGTCTATTTCACCATAGACACAACAAGAATGACATAACAGAAGGTCATGCACTGAAGTAAGCAAACAACAACTTGTTTTAAAACTACCTCAAAATTATCTTTCTGCAATACAATTTTAATTAAAGATAAGTAGGTGATTGCCCCAAAAGCAACCAACTGGAAATCACCCAGTAAACAGAATAAGTTAGATAATTGCAACTATACAGCATTTACTGGAGCGGTTACCATAACATAACACTAGACTATTTTTACACTTAACTGAAAAATAAAACATTTTTATTAGCAAGATCTGTTTGGAGCAAAGGTTTTTTTAATTAACTGCAACAACACAGGAAACATTATTCATAAGTAACATCATGTTCTTCTTAGTATTAAAGCTAATAAAACATTTATACTCATTAACTGAAAACAAAAAGCTTTTTTATTTGCCATGGCAAAAAATTAAACGTAAAAAGGACATTCAATAAGTTTTGAGATGAATACCTAAACTGATTTACGGTTTTCTACGTAGTTTATCGCAGTTTCAAAGCAATTACTACTTTAATCAGATAGGCATTGATTTCTAGCAGAAAAAAAAAGTTTTCAATATCAATTGACATATTTCATGTCATAATCATCACTGTAATGTGAACCATGCAAATTCTGTTCCAGTTTTTGAATAAAAATAGTTACTTGGAGCCATGAGTAGCGAAAACGGTAAATATATCAAATGCTGAACCATACTGATGAACAAAAAATTCTGGAAAAACCCAGCCTTGTATGCAGCTGCATTATCATGCAAAAACAACACTTTTCTGTTGAGTTTTTCCCTAAGGTGTTTTTTTTTTATTTTCTTCTATGGCTTGTTGGAGTTCAATCAACAAGCCAGCACATTAAGCATATTTTATTGTGGCATTATGCTACACAGACAGCAACAGCTCCACTTCATCCCCAAAATATGATGGTTAAAATCTTTCGAGAAGACTTCAACACGCTGAATTTCTAGAATCGAGAAGATTCCCTGTGGTTCCATAACAAGCTCTCTAGTTGCATGTTTAGGCTTGCAGCATTTGATTATAGCAAATCACACAACAACTATTTGCCTGAGAGAAGAGATGCCTTCGTGGAGGTACACTTACTAAGAACAACTGGGTCATATTCATATTATAAATATCACAAATGGAAAATCATGAAAACTTATGTGCACCCAGCCTATCTGCCAGGATTTGAACCTGGGTTAAATTACCAATATTCAGTGGTCTTACTGCTTGGCTGCTGGCGGGCCTTGCAAATTGTGCCAAAGTATGCAATAGTGGTCTCATCTGTTATCATAGACATTATCTTCATGTGCATTTATCATAAAGTGGAGTTCTCAACAACAAACGATCTTGTTTTTATTAATTCCTGGCATTAGTATTTGAGGTAGCGATTCCTTATCCAGCTTCCGGTAACTCTTTTTTAGTATCAAATGTACCCATTCCATTATCCATTTTCATACACGATCAATCCATCATCTATTTTTAAATACTGATGATTATCACAATCTAGTACACTCTCCTACACTGATTTTACATCATATAACTGCACACGTTCCTTCATTGGTAATTTCCACCAGGGTTTTGTCTATGATCATCCTCAAGTGATACTCTCCTATGTCTAAACATAGCAGCACAGCTTTTAGCATGCATAGTATCATACATTCAGAATATTAGCCGGTATTATGCCTTCTGTTATCAAAATTCTGTTATTCTCAATCTTCTGTTATCTTCCTGTGTGCTCAAACACAGAGAGACATTTAAGTTATGATATTCAAATCCACAGATAGTATTGATTAACAGCTTCTGGCAGCCTTATAAAAATAAACCAGCCCTCCTTACATTTGTTTTTATATTTCAGACACATAAGGCAACGATCTCCCTGTGTGTTTTCATTTCACTTTATTATTTCCCTAAAAGCTTTGAATTTATAGAATGTGCTCCATATGAAATCATCATAAAATAAGAGTCACTGCACAGTACGACAAAGTGGCATTTTAAAAAGCAGCAGTAAGTGGTGTCAATCTCTATTTCTTTCATTTGCCAAATGAACAGAAGAATGATTTTCCTAATGTCTCTCCCCCCCCCCGAATTTTGCATTTAAAATAAATTTAACATTATTGGCGTATTATGTTATAGGTTACCTTCCAGTATTTAAGTTTTGGAAAACAGAAATTTTATGCTACAATGCAACGAGATCTGGCTTAGCAACTGCAAGAATGAAACCTCAATGCAAGATCATTTGTAAAGAACTGACATGTGGTAATCATTTAATGGCCTCTGAGATAAAAAAGGAAAAAATAATTGCAGAAACATAAACACTTAAAAACAAAACAGTCATTAAACATGTTTCATATTTTGCCTCCTATATAGTATTAACTTAGTAGAATAGAGAATATTTCTGTCTTTAAATGCTTATAAAATATTTGCTATTAAATTCCCAGGTTTGAAAATTTCAAAATTAAGTTTTTAAACACATTTGATGTACAAATAACAACAGTTAAAGCATCAAACAAATAGAGTTAGTCTTCCATATAATATACATCTGAATTGTAGAAGACTAATTTGTTAAGTTTCTTAAACTCCTATTATGCTTCAAGAAATAAGTCAATGAAAATCTCATTAAATGAAATGAAATAAGTACTCCACTGATTTTCTAATACCCAACTCACTCCCTGTTGAAAAGAAAATACAATACACTGTCCGAAATCCAGACATCCAATAACTGGAACGATGTATTAACTGAACCTTTCATAAAAAAATTTTTTTGTCCCTTTTTCTCAAGCTTTGTAGGAACAGAGAATATTATACTCAAAAGTCATTGGCTGTAAGTGGATTTTTGGCCCCTTTAGCTGACATATTTCTTTTGCCAACAAGCATCGCTATCCACAATGGTGCTGAATGATTCTGCATGTTGTCTGGCCTATCGGCTAAGAAACCACATTTTCATTTTCAGCCCTTAAGTGGTTGTACATGAGTGGGGAGAGGGTTCAGCATTTTTCTATCTTATTAGTCCGATACATAGTAAGCGAAATCCGAAAAACGATATTTGTTTGGAATGGAGTGTTGTACACACTAACTTCCATTTGTTGGTATAGCAGAGAAGGGAGAAAGATCTCAATTAACATAAGTTTAGCTAGCAGTGCCAATTGCACTCTTTTTTTAACTTTCTGATTTCATCCTGTTTTTGCTTTTTGGTTCAGTCTATTATTCTTACTTGTGCAGCATACGTCTTTCTTGAATGAATAGAATAGCGATTTGTTTATCTCTTGGCAAATTTCAAATCATAAAAATCCATTTCAATTAAAATACAAAAAATGAAAAACGTGGTTGCATTACGAAAGAAGTCAAACTGGTGATGTCTGGCGCCGAGAAAATATGCAAACAAACAAACAAAAAAGCGGCCAGCGGCTTTGTTAAAAAGAACTGCGAAATTTTCTGACAAATGGAATATGTGTACTAGTGGATAGAAATGCTAAATAATGATGGTATAACTAAAGTCTCTATTGCTATGGGCAATTTTCCTATCAGTAGCTAATTAGCGGATCGCGAAATCTGTGGTAAGTTTCTAAATCCAGAAGATATCGCCACCGATTGCAAAGAATATGATAAAGAGGTTGTTCAGAATGAAAAGATTTCAAATAATTATTTAGTGGAAATTTTCCTCATAACATCATTTCTTAATGACACTTTCTTACTCATCACGAAATTATGTCTGTATAAAATTAAAAAGAAAGTATTAACATACAAAATGAAATTGTTTAACCTATTTATGTTGAAAAAAATGTTTAATGAAACAAAACAGGGAGGAACAAAACGGAAACAAAAATGGAAGGTCAATTCTTTTTTGGCAAATTTTATTTCCTTTAGGATCATAAATGGTTCATGTTTTATAATTGACAAATGCAATCTTACCAAATTTAAACCGATAATTTAAAATCCAGAAATTTTCGAAATTCGGAATCGCCGAATTCCCAACGATTTTAGTTCTCGGACTTTGTACCGTAATTGAAAAATCACTATCAAATTTATTTGGGTATTGTCACGGAGGAGATAACGGTTAGAACAGGCTGATTATTATTCACTTAACTAGATATGAGCACCAAGCGAGAATGATGGTAATAATTTTTCTCAGCCTGAAAGCTCTTTGAAAATTTAGTTTTTTATTTATGGTTTTCTTATTATTATCTTTCTTATTACATTCAGTATCTTTAAGTGAAGCTGCATCATGACATACTATAACATCATTAAATGTGATACAGTAACCACTTTTTTTCCTCTGTTAATAACACCTATTTTTGGTAGATGAACAGTTGTATCAGTAAGATTACTTTTACAGATGCTGTCCTCCAAACAGATTTAGCAAATTATCATCAGTGGATACAGTTACAAAGCACGTGCTCATCCTAGAGCATAAATGGCTTTGTGACACATGAATGATTATGTTTGTGTATAGGCTAACACTCAATTAGGTAAGTAATATTAATTCACTGTTTTACATGGCATCAGTGGACATAGTTACTTTTCTCCATTTGCTTAAGTACTGAAAGGCATTTCACATGCAAACCGGGATGATTGAAGGTGTAGTAAGTGAATCAACACTACTTAATTGGATACGGCAATCCGTTATAACAATTAAAATATTCTAGTGTGAGAATGTTATTTATGACTGTGTATGTGGTGCTACATTTAAGAGATATTCTAAATTAAAATCATCTTTTTTTTAAAAAAAAAGACAGATTTAAAAAAAGATATAAAATATTTATTACTATTCTTTAATAAGGGTTGAAATTGTTTATAGTTTATATTTTATAAAATGTTGCAAAAGTTCAACATCAGCAAGGAACGGATTAAATTTACTTTCAAATAAAATTAGCAAAAGTATACATAAATTTTTGATAAGAAAGCATTCAAAAATAAAGGAATTAATAAAATCATATATTTCTAACTTCTGCAAAATAAAACATATTTCCATTATAAAGTAAAATAATTATGAAATAACATAAATCTGCCAAATAACATCCTTTAGTAAAGTGTTAAGGAAGTTGCATTTCATTTTCAGAAATCTTTTAGTGTCTAAATTTTAGATAAAAATTCCAAAATATAAGTTTAAAAAATACCTGAAGTCGTTCTATTGTGGCTGGATATTCTGCAGGTACCCATTTTTGCCTTACATGCTGGCATAAAAATGATTTTGGCATTCTTCGAGCTTTATATACATAGTAAGTAATATCTGCAAGAACTTCTGATGTGTGATGAGCAACCTAGAAGAATTCATAAGATATTAATACCACTATAATTTAAAGATAACACTAGTTCATTGCAAACCTTTATCATGAATATAGACTTGAAATATAACATGCAATAAAAAGGAAGCTACAAACCATAACAGCAGAATCTTGAGGAATACTCGCAGAGCTACAAGATAAATTAGTTCCTGTTATTTCTGTAGCAGATTCATAGATTAAATCTAATTGCTTGTCACCTTTGTTCAATCTAAACTTTGATTTTGAAAGATCCCGCCAGCCACCATCTGGCACAGAAAAGTCCATGATCCATGGCATTACATAATGAGAACGAGGATTATCTTTCTCCCTTCCAGCTAACTGTTGAAAGGATATTCAGTATTTGCATAGTTAGAAATACACTTTAAACACTTAGCAAATGTTACATAAGAACGATACTGCAAACTTACCTTATTCAAAGCAATTAAGTAATCATAATTACTAATACTGCCATTCACCCAATCTTCTACCAATGAAGCCAGGGTTAAATCCTGATAAGACCAGTCTCCCTCTTTATTTTGATCAGCAGGCTTAAAAGTAAGGCTTGATGAAATTACAGAATCATCTTTATTATCCGAATATTCACCATTAGCAAGATGTCTGTCACTTGCAACAAAACATTGCTCAGAAGAAGTTTTGTCAGCGTCAAGATACAAACAAGTTAATGGTATAACTTGTATCCATAAATTTTCTTTAATGCTGATTGAGGACAGTGTAATTGGACCCATGAACAACCCAGAATTATGAACTGAACACAGTGCTTGAAGAAGTTGATATACCACAAATAATGGTCGAATAGTTGAACCACTTAAAACAAATGGGCTGAACATTAAGCAGTCTTTCAATGTACAAACATTTTTTTTACAAATCAGAAAAATTGATTGTGGACTTTCAACAGCACAAAATATTTCTAACAAGTTTGGATGGATAACATCTGAAAGAAAATTAAACTAATAAATGTTTTAAAAAAGACATCTATACAGACTCTTCCAATACAGATATCAAATTTTAGCAGTTATGTAAAACATATAAGTAGGTAAGCTAACTTAGCAAAGCTCTTTAAAGTTAGTAGTCTAGTGTCTCGTGCATTTTTAAAAAGTTTTCTAAGATTGTCTAGTTAGGCATAGCTTTTCGCATTACACATTAGGAAAAACTACAAGGACACACATATAACGACTTCACTTTGGATCCAGAAATCAAACTGAGGAATATTCTAAAACTATTATTCCTTTTATTTTGAGGAATGTACTTTCATATATTTAAACTTATTCAAGAACTTTTTATATAACCACACAGAAGTCAGGTACTCTAGCTCACACTGTCTTTACGTTGATATTAGGCATATCCATAAATTATCTTTTGGTAATATAAAAAAATGAATGAAAGAATTGGAATAAAACTTTTTTTTACACTGAAAGTATATCCTTGAGCTATGATTTCATGTAGCATTTATCAGCATTTATGAGAATTTACGACTTAGCATTTATCATACCAAGAGATAATTTTTCCTTGTATCCTCATTATGCATCTCTACCCTGCAAGTCCATAGAAAAATGTAGTTACTGTTTGCCAGAAATACTCATTATCAAGAAATGAGTTCCCACCAGGAGGAGCGATTCTCCTCCATGCAGCCACATATGCAGCTGCTTCAACAACACCTGCTTCTGTAGTTGTGTTAATGGTTTTTGGTGGAAGGTTTTGGAACACATACCCCATAGTCTTAATCTTGCCCCCAGCACTTAACATAGTTTCATAAAGATTTTTTTGGGAGAAAGCATTTTGTTGTTAATGAAGAGCTCTGACAAACAGTACCTGTATATCTCAATGGGCTACTGGCAGAAGTATGAGACAAGGTATTATAAAAACTTCTCTCCAGACATGATAAATGCCTCAGTGTCATGGATTCCTATGTGGAATAGAACCTGAAGCTATGATTTTTAAAAAGATTTTGTTTAAGTAATTTCATTCAGACTATTATTTTATTACAAAATGGGTATTATTTTCTGGACATAGAGGCATCTTTAAGTAGACTGCTATTAATAGAATCTGTCTAACATGGATTCATTAAATTTTCAGCTTAAAATTCTCACCACAATTCAAGAATATCTTCATATTCAAAGTGAAAAATGTAATAAGATTAAGAACAGTTAGTAGTAGAATTTCTTATATATGAAATGACCATAAAGTTTCTACTAAAAAACTGTCAGTTACATGATTCAAATGTACCATACCTTTCTTCAAGTGCATACATAACATGATTTTACAGATTGGGTTATGCAAATGATGAAGTAACTGTTTCACTCCAAACTGCATGTGTGTATTAGACATACTAATCTAATACAACACGTGCAGCTCTGAAATAAATGCAATGTAGACCAACATAAAATATTTTGTGCAAAAGGCGCTTAGACAAATGAACATACAGATCTGGTTTCACTTTTCAAGTGGAATATGCAATCAAAGGAAAACAACATGACGGTTTCTAAAAACAGTTTCTCTACTGCATTGTTACTGCACATTTTCATGTTCCCATGATTGGGAAGCAGATATCAAATACTTTTAAATGGAAGACCCTGGCCCTGTAGTCCAGATCTCTATTTATGAATTTTCTTCATCATTGATTCTCCCCCCCCCCAAATGCCCCTGATGATTAGCTCTAATTACTTAGTAATGTAAAGAGATGACTGTTTTTTTTTTAAATTATATACATCAGTTTCCCACCCAAGTGACATCTTTAATCTGATTTGTCAATAGTACAACTGCCTTAATGTTAACAGCAGTTTCTCCACATTAGACTAAAGCTATCCGGCCAAATAACACCTGAACAGGAACGTTTTAATTGAACATCGTAAATTTTTTAATTGATGATTCGATAAATTCAGGAGCCTCCGTAATGAAGTGGAAAGTAGAAATGAATTAATAAAGATTCACAGCTCTGCCACCCCCAAATATACTTTTTCAGAATTTGTCTAGTTATCATACTTCTTAGGAAAGTTTATTCAAGGGAAGAAGTCTTGTTACCTGTGATTAATTTGGTAACGTTAATTGGATTAAATGGCTTGTACATAGCAAAGGAGTATGACACTGTACATTCCTACATAGATAGAAGAAATACCCAGTTTTCCAAATTTATCAATATACAAATAATTCCTAGAGGAACTGAAATTCTAAATTCTGAAATAACCAATCTCATCTGCTAATACAATTAAGTAGAGCTGTCCTCAGTATAACACACATATATATGAAGTCAAAAATAATCGTTCTGTTACAAAAAGTTACAGCAAACAATTGAACTGGCATGTATTTACCTGTAATACATCAAATTAAACTTTGAGTATCCCTGTTTCTTGTCACACATCACAGATGCAATGCACATTCATTTCATTACTCATTTCAACCCACACACATTAAAGCACATTCGACATGACTGTTGCAAAGACATGGATAATGCAGATTTTCAGTTCATTGTGGTTGATCAACAACAGAAGCACAAAGCCAATACCATTAGCATACACTTTCCAAATGGTAATGTTTGATATCTGGGGAATTTTGAGATTAGGTGAGGAACTTACTGTCATTTGCTTCATTGGATTACACACTAGATATGTGTTATGTGACCAAAGATCTCATATAGCACATCTATAATGTGTGATGAAAAACTGGAAGGCCAAAGTTTAATATATGTGCCACAGAATAATATGTATCAATTACATTGCACATAATTGATATACTATCTTTTGGGGGGGGTTATTACTATACTATTTGAGCTAAAATAACATGATGGATGATGATTATTGGAGGAGTTAAAGCAAGAAATCAGAAAATTTATGAATATTATGCAGATTCACTGCAAATTTATGAACATTTCCTGATTTCTTGTATCTTCCCCAATATATTACTATACTAGCTTATATAAATCACTATATACTCTTTCCTTCTATTTACATTTAGTTGCATATATGGAACATGCATATCAATTATTCTTATAAACTACATTAAATAAGAAATAGTTTATTTTTCTTTCTTATACAATGTTTAAGTGCTGCATATTTCCATATACTTTTTTTTTCTTCTTTTAATCGATTTCGGTTGTTTAGTATGGTTTTCATTCTGATGTCATCATGCTAGGAAAGACTGCATCGAAAAATAATTTATTCATTTACATCTAAATCTGCTAACATTTTGTTTCATGAATTTAATAAAAAAACTAAATTCAAATATAACGCATCTGCATTCAGGTTGCATTTAACATTCACAATACATGTCTCCATGTATTCAAAACTCCTCCCAATTACCTTGGAAATCACTGAACTGATTAGGAGCTGAATTTGGAGGAGGACTAAGATGAATGATCATACCATCTTCCCTTTCTATTCTTGTTGTTTTATACAAACGCTTAAGTATTTCCTGAAGTGCATCATTAAAGCTCTAAAAATAAATAAATAACAATAATCACTAAAGTTTACAAAATTTATGATAAAAATGAAGAGCAAAATATATTTTAAAGCACTGCAACAAATTTATGATTAAAAAAAGAAAACATACAAAGTCTGTCCCGAAAGTAACGCGTCAATTTTTTTAAGAAATTTATTGAACCGATTCGTAGAATTACTCATTATTCTTCGAAATACATTCCTCCTGCTTTAACACACTTGTTCCAATGCGATTTCCATGCATTATATGCGTCCCAGAAGTCCGTCACAGGGATGTCCTTTAGTAACCTCGTCGTAGCCGCCTTGATGATCTCCAGAGTCCCCACATGCTGTCATTTGAAGGATTTTTTAACCTTCTAGAATAAAATAAAGTCGGGCGGGGACAAATAATGACTGAAGCAACGCAAAAGTCTCCGACGGCATTTTTTCACGTTTGAAGCAAAACTTTACGTATCGCTACTCGAATTTTTTTTCCATCTTGATTTCGACCAAACACTCACACAAGTGTTCACTGAGACAGGCACTGTGACTCTCCAGGAGCTCGGGGTCGACTGGCGCTGGTCGCGCTGTGTTTCCAAGACTCCACCCACCCTTCCGTGTCAGCGACAAGAAAATGGGACGCATTACTTTCGGGACAGACCTTGTATTTGCAAATACTGCAATTCACAGTTTATACATGTAAACCTTTTCTCTAACTGGACAATTTTTATTTTACTAGTAAATATACAAATTTCATAGCAAAAATAACACTGAAGTGTAAAAAATAAAGATATATCAGCCGAACACTTAATAGTTTCTACATGAAAGCACAGAACTGTAGAAAAAAGGATCAACGAATATGCGGCAATATTTTTATAAGCAAAGAACACCATACTTCCCACAGAATAGCCCATCATTTTTGCGTATTCGTAGGTGCAGGATCTATGTGCTCTACAGTGGATTGCGTGGCATCCGAGATATATTTGGTAACGTTGAGATTTGGTAACTCGGCGAAAAACACTCAGATGAGTGTTCCTCTAACCATAATTTTCAATCTCTGGTTTTAAGTGACTACACATTGACAAGGCCAGATCCGTCAGAATGAATGAGAGTAATGGCTGAGAAAGAATACGCACTCACCTTTCATCAATCAGAGATGTTTATACTAAGTAAGCCACCCTAGTCTGTAGTTCTCTGCTTACTGCGGGATCCATAGCTTCCTAAGTTTTACTATCGGGTCTAAACACCTGAAAATATGACTCACACCAAGCTACTATTTCCCAGTTATCAAGTATCTAGTGTCTGAACTGCCGAACCCAGGACAGCTGCTGACTCTTGAGTTTCGCTGACTCTGAGCTCCTCTGGTAGTTTGTCAGATTCCTAAAACCATATAATGAAGGTAACTTTCCATGCTTCTCATGCAGATGTTGCTTGAGGCCCTAGTATTGAATCCTGATATTACTTGAGGCAGAGTTGCATTCATATTGCATGAAATGACTCTTGCCAGCTGAAGCTGGTCATCTGCATCCAGTATTTTTTTTTTTTCTTGCAGCCATATTGTTGTTAGAAATTTGAAGTTTTGCCAGAATTTTTGTTGCTAGGGTCCTTTAAAATGGTCATATGTAATATCCAAATTTCATCTTTACCTCTGAAATACTAAGCTCATTCGCCCACGCTCTAATTACGAGATTGAATTAAAAATGGCTAAAATCGTAAAAATTTGTTATTCTAAAAGCAGGAGTGTTTTCATTTCATATGTTGATAATCTTTATAGACTTTCGAAAAATATCGATAGTTTCAGAATCTTTTATTAAAAAAAGGCTGCGAAAACCAAAACCACCAGCTTGCACCCGATAAGTAACTTTAACCTTTCATCTGTAAAAAATCGGCAAATTGCGCCAAGGTGCTCTTGTTAAGTATCCCCCAAAAACAAAAACTATAAAATTGTAAAACAAACAAAGAAATTTTCCTAAATAAAATTCAGGCAGACATGTTATTAATACTGCATTTCTAGCATAACCATGATAATAAATATAAGATAAAACCGTACACTTAAATGAAGCTCCGTTTGGTTTTGTTATTTAGTTACGGCAAAGCATAAGATGGCTATTTTCTTAAAAATGACGTTATAGTAAAGAATTTTACCTAAATGAAATCAGTTCAGAAAAATCAGTACATCAGAAAAACCACAAAAATCCCAAGCAACTAAGCCTAGTGACGCTTTAATCACTTCACTTTTTTCCACTGGTGTGCTGGAAAAAAAATGGTTTTTGTTCTCTCATCTCTTGAAAGTACGTTATACCAGATATTCAGGAACTTAAATTCATCCCGAGGCCGGCTGCGCTATCTATCCCGTTGCTCTTGGAATGAAATTGTAAGTTCTGTCGGAACTATAATTGAGACGAGGTTCGATACTTTATTTCTTTTATTTAACTAGTTATGATTAAAAATTAGTTTAAACTTTATTTATATTTTTATATTTTATTGAATTTTAATTTACTTATTTAATTATTATACATTTTATTAATCCAAAGGGGCAATTTGCCCAGAAGGACTATTAATTTCGTTTTGGTGTTTTGCGTTGGTTCACTTTTCAAATTGTTGCCACCAAATATCTTAAAGAAATTAAATAATGAAGAATCTGCATAAATGTATATATGTTTCTCGCATTGTGAGAAAATAACGGTACCTACAGCCATCCAATTTTGACTAACGTACATTTTCACCCAAATATGGGCATCTGGAAGGCCAAATTTGAAATTTGTTTTATTATCTATTTCCTATTTTGTAAAACTTTAACGAATTTTTTATTAACAAACTTAACGATTTCAAAGCGAGCAATGGCAACACAGTACGAAAAAAAATTTTTATCTCCAGCGGGCGAGACTGTATATCGTAAATTCTAAAGATATGCTCATTTTAAAATTATTTTGCAATATTGCTGTTGAACTGAATTTTAGGGTTTAAGTAAGAACATGATATTTAATAAATAAAGGAACCCACGAAACGTTAAAAAAACGCCTCTTTGGGCGTAATGTAAAATCTGAAGTAAATGTGTAATGTAATGTAAAATCTTTCCTTTTTTTTTAAAAAAATTATATTTTTTTTTCCCTTCTTCCTGACGGTTTTAAGCCACTGGGCTCCTGATTTTAGGAATTAAGCCCTGCCCACAGCCGAATATGAAAGCGTCCCCAAAGCATAATACCGCCACCACCAGCCTGTGTACGACCTGCTGTACAAGGGGGTGGTGCAACTGTTCGCCTGGAGGACAGCGTACCCTGAAATGACCATCGACGTGATGAATGAGAAATTGTGATTCATCTGACCAGGCAACTGTCTTTCACTTATCCATATCAGTCTCGATGTCCTCGGGCCCACTGTAGGTGTACTTGACAATAACGCTTGGTCAACAGAGGCACACGAGTGGGACGTCTGGCTCCGCAGTCCCATATCCAACAGTGTCCGCTGAACTGTGTGTTCCGAAACACATGCACGAGCAAGAATCATTCCTTAGACTAAGACTGACATTATTACCGAACTATTGCAGAGAGCAACTTTGCCGGTTCTTGACATCAAGTCCTAGGGCACATGACATGTATGAATCTGAACGTGGAAATAATCTTTGAAAAGAAAACGGAGCAAAGGAAAAGGAGAGAAGTACCAAAAAGGACCAAGGGAAAACATCTGACAATTTCTCAACAAAGAGAAGAGAGATAAGCAATCCATGAGAATCCTAAGACAAAGGAGGAACAACTTAAAGATACAAAAACTGGCATCAAAGACTATGTTGAATACAACAATTCTACTATAATACAACAATGCAACCATATTCAATACAACGAAAATACTACTCAATACAAATACTACAATACTACTGCAAACTGGACTACTAACACAATACAACAAATGCAACACTTCAACATACGATACAACACAACCTCTAACTACACATATTTCCAAAAAACTACTTCCAAACAGCTTAAAAACATCAACACAATGATCAAAAGGATTGGAAGTATAAACAGCTACCAATTGAGGAGCTAAATGATGAAACTGTTGTCTCCACCCATGAAAGTGTGAGCTGCTAATGGCTGGATGTTTCTATCTTTAAAGAGAACCAGGGTTCGTACACATTTCTGCACATTAAAATTAAGTACTATTAAGGACTTTTAAGGACCATTAAAGAAAAAAATTAAGGACCTATCAGCAAATTGGAACTGCATAAATTCAATTAATGCCCATGCCTAAACTTCACTTTCGTTATACCAACCTAATAAAAAACAGATCCGTAAGTAGGATGCACTATTATTAAGCATAATTATAAAATAAATTCGAGAATAAAATCATCTTTGTAAAATTTGTCAAATAAGTATTGAACATTTCATGCTTATAATAGTTGGACATATTTTCAAGAAGATTAAGTGACATTTTATTGACGTTTTACAAGTGGTTAGCTTTATACTGATTTTTTTCTTTTATGTCTTATTCCGTTAAGTATTTGCTCAGTCTAGAGATTTTGTAAACAGCAGATCGATTTTATATGAAACGGCATATGTTAAAATGAGAAGTAAAATTCATAACAGAAGGCTGGCTATTGTCACTGCTGTTGCTTGCCTAGACACAGACTTGCCGATCAGAACAGACCTGAATGCCTGATGTTGGCAGGGTTTTTGAAAGTTATGCTCTGTCTGTCTGATGCAGTTAGCGTCGTAGCTTCGTGCAGAGTTCCTGGAGTTGTAATACAGTTAACATACTTTTAAGGTTCTAATACGCCACTAAAAGACCAGAGGTGATAAGTTGTTTTGTATTCCTACTAGCTGTAAGGAATATGTTTTATAGTAATTTTTATATTTTTGCTTTGTATCTTGTGACCATGGTAAAGATAAATGAAAGACTCGATGTAGAGATAACTTTTAAAGGTCAGCAATTAGTTACAATAATTGAATTAGGTTGTTAGGTAGGTAGTAGATATTATAGAATTAGGTAGTACATATTATAGATTTACCTGGCCACTGTTACATTTTATATATTTTTAGAAATATTTGATGAAAATCACAGTCTAATAATATTTTACAGTTTAAAATACGTGTAATTTATGACATTGATTCTTAAACGACATCAGGATAATAATACATTAAAAGCACGTTTATGTTTTGCAGCAACAAAATATTTATACGTCCTTTTAATTTCAAACCTTCCCAGACATTATGGCTAATTTACATAAATTTCCTTCTCTTTAAGCATCTTTTCTAACAATGAGAAATTTGTTTCAACAAGCAAACCAATGTTCGCATTAGTTTGTGCTTCATCTTCTAACTTGTCAATGTCTCAACATTATACCTATGAGGTTTTATATGATCTGGGAAAAGTTAAATATTCCAAAACTCTTGATAGGCAAATTATCAATTGATAAGCAAATTATCGTCATGTCTGAAAGTAACAATAAAGTCAGATAAAATTTAGAATAAACCTCTTTATTTAAACAGAACTTATAATATAAGTGCATGTTCTTATGCTAGCAGAATGAACATAGCTCATAGCGATGTAACTAAACAGGAAAAGTCAAATTCAAATTAAAATTGTGGACTAGTAGTCAAAGACAGCACAATTTAATTTTAATCTAAGCTGGCTTAGTAACTCATAATCGACCCAGATTCAAATATCGGTAGCGATAAAGCAAAGCTGAATAATTACAAATTATCACCAGCTGGCAGGAACTAATGCAGCGTGTAAGCAGAAGCTAAAACACTCTGTCTTACAAGGGAGAAGCTATAGTACAGGCTGAAATTTTAAACAACTGGCTAATTTACGTAATATTAACGTCTTATACGGCAAATACAAAAGCCCACCATGGCGCCGTCTGAGACCAGGAAGCCCCGCTCTGACTAGACTCTACCATGCTGAAAATATGCCTACTGCGCATGCTTGGAGCACAAACTTTGCAGGGTCTAGAGGCTAGTCCGCTCTGCCTCGCGCTGCGATTGGCTGAGCGAAGAGGCGCGTGCCTTCGCTCGCTCCCGCGCTGGCTTTGTGCACTTTTTAGAGTCTCGTAAGCCAACGCGGGAGCGGGTGAAGGCACGCGCCTCTGCGCTCAGCTAATAGCAGTGCGGGAGCAAGTGGAGGCGCGGATAGCTGTGAGCTGTGATATATGTAGTATGGTATATCTGAATGAAATATATCATATTTCATACCACCCCATCAAGATGTCGAAGCAGAAGAGACTGGCATATAAAGTTGCTTTCAAGCTGGAAGTAATAAAATTTGCTAAGGAGCATGGAAACAGAGCAGCGGAGAGACACTTTGGGCCACCTCCAACTGAGAAAATGATAAGAGAGTGGAGGAAACAGGAGGATCAGCTCCAAAAGTTGGATAAAAGCAAGCACACCTTGCGTGGACCAACTGCAAGGTGGCCAGAGTTAGAGGTAGAAGTAAAGGAGTGGATCACACGTCACCGGCAAAATGGACTTTCTGTCTCAACAAAAATGATAATCTATGAGGCCAAACGCATTGCTGTGGAGAAAGGCATTCAGGATTTCACCGGATCACCATCGTGGTGCTATAGATTTATGAAGAGATCTGGCCTTTCTATGCGCACCAAAACCAGAATTGCACAAAAAATGCCAAAGGAATACGAATCAAAGATTCTGTCTTTTCATAAGTTTGTTATTGATGCGAGGAAGAAGAATAACTTTGAAATGAGCCAGATTGGGAACATGGATGAAGTCCCGATAACGTTTGATGTGCCATCTAACAGAACCGTAGATAACAAAGGAGCCAAAAGCATAACCGTAAAAACCTCAGGGCATGAGAAAACCCACTACTCGGTTGTGCTGTCCTGCTGTGCAGATGGTACCAAACTGCCGCCAATGTTGATCTTTAAAAGGAAAACATTCCCAAAAGAAACAATTCCACGGGGAGTCATCGTGCACGTTCATGATAAAGGGTGGATGGACGAAAATGGCATGAGGCTGTGGATTGACAAAGTGTGGTCCAAACGTCCTGGCGGGCTTCTGAAGAAATCTTCCTTGTTGGTGCTTGACCAGTTCAGAGCGCACATTACAGAAACTACTAAAAAGAACTTTAAGGAAGTTAAGACCCAAATAGCTGTGATTCCTGGTGGTCTTACCAGCCAGCTGCAACCTCTGGACGTTTCTATTAACAAACCGTTCAAAGTTCTGATGCGAGAGGAGTGGAACACCTGGATGGCAGCTGGGAACCATGATCTGACTCCTACTGGACGGATGAAGAGGCCGACTATCACACAAGTGTGTGAATGGGTTAAAAGGTCATGGGACTCCGTAAAGAAAGACATTGTTGTAAAATCATTCAAGAAGTGTGGCATTAGTAATGCCTTGGATGGAACAGAAGACGACGTCTTATTTGACACCAGTGAGGAAGAAACTGATGGCAATGATTGCGTGGATCTGTCCTTCCTCATTTCTGATAGCAGCGAAGAAGAGGAATTCTTGGGGTTAGAATAAAAACATGACAGCCTTATTTTTGTTACTTTCACTGTTTGCTGACTGTTTATGAGAGTAAAGATAGCTCTTAGTATGTTACATGGTTGACATAAAATTTTTCTTAAACTGCTGTTAACTTTATACAGTTGATATAAAATATTTTACTAGAGAATTTGGTTCATAATCTTTTTTTTTCTAGATTTGCCTCCTTTAAAATTGGGTGCGTCTTATATGCCGGTGCGTCTTATACGGCGAAAAATACGGTACATATATTTAAAATATATAGAAGAAGCTGCTAATTTTATTCCTTAAATGATATGAACACTAAGAGTAAATATGAAATAATATATGGTTAAAGCCGGCAGAATTTTTAGAATTTTAGTGATGCACAGAGCAATAAAATACAGAAATAGCAAAACTTTTAGAATTTAGGACAGGCACTGGGAGCAGAATTTAGGAACCATAGAGACCGCATCAAGTACGAAAATGCCTAATGCCAGCCCTGCGTGTCATGCATTGAGATATATAAGATACATATGATAATCTTCTAAGTTGTTAGTTTTCAATTCTTTTTTAAAAGCAAATTCCTTTCAGTAGACACGTGTCCATTTGCCAACATTAGAAGCATTTATTGGCATTTTCCATGCTTCTGCTTAGGAAAAGAACAAAAGGGGGGGTTGAATATCATGTTAAGGAAAAGATTTCTAGGATCAGAAGTAAAACATTCAAATATTAGGTTTTCATTGTTCTCCCAAAAATTCTACAAAGAGTAAGCATTTCATCACAAACATTCTGTAAAATACATCCATTACAAGTTAATACTATGAAAACATTTTTCATTTTGTCCCATTTTTCTGGAATCTTCTAGAATCTTAAATATATAAATCTTGCATTCAAATCCTTCTAAACTTTCCAAGGTACATGTCTAAAATCCGAAAGAAAGACTACCACTAACAATTCTGCAACAGCGAAAAGTCAGAAGTATTTTTTAAAAAAAAATTCACACACACACACACAAAAATAAATAAATAAAAATAAATAAAAATAAATGAGCTTTATAGAGAAAACGGATGCACATTTTGAAAGTTCTGAATATTCTGAGACAATTACATGAGGAAAAACTCTTACCATGAAAAAATAAAAAAGAAGACATTTTAAAATAATTACACAGCTATTTTGCTTTTGTAAATTATGCTTTGCAAATTAATTTGTTTTATAAATTATGCTTTTTAGCATTAATTAGCTTGTTTATTTTCGGATTCAAAATATTGTAAAAATAAGTTGCCAAAATGAAAAGAAATATCACTTTAAAATTTTAACAGGGAAAAATAAAAATGTTTTATTTCAATGTTAGTTCTTAACTATAATTTTGATGTATTACCATTATTTTAACGAAATTTATTAATGTTACAATGTTCTAAACAAAAGTGTTGAAAAATTCACATATCTCCGAATTAAAAATTTTGTATAGAAATTTATCTTAAAATCGCCAAAATGTTGATAAGTAGTCAAATTTAGAACCGTTTAATAAAAGAATTCACATCCCCAAAGAAGAAAAGTTGTTTAAGAGCTCTTCATTAGAAAAAGAAACAATTTCGAAATGCCTATGTTTCATTTCTCGCCTAGAAACTCGAGTATCGCACCGTTTATATTAGAAATAGGAACAAATTCAAACAATAACCATATTTTGTCAGTGAATCACCAAAAATATTCCTCGAAAATGCTAATTTGCACTTGAAATGACAGTCCTAAAAATGGACCGAAATTTTAGATGATTAAAATTAAGGACCTTCTACTGATTTTGGGCGAAATTAAGGACTTTTAAGGACCAAAAATAGATTCTAAAGAACCTAAGGACTTTTAAGGACTCTTAAGGACCGTACGAACCCTGTGAGAACTTTATAATTAAAGACTTGGGAATAATTCACGAATTCGCATTGTACAGCCTTTCTGAAGAATTTTTCGTTGGTTCTTTTAATATATTCTGGAATAGTCCCAAGTTTTAAGTCTCTGTGCAAACGTTCCTTTTAAGTCATCTAAACGAGTTCATTGAAAAATTATGAGGGGATGATCATAATGTTTTTGTTCGTCAGTGTAGTTAAGTTCGGCGACAACAGAACATTTCCACTTCTCCTGTTTGCTAAGAATGGAAAACATTTAATTCTAAAATTTCGTAACATTAATTTGGCGCCCCTTTGATGTCGCGTCCAGGGACAGATTCCCTCTCTTGCCCCCGCCACTGCACAAATCATATATATATTATTTTACTCTGAACTATACAGATTTTAAAAATCCATTTTTCTATAAAAAGAAAACGTATACTGGCATATTATTAACAAACCTGTTTATGCTTGTTCCTCTTTGGAATATCACCAGCATTATATTTTCTCCAAGCCTGTTCCCATAAATTTTTATAATTTGTCTTCGTAACGTAGTCAATAAGCTGCGCATACGTGATGTGATTTGATGTAAATGAATTCTCAAGTTGCTTTGAAAATCTAGAAGAAATTCTTACAATGAAATGCTAAAATATCATACATAAATATTCTGTAGAACAAAACATTAAATATATCAGTTGCTAAGTTGACAAAATAATTATGCACATAACACCCAAAAATATTTCCATGATTTTAGAACAACATATTTTAGAAAATTATAATATGGATGTATTCAAGCAGCAGAAATTCTGAGATGCTTGAATAACATTTTAGTAGCTTTAGAAAATACAGTGGCTGTCCAAAACATAGGAATACAATGAAATGCTAAAACATGGTATATAAATATTATATAGAACAAAACATTAAATGTCTAACGAGTTACACAGGAAGTTGACAAAACAATTGCGCACAGAACACTTTAGAACAACACATATAGAAAATTAAAATATGGATGTATTCAAACAGCAGCAATTTTGAGATCCTTGAATAACATTTTAGTGCTTTAGAAGATAGAATGGCTATCTAAAACAACGAAAACGCTGTGCTTAAAAAATATACTTTATTTCTATCGATTACACAGTAACTTGTAAAAGTAGCCATTCCTTCTTTTGGGTGATTATTTTAAATACATTCTCTCATTCTTCTTCAGATATCGGGATTTTGATGCATTAACAGCGATTCTCTATTCCCTATATCAATGCGGCCAAAGGCTTCGCGTGCTGTGTGTTTCTTGTGATGATGTGAAGTGGCGATGAGTTCGAGAATTCTGACATGCGGTTTCGTCATGAACAAGTCCTTACAATATCTAAATTGTAAGGGCAATAAATCCATGAAAACATTCATACGATATGATATTTGCGTATACATTGCTCAAGACGCACAGCAGACAGATGGATCTATAACTCTCAGCTTACAGTAGTTCTAGTTTCGTTTCAGAAGCAAGAAAACTTTGGCGCATTCCTATGGCGTTGAGATATAATTTAGAGCATTTTGTCACTGCTTTTTTCTCTAAATTACGGATTATATTATTTGTTATGCCAACTATAGAGCTTTCTGCAAGCTAATCTGGTAATTTCATTTTTTTTAGCAAGACTAGGCACGTGATTTATTGACACAGCATTCAATTAATTAAGGACTTCTTCAGATTTTCGTATGAACTCGAAATCTGATAAAGTGGTATATACAAAAAACTGTTTTTCTAAATGCTTCCCAAAAACTTCGTATTTTTGCTACTTAGAACAGGTGACCATGTTGTTTGTTATGGGAGAGCATTCGTAAGTGTTTTTCTTTGTGAATATGAGCCAGTTTTCCTTAAAAAGTCTTCCAAGGGGCATCCCCCCCTTTACTATAGTACCTAACGGCGGGGCACGAAATAAAATTTAAAAGAAAAAAAAAAAGTTTTTTTTTAAAGCTGTTTTACAGACTCCCACAGTGATCTACCTTTTAATATCTTCACTGATTTTATTAAACTGTCTTTTGATTTCTGGATTCCAGGAGAGTTGAAATCGTCCCTTCAACTAATTCCTTAGTCGCATTAAATTCTTAACTAAAACAGAATCAATCATTATATACAGAAATGAAAACAATATTAAATTTTTGTAAGTTATCAGATAATGACATACTGGAGACTTAAACAGAATTATGTATAAAGTGAAAATAAACAGCATACTATGAATAAAAAGGACATTAACTGGGTATGTGATCCTCCCTCATCTGTATACAAAGTTTACACCTTGTGACCATGCTTTCAATTAGGTGGTCAACCACCGCAGAATTGAGCAATCGTCATTCTTCTTGTAAAGCAGTTTCTAGCTCAATAAGAGTGGCTGGAGGAGGGAAACGTGAAGATACAGTACGGCCGAGAGCATCCAAAAGATTTTCAATGGGATTAAGGTCGGGCGAATATGCTGGCCACGCCATACGCGCAATCCCTTTATTCTCTAGGTAGTCATCGACGATGACAACTCTATGGGGACGCGCGTTATCCTCCATTAAAACAAAAGTAGGGCCAACTGCTGCAGCCTACAATCTCACAATGGGTTCTAGGACTTCATCTCGATACCGGACAGCCATCAAAGAACCCCGTTTAAAGATGTGCAGGTCGGTGCGGTATTCTAATGAAATCCCTGACCACATCCTAATGCTTCCGCCTCGGAATGCGTGATGTTCGGTGATGTTTTGGGACTGATTGCGTGTTCGTTGTTAACGCCATATCCTTATACGCTTGTCATCTAGCTCCAGATCAAATCTTGAGTCATCAGTAAACATGACATTGCCCCAGTCAGACACATTCCAACTGACATGTTTCCGGCACCACTGTAATCGTGCCCCTCTTGATTGGACGGATAGAGGAACATGAACTCGAGGTACCCGGGCGTACAGTCCACTCATATGTAATCTTCGGCGTACAGTAGCTGCAGACATCACCTTACCAATGGACGACGTAACCATAGATGTCATACGTGTGGAGGTCGCTCTGCGATTCCGCTTGGCTAGAATAGCAATTTATCGATCTTCCGCTGGGGTTGTAACCCTTGGGTGACCGGCTACGGACCTTCGGACAACTGTCTGTGTGGTTTGGAATTGTTTCCATAAACTTGAAATTACAGAATGATGAACACCGAAGAAAAGAGCAACATCTGTGATCCACTGTCCTGCTTCAATGCACCCCACAGCACGCCAGCGCTCAGAATCTTCCATTCGTCTTCTGGAAGTCATAGAAACACGTATGTCTTGAATACAAATTGTACGAAAGTTTTAAACACCTTCTAACAGCACTTACAATCAACTTCTGTAACCCTTCATAAAGCTGGCTTCTTATAAGACTGCCTTTTTTGCATATTTCTTGACATGGAAGCGCGATTGGCTGTTACCTAACATATTTGTATACTTCCATCTACCTCTGCAGCGAATTGCATCTTCTTCAATTCTGATTGGCTTCCGGAAATTAGCATTTTCCTCTCCGTGCTTAACTTTTGGAAGTGAGTGTAGTTTATTTGTATTCTTCTCATTCTTTAATTTAATTGATTATACCACATCTTACATTTTTTCGCTTTCATAACAAAAGTTTGGTTTACACCTTGGGCTTAAAATTTTTTTTCACTTCTAGTTTACGGACACCATTTATTGGCCATACACATGTTTCCTCATATAGGATAATCTATTAAAAATATTTTTTTTCTGAAATATATATGCAGTTTTTTATACGGTGTATTGCTTCCCCCCTTCCAGGAGCAAAATCGTCCTCCTCATTTTCAATACAATCATTATCATTTTGACACCCGGTCCCTCTGCAGATGCAGGTGTGAATAAATTAAAAGTTTCCTTCAGTATATTCTCGAATTTCCTTTTCGACGGCTTCCTCTCGTTGGTTATATGACGGTCAGAGTTGAATCAAATTAAATTAAATGTATTTGCATTTCATAATGTTAAACACGCCTTTTAAAAACTTTATTACGTGATTCTAGCGCTTACATTGTCAGTTATCGGCAATACAGCAGAGACTATTATGTAAGGTGTATGAATAAAAACATTATGTACCATGATTGACAAAAAATAAAACGGATTATTTCCCCGCCCCCTAAATGCTAAGCCGTGTTTTGGAATATATTCCTTGAATTCATTGTGCTCAGTTTTTAATCAAATTAACATGTGTCTTTGAAATTTCCAGATTAAGGACTTGGAAGGGGGGGGGATTGACGTTCCCATCAATTTGAATTGTAAAGCCTCCGCACAAGTATGCTCACGATTAATTCAAGAAATTTTCAAAATATCTTCTAAATATGCATTTAGCTTCGCTTATTTACCTGTATAATATTTCCTATGGCTTGCCACTTTTTTACTAGAAGTTTGTAAACTAAGCTGTATTTTGGAATATATTTCTTTAATTCATTGTGCTCAGATTTTCAATCTAATTAACATATGTCTTCGAATTTCCAAACAGAGTTAAGGACCTGCAAGGGGGGGGGGAGGGAATCGATATTCCCATCATTTGAATTGTAAAGCCCCCGCATAAATATGCTCACGATTAGTTCAAGAAATTTTCAAAATATCTTCGAAATATGTATTTAGCTTCGTTTAGTTACCTGTATAATGTTTCCTACGGCTTGCCACTTTTTTACTAGAAGTTTGTACACTAAATACAGCATATATTCGTAAAAATAGCACCCGTCCATATAACACCGCTATTTGCTTCCTTAACTAAATTTTGCATAACTATTAAAACACTAGAATAAATATCGTCAAAGCCAGGGCATCTTCAGCCGATATTTCGAGAGACTACGTTTCTACATGCACTTGATTTTAAGCGCGTTCTGTACTTTCTAGTTCCGCTTGAAATTTCTTGAAAAATTTTATTCCCAAAAGTCACCAGATTATATGAAACTCGTTCGAGTGGCATAACTTGTTTTCTAAAAAGGAATACTTTTCCCCCCTTTTCTTCTCTCTTCTTATTTATACGAGACACAAAACTCACCTTCGACACGCCTCTAGTAAAAACCAACAAAG
>KK120598.1:343722-371718 GCA_000611955.2 Stegodyphus mimosarum | reverse complement strand
AAGATGATCTATCATTTAGCCGTTTGTTCGCCAAGCACGTTGTCTAAGGTGCACCGCAGAAAGCGACGGATATTGCACCGCAAAGAAGGATATACAATTATAGACATCCATGCCTTCTCTAGTTTCGGACTTAGGCCCAAAGATATGACATTGGGTTCAACTAACCAGCATACCGAACACGGCGGCAGTGAACTGATGCGACCACATGCAAATATACTACTATCCTATTGTTGAAAAATTAGCATAGTTGTATCTCTTTGCAACTAAATTTAGAATTTCAAACATGTAACAAATGAGTAGATAGGAAACACTGCAGAGGCAGAAAATATCGAAGATAAGACTGAGTTGCAAGGAAGATCTGGAAAGTAAGATTAAGAAAATAGAACCAAATTTCTTTATTATTATCACTGAAGATGTGATCAGTCAAATCAATAAAGATAAAATTGGAAGAGAAGTACTCCAACATAAAATTTAAAACATGACAAAAATGCAGCCTTTGTCTGTCACAGACTTGGAATAAAAGTTTATCGATCCGAAAGCGATCAAACAAACACAGGTTCGTGTAAATGGCGTTTCCTAGCAGATAACTTTTTTTTGTTTGTTTTTTAAGTTTATGGTTATTCTTAATGCATGAATGACATATTCTTGCTTCATACTCTAGGATATGCCAATAAGGCTTCTCATCATCCCAGAGAAATTTTTTAGATAACTATCATGTTACACTCTCTTTATATTAGATGTGGAAAAAGCCTCTCACCCGGTAATGATGGAGTTCAACTTTGATAGAGAAATGATACCTCTGATTAACTCCTTCCTCAGCATAAGATCTTTACCGTCAAGAGTAAATATGCGTTCTTCAATTTTCTGGAGTACCAAAGTAGGGATGTTTCAAGGCTCAAACCTAAGCCTTAATATTTTACCTCTTCTACACCTGATTTTCCCAAGCAATAACATGCATCACTTATTCTCAATTTCATGCCGTAGTTTTAACCGAAGAGGACTAGATATGAAGAAAAATTAATATCACCTCTAAGACGACCGCGTACGGACGATGGTGGTTTTCTTAGAGAGATGAAATTCAGTACTAATGCTTATTTATGTTCTCGGAAATCCTGGTCACTTTCAGATTAGGTCACCATAGAGAAGTGATAGCAACGACATGGTTTATTGCATTTGATTCCAAATCCTAACAATATAATTTGAAGAATAATAAGTAGGTATAACAATGGTCGGTATGCTCTGATAAAATTTATGAAAATCGGATAAAGAAGGCAAGTGACTATGATAAATAAATTATTTTTTTAATCGGTCATAATAAATAATTAGTTAAAATCATTTTACCTCAGAAAGAGCACAAGATCAGCAATTTATGAAAATCGGATAAAGAGGGCAAGTGACCACGATAAATAAATAACTTTTTTAATCTGAAGGATGTCACAATACGTGATTAGTTAAAATCATTTTACCTCAGAAAGAGCACAAGGTCAGGGAGACGGATTATTTCTTATTTTCATGTTTTGAAATTATATAATACTCCACTTTGGAATGATCGATATAATGTTTCATGCTCCTACAAATGAGAAAATGCGGAGTAGATCTCCTTTTTTATCATTATTTTTGATATTATATTATACCAAGGAATATGACAGCTAAGCGATCGACACCATGACAGCTAATGGTGACTGACAGCTAATGGCAGCATTGTCATAAAACGTCTTAAAAGGTAGATTATCTCTTGCGCAAGAAATAAGTTTTCATACCGCTTTCTATCCCGTAGTTTAAACTTGGGAGTTTGTTAACTTCTACTCCTCTCGAATTAATTTGCACTTTTTCGTTGCCCTGCGTTGGCAACAGACTTTGGATTCGTCCTCGATAGAATCGATCGCTAGAATGCAGCTGGTCTACAACTAATTCTTATTTTAAAACTTAACTATATATATGACTATTTTATCATTATGTGTTTATATACGACTATTTTATCATTATGTGTTTACAGTTTGATTTGAATAAACTGAGAGTAGTTGAATTTATTAATGTTATTTCGAATCGAAACTATTCTTTCCGTTTCGACGGCATTCTATTCTAATATAGGAGCGTAGCCTTTGACTGTGACATTGACAGAAAAGTAATCAAAAGGCGAAGTTACTGCATCAAAATAGTCACATTAACATTGTTACAACCAATTTTTAATAAATTGCATAAATGCACCATATGGTATAGGCAAAAATATTAAAAGCACAATCTTTATTTATCTTTCGAATATTATTCTTTATCTTCACTTGATCCCCTATAAACACAAAATCACAACATCTACCTGGGGGGAGGAACACTATAAAGACATAGCCTTTGACTGTGACATTGAAAGAAAAGTAATCAAAAGGCAAATCAGAACAAAAAAAATGATGTCTAGTCATCCAATTCTCAAAAACAACAGAGATTTAGAAAATCATAACTAAAGCTTACATTTTTCTTAAAGAAGCGTTTAAAAAATATTAATAAAGCATGGGTTCTCATTTCTTGCTATATATGATTTAAGTTTACAAAGATTAAACAGTCGAGTGCATGAGCGATCTGCCTAGGGCAAGGATGACTTTGTAAAGGTTCATATAAAAAAAAAAAGTTGAATGATGGGATTAGAATTATCCATATTCAGCAGTCTTATCCTCCTGGCTACTCTGAATACTTAAAAACGTTCTTTTGTCTTTTTAAGTGCATAAAAGAACGAGTTAAAAAATGTACAAACTCACACCACGAGAAATTATAATTGTTATTACATAAGAAAGAAGCCACATTTCAGTTACTGATTTTATGAAGGAAAAGCACTTAGGAATAGTGATTTTAAAAAGCACATCATGACCACAAAGCATTTTATATATAAATATGATAAGTGCATTTCAGTACATTAAGGTTTCAGTATACCATTTTTGGAATAAAGTTACAGTAGCTAACATTTAAGTTTTAATAACAACCTTAACAATAATAAGTTTTTCTGACCATTCATATTTTATGTTAAATACAACTGCATATATGAAATAAAACATTTTTATTGCATACACGAAATAAAACATTTTTATAAGCTTTTGAGGATTTTACATAATGGTTCTGTTATTACTGAAATATTTAAAGGGTATAAAAAGAAATTTAATTTTTGAATGAAATTAATTTAACTGATAAGTTATAAAGGTACTGAATTTGCTAAAAACAGTTAAAAAATTAAAAATTATTGAACAGTAAGCTTACTGAAATAAGATTTTTAACACTACACTAGTAAAATTTAATGTTTTAAAATAAATCACTTCTCTAATAAATAGATTTTTTTTTACAGGAAGGGATGACCAAGTTCCATCATATATTAGCAAAATTTATCATGGATTTCTCCATCATTTACATGGATGTCCTGATGAACAGATAGTAATGCACGTCCGTTTAATCACAATTTTCACGATTCACAAAAATTTACACAATTAAAAATAGAACTTTCTGACATAGAAATAGCATAATAACTTACACTTTAAAAAAATGCAAATATTTAGAATAAACTTTGCTTTACGTTTCATGAAATGGCACAAACTGCAATTTTCATGGATTCACTTTTCTTTCCATAATAAATACTTCCTTCTTCAACATGTCTCACATTAAAGGTGAAAACAGACTCCAGTGAAGGAAGCTATTCTTAGACAGAAAAAACGCTATTCCTGATGTAAAATTCTGGAATTCTTATTCATGGTAATAATACCAATGATGATTTTAGTCTACTGCTGAAACCACTTTCTCAGTTTAAAAATTATTGGTGGCCTCTGGTGTCAGTTTTAAGAATATTCAGTTTAACAGAGATTTTTAAAAACCTGCAGACCTGTTGAGTTTTCTGCTAGACACTTTGTAATTGCTCAACATGTTATGTATACTGTCAGGTGGCTACAGCTGCCATTATAACATACTCCATAAATGCTCGACTGTGTCTGGATATCTGGCCTGTTAAGAAAGGGTTCTGACACTGAAAATATTCCCTGGAGCTGTTTGCCATGTGAAAATAGGCATTGTAATACTTACAGATGACTCCTCAGAGATGCAGCAATATTCAAGGTCAAGGGAAGTTTGTAATATCATGCAAATATTCCTTGGATTTGTTTGCCATGCATAGGCATTATCTTGCTCACAGATGAGCTCCAACATATGTAGCAATATTCAGAATACTTCAGTTGCAGGACATCAATGCAATATGGGGCCGTTAAAAAGCTTCAGAGAATAAATAAACATGACATGGTGTCACAGGCAATAGCTCCCCAAATGGTAATGCAAAATGTGTTGGATCTTTACTACACTCCAATGATAAGGTAGCAGCAGCATTGGCTAGATCTTCTGAACTCAGATTCTCTGGTTACCCATAATGAATGAAAACAATGATGCATTGCTAAAAACAAGATGGCTCCAATCCAATGCATTCCGAGCTTCCTGGCTGGGACACCAGAATAAGCATGGTTGTTGATGCCTCCGACTCATTGGCAGATGACACAATAGAAGCTGACAATGGAGTTTAGCCTCTGCCAGCCTTCTCAGAGCAGTACTTCCTGTTGCTACATATCCTGAGGTATGAAAAGGGATCCTGAATAGCAGAAAGCAAAGCTGTCTATGTACTCATAGTAGCTCTCATTACCATATGATTCTACCTAAATTTTCATCCTAGGCCAGTTGCTGCCCTAGCAATAGTTACAGATTACCCACTGAAAATATACCTTTGTTGCAAATGCAGTATCTCGGTGTTTTTACTTTTCCATAGGATATTCTTGAAACTGCATCAGCATTCCTGTGCAGAGATTTGCAGTTAAAATAATGATAAAAATGCTCTACTGCTTTTATAACAGCAAATAACTCCTTCCTGGTCACATAGTCACTGTGTTCAGACTTCGAGCATATTTTACTGAAACCGAAAATAAAATGCTTACGGTCATTATAATTTTTTGCAAGATACAATCCCTTCAGTGTTCACATCTGTAATAAGAATATAGTTATATTCAGGTTCAGAATAAATTTATATGAAAATGGACCTCAAAGCATTCTTCAGTGGCTTAAAGAAGTAAAACACTCAATTAACCTATAACAGATTTAGTTTTGCTTCCATTAATACAAAATCCTTAAAGTAATAAATCTACAATAATAAAGGCAAAACTATTTAATTGATGAACATCTTGAGAGATCAGAAATGATAAGAAATCCAAATTTTTTCAGAAACTCTGCACTTCTGTGAAAATGACTTTGCAGTGAAATTGTTTGGAACTCAGCTCTAGATTAGCTTTTTTAAAATATTCCAGCACTTTTCTGGTAGATTCCAAAGGTCACTGAAACGTCTAACGAATACAATGCCATCAAAACAAATAAAACAGGCTTCAAATGATAGTCCTTTCTCAAAAGTGAAGTGTCAACATGCTTTGTCCTGCATTAACGCAGTTTTTTCATGACAATTGGTATCTGTCTCTACTTTTCAGAAGCCAGTCAATACAAAATCATCAGCAAACAGTCTTATCAAAAACTAAGATCACATGTGATGTTCAAATATTAGAGAAAGTTTGATAACAATGTCACTGCAATTTCTCTACCCATTAAGAAGCTTCTAAGTTACTTGTTTAACGAAAGAAACATACTCAAGATAATGATTATTGGTCAAAAGATTTACTATTTGTTATAGCACCATTTTGCAGCAATCAAAATCAATGAATATGAAAAGATGTCTAAATTCTTTTATTCAACAATACATCTATGTATAATTGCTATCTCCTTCTCATCAAAGATTTTCTAGGGGGATAAATAGATAAGGTTGCTGAATATGGATAGTTCCTTTCAGATTCAAATTTTAGTGACTGGACATGATGGATGCACGTGGTTGTGTTTTTTCCTCATGCATAACATGGATAAGAAAGTTTTCCTTACAAAGTCTTTCCTGAAGGCATCTCTCCTAAAGCAGATGGTTCTTGATTGCCTAGCATAACTAAATAATTTAACCCTATCCTTCTCATGATATTTAAGAGTTCTTACTGATCTAATGGCATTACTATTCTGATGAAGTTATACATTTCTCTATAATAGATAATGAATCACGAAAATACATTTTATACCTTTAATTAATGTGCAAACACCATGCGATAAATCCTTTTAAAATACACAAATACAATTAGTCAAACATAACTGCACTGAGCATGGATATATAGCGACACTACAGCTGTGATGAAAGGATAGATTTTATTTTACTCAAGTAAAATGAAACTACATTCTCACATTGTACAGTTTCTTGCATTTCTCCCAATAACTACGAGGTCCTTAACTTAGCTAAATGAACAATATTAAAGTGCATTATAAATTTTCCCACAACTTGTATTTCTAACTAATGAAATTCCCCACTTTACAGACAGCCTCTCCTCCATTTAACTACTGCACAAGGAACTCCCGATTATCCATGCATTATTTCCTCAAAATGCCTTCAAGACTAGAAATCTGAATTTCTTATCTCGTCATGAAAACAAAAACTTAGCCTTTGGATTTGGAGATCAACTACAGCTTTATAGCTATTTTATCATAAAGAAAGCATTTGCTAAAATAGACAATACAAATAAAAGACACTTCAAAACTACCAATTAAATATAATAACCACATCAAAAGATTCTTATAATATTTTCATCACAAGAATACAACAGGGTTAGAAAGAACTGCTATTTATAAAAATGGAGAATTTACAGGAATTAGGGTTACTTTGAAAGATAAGCCATCACAGAAAGAACCACAAGAAGTGACTAATGACTTTTAAGGCTGCCTCCATTTATTTCTCTTTTTCATAGGCTGCTTCTGATTATTTCTCTTTTCCAATACTGGACGTGGTAACCCACCCTATTATGGGTTTCGTATTGGTAAATCTGATGTATAGCTTATTGCACCAGATATTCAATTCAATGCTGCAATTAGACAGCTATGGAAATCAGTATTTGGTGAAAGTGACAGGAGACAGCAAATATGCTTTAAGCCCCATTTAGCATCTTTTCATTGATCACTGAACTTCTTGTGAAGCTGAATAACAAAATTTGATGCATGCAAATCAAAGCTAGAATATGAAAAACCACTTCTTTCTTGGATTATTGGCTTTAGTTTGGTTACTACCTTCCTCATCATAACTGTTAATAGGTTTATTCCCTTTCATTTAAGTCCTACCTTCAGCACTTCAGTAGATAATAGCTAGTGTGTTCGTTTTGACGCAAGAACAACTTAAAACATCCGAAATCCTGCTATAATTTCATTGATATGTATATTCAACTTGACAATCCTGCCAAAAATTTAAAAAAATAAATAAATAACTTATTAATCAAGTTAAATGTGTTTTATAATTTAGCCTCTTGCTATGGCTGCTTTGTGGTGGCACATAAAGAAGACATCTCTGGAAAAATATAGGAAATGTGTGACTAACTTTTATTTTAAACTTGGGAAGACTGATAATGAAGTACATGAAATGTTATAACATGCAGATGATGATGAAACGGTCATGCTTTAGTTTTTTTCAATGATGGATGCATTTCAAAGGCAGTAACGTATGAACGACTCACACAGCACATTAAGGCAGCTAATCACTGGAATTATGAATGTCAACATTGCAAACCATAGGCAGATAGCGAATGGTGACCTAAACGGAGTTCATCTCCGTACATTTATAATGAAGAAAAGATTCAATTTGCTTAAAAAGAATGCTTTTTTTCTGACACCATGTTCAGCCACGTGTTGCTACTATAACATTGATGGCATGATCTGATGTAAAAGGGAGATAGCGCTAGAATATCCTCCATATAGCCAAGTGATTTCTGGAAATTTATGCCATTTTACAACACCAAAAAGAAAACTGCATGGAAAAAAGTTCTCTCACATGAGGAAATGAAAAAAACCTATAACCACAGTACTAAAAGGTATGCCTTAAAACAATCTATCTCATATTTTTGAATGACCTTATACAACGTTTTAAAAAATAATTCAATGTAGAAGATTCTTACTTTGGAAAAAGAAATGTACGAGGCCCAAGGATCCATCTGATTTTAAATAAAAGTATAAAAAATTTTCAATTAGTCTAAGAGTCTCCTTGTTCTCTTAGATAGCATACTACTTGGACTATGTCGAAGACGAAGTAGCGATTTCTCGCTATGTCTTGAAGAATAAATACTACAGAAGAAAGGTTTTTAAATAACTTTTTTATTTAAACTAAATTAAAACAGTTGCATGCACTTTGTGCTCACAAATCACCATCACCTGCGGCTAACGTAAATTTAACAGAAAAGAAGCACGCTAAATCAGCTTCACACAGCAAAGCCGAGCCAAGAAATATCAGTATAAATTGAAAGGTGTCTAACACCAACTAGAGAGCTGAATCCAAACATGCAGCACAAACTCGGAACTAAATCTGCTACTACTCTTTTTGAACTCTTGAACCACAGCTTAAATATTGCTTCTGAAACATGTTTAGATTCGCATCTACACCAAAACAAATTTACATTCCGGCATGAAACTGAAATCAGAAGGGAAAGGAAAGAAAAACTAAAAATAATTCGTTAGAATAAAATAAGTCCTTACAAGTTTATGCACCTACTAATGAATGCAAAATGGCTCTTTCTGTATAGAACAATATGTCTTCTGTGATAATAATTCTATAACATCCAAAGCACAATGCACTGATGATATATTGGGTTATGGTTATTGGAATATGGCAAAAGCACACAAGGGATATCTGCCTAAGGGGAAGAACGCCTTTGTGGTGGAAACTGGCTAGTATTTGCATTACATATGATGAAACGTTGAAACAAAAATAACAGCTATTTGTAAGATGATAAAAACGAAAACTCAAGAGATACCAGCAAATTTTTATATTCCATTAGACACATGCAGAGAACAAATATATATTATAAGAAATCAATGTTCTTTAATTCTCAAACTTAATTGCTTTAGCACTTGACTTAAAATAAATTACATAAAAAATGTCTAATGTATTAATACTTTTTCCTTCAAATTAATTTGAGTGAACTGTGGCTTAATCCCTCCATAAGTAGAAAATGGAATAGTTTTCAAAATAATTGTTTTATAGTATAAATTTATTTTTCAAACAAAAATCCTGCATATTATATTTTCAGCATTTAAATTTTGAATACAGTTAAGAAAAAAATTTGGAAATAAAGTGTCAAAACAAGTGCCGGGATTTATTTTGGAGAAGTTAAGCACTGCAAGTCCATCTGGTATTTTCCGCTGACCACTGGTCTTCCCGTGAAATTGGATGCCCAGACTTAATGCATGCTCACAACAGCTTAAAGTTAGAATGCTCAAACTACTTAATCCTAGAAATATAGATGCTAAAACATAAGATCAACCTGCAGAAAATCTAGATAATTAGAGAAAATCTTCCTAGTTATAATTAACTGATGAGAATATTCAGCACAACAATATTATTAAACATTTAAAAATATTCAAAAGAAATTAATGATATTAACCAGGCAAAGGTGTTTCATAAATTTACTTCACGTTATGGTATAACTGGTATCTGTTGTTGACTGAAGCATGTTAAACAGTTTGAAAATTTAACACTACAGATATTTCTTCCACTGACTTTGAAAAGTCTTACTGTTTTCTGCATAAAATCAATTCAAATTAAAACACATAAAATTAACAGTTCTGATCCTTCTAAAATGTTTAGAAATAAAAAATATTAAGCAAGTTTTAAATGTGATTCACTAAAAGGTATTATACCTGCGAATTTTTCCTTTTCGTTTCTGCCAACAATATACTGCTATAAGTTTCCATGAAGGATCTGAAATATCTTTTGATGTAAAGAAAAATTTTAATAGGTTTACATCAACATTTTCTTTTTCCCGCAGCTCAACAGGAACTTGCAAACCTTTCTGAAGAAATGGTAACCAGCTTCTGTGCACCTATAATATTTTAAAATCTATAAATATCTGCAATACTAATATTTGGTTAAATCAAACAAGTTATTCTGAAGAACAATGTAACTTCCATCATAAGTTATGCAACAAACCATAAAATACTTTGACATTACAAATCAATTAATAGTTTAAAAAGGAGATTAATATTTTGATTGATACATATATAGTGTACATGCACTACACAGGCAAGAGAACATTAAGTATGCTCTAATCAAAAAAATAATTAAAAACATGCTTTTTGAAAATCAAGACAAATACCAAAATTGTTACCTTTCTTGACAACAAAGATTTGCATAACAAGGAATCAAGCACAATCCCAAAACTGTTACCATTCTCGACAATAAAGATTTTAATGAATAAAGCACTACATAATTTAAGTAATTTTAATCGTATACGTTATCATTCTCAACCAATTCATTTGTCAAAAATGTTTTTCTCATTGATAATTTTTTTATCAGACCTACATAAAATGTCGCACATTAAATAAAAATGCACGAGTATATGATCGTAAGTGAAATATAACCATGTCATACTCTGAAAGACTATATTTATTTCTTAAATTAGAAACAACAGCCTTTCAAAAGACAGTGATGCAACCTTTTTTAAACCTCTTACATAATGATGGAATTAATTCCAATGAGCTGACTGCTGATTTAGAATTAATATCAAACTTCAGCCTTTCTTAATATTTGCTACTGTTATATAAGTTAAACTACAGACTGGATAGGCTAGTTGGTTAACTGATTAAATCAACCACAATGATTTGCCTGAAAAAGTAATGCCTTTGTGGAGGACTTTCCACAGGAAACTTGTTTAAAAATTTGTTGTGCATGGAGAAAATTACAAAATACATGCAGCTAGACCATTTGCCTGGGTAAAATTACCAATGTTCAATGGTTTTATCCATTCTGTCACTGATAAGCCTAAAAACAGATTCATGTCACAAGGTGTTCCATCAATCACTATCAACTTTCACTTGTCTGCTAATGATCCTGCCATATCACAATAATTACTTTGCAGATATATAAAACTAATTTGCACAGCTTCCCCATTTTTGCACGAGTTAAATTCCTATTCAAGGGCTTCCTTTGCTAAAATAATATTACCTGTTTTCTTCAGCAGGTATTATGAAGCGGCATGATAGTAATTAATGTTTAAGAGTATCACTAAACTGCACACTACAAACATATATAATGACTCACAGATTCTGCATTAACACAGAAATATTGATATTTTGCTTTAGTTAACACTTTATTTGGCATGGTTGCTCGGAAAGAACATGTTTTTTTTTCACCATTTTCTACTTAAAGGATTACTTAAGCCTTATTTGTTTTGTTCTTTCAGATGAAGTGATCTATGGCTGCAGAAGGATGATCTGCTTATAGGAAAGTAAGTATGCCCTCCAGATTCAAAATATCTTCAGCACATCCAGTAGCAAATTCAAAAAGAATTAATATCTTTGAAACACTGCAAAACAGGGAAAATTTTGCAATTACAAAGCTTTATGGTACTTTGCATGCATGGATATGTGTGTGTTCATCACTATCATGCACACAAATGATAAAAAATAGGACAAAAGAAAGGTTAACAAAAAAAAGATAAGAAAGGTAATTATGTTAATGCCCTTTCTAATATTTTATATAAATGACAAGAAATACATTTGAGAAAGTAATAACTCATTGAACACATTCACTTAGAACTATCCTATTTGTAGCAAACAGTGCTTTATAGTGTCTTACTTCCCCCAAAAATGATCCATATTGGATTGATTATGGCAGACTATGAGTATGCTTCTCAGACTTTCTAAGGAAAATTAGTTCATGCTTTATTATAAATCTCACATAGAAAAAATTTCTGGATTAAAAAGTATTAAATTCTCAACATTTGGCATAGTAGTGACAGAGCTTTATTTCTAAAATTAGAAGTGCTGGAGCTCTTTGGAAGGCCATCAAGAAAGGCAAATAAAATAAATTATTAATAATAAAAAAACGAAGTTGATGATAAATAATTAAATAAAATCCCAAAGCTTGCCTTATTTGGGGCTTTGACTGGAATTATGGTTTCACTAAGAAACAACAAATCAGGGATTTGACTGAATTTAAGACCTAAATAAGCAGTTATAAGATATTTTCTTCCTCCTTTCAGCATGCCTTCATGGTGTAACATTAGCATCAAGAGGTCCAGGTTCGAGTCACGGTGAGGTCCCTGCACATTTTTCACACCTCCTGCTTCAAAATAACCTAATGACTCTACAGTAGCACCCAAACTAAAGGGTGGTGGATAATAAATCGTCAGCACCAAGATTTGATGAATTGAGTCCCCTAATCCCTAGTTACCTTTAAAAGTGAGAGTATATAAGGTATTTTCTCTCTCCTTCCAGCATGCCTTCATGGTGTAATGGTAGCACACTCAGCATATATTCAAGAGTCCCAGTGAGGGCACTGCACATTTTTCACACCTCCTGCTCCAAAACAACCCAATGACTATGCAGTAATGAAATGTTTCAAGGGCTTAAGAATTATCATTATTTGAAACATAGCTCATTCTTTTTACCACACCAATGAAAACTGATAAAATAGCATATCAACAAAGAATATGAAAGTATGGAAGAAAATTTAAATGGACAAGTATAGGTCTGAATATAAAGAGAAAGGAGTCAACCATTTCCTGAACATGATCCCCTCCCAATATAATTCTAGCTGTCAAGCAGAGCATGATGTGAAAAATTTGCTCCATATCCAAGGAATGATCTGTAAGCTGAGAACAAACACTTGCATAAGTGCTCCTCTTAAATATTTGGTTACACCACTTCAAAAACGTCTGCACGTACTCCTTTGCATGGAAATGTTCTAACACTGCCCATGTCTGAGTCATTCGTCTTAGTATTTAATTATGTTAAGCCCGCTATAATTTAAAGCCCATTTAGGAACACAATGGCTCCCCTTTCTTGTTCTTAAATTGTGAGTAACTTAAACTCTGATACCTAATTAGTGGATATGCTGGCATGACTATGGTGATAACTTCTAGCACTTTGGAAAATGAAAAATGTTCTCTCATTTTCATTCTCAAACAAACTCTCATTGAACTTCCTAGAGAATAAATTTTTAACATGTTGGAGCCTTTCCTTCCTTAAAAGTCTCAACTTCATCCAAGGATTCGTTTCCCAGAGAAAGATAATGCATTCAGAAGTTAGAATCGATTTTTAAGATTTACTCATTATTAATAAAATTTTATGATATCAGAAAACTTTTGTGCCAAAACTGTGTTTTAGATTTATATGGGAAGTGCCACATCTCTTCTCATTTAGGGTTTCAGTGCTCTCCCATTAGAATTATGATTAATCTTAAAAATTGTGAAGTACCGGAACTAGGCTCTGGTGCAATTTAAACTCTGGGTATTTAGTGTAAAAATTGCTTTTCTTAATGTATCTGCACATATTTAACTGCTGTCCCAAGAATAGAAGCTTACCAAAATTCTAATTACAGGAGCCTTGCTTGATTAAAAAACAACATAAGGCTGTAAGTAGAAGTTTGGTGATTCTGAGCAAGATATTTATTTAGTTATAAAAGCAACATTTAATAGAATGTGGTAGCTTGTTTCAATACTAAATGAAAAAAATCAGTTGCTGAACTTACCAAATGTCACATGAAACTGCCACAGCTATTTGCATTTCACAGCCGATAATTAAAAGGCAGTGCAAATTTTTACCATATTTTACTAAGTAAATTTTTTGTTTAATGCGTCACATATTAAAAGTTAAGATTTTACTTTTGTAAAACTCTTAACACACATATTCTTGAAATTACTTTCATACAATTCTCTTTTATTAATACTATAATCTCTGTTTTAAGCATAATTAGTCCTGCAACACTTGGGAAGTAATTAAAAAGGAACATCACAGTGATGACAAAAACTATTTACAGTTTTTTGACATACAACTAACTTTGTTGCGTTCTAGCATCACTTCTACTCAGCAAAATATTTTGTGTATAAAGTACTGCATTACCTTAAACATCTTACAAGCACATATTTTTTCAGAAAAACAATTTAAGGGAAGGAATGAAAACAACACAGAGAAAAACTTTCACAGTTAGTTTACATTCTATTGCAAAACAGCTTACATGGAGAAGATGAGCAGTTTCTTAAAAATTATAGATACTTAAAATTATGCAAATATAAATTAGACAGCATTCAGGAATTAATTTGCAACACTGGACTCCTTTGTATTTTTCAATCCAAAATCAAAAGACAAAACTGATGTCCCCAAAACATTTCTCTTTAATAGCTTTACCATGAAGTTTTTCAAACAGTTTTTGTATAAAAAATACACAAATATAAAATCTTCAAAATGTGTTTCAACAAGCTGGGCAAAATGTTTCATTAAATGAAAACAATTATCCAGAAATTTTGGGATTAATATTCAAGATGAAGCTTACTGTAAAAAAATTTTACATGAATTTCATAAAATAACAATGCCACCTATCAGCCTCTCAACTCCTGGAACCCCTATTATGAGACAAATTGCATATGCAAAAAGCAGTTATACTAAGGAATAACTGTTTACCTTTTGTTGTGTAAGATAGAAGAAAAAAAAAAAGACATCTATCTTAAAATCTTTATTAGCAAATATTTCATCAGTTACAAAAATAACTATTATCATAAATGATTCTTATGTTCAACAAATGCAAAACTGCATCAAATTAATGACACAAAGTACCAAATGTGATAAAATATAGTTTTATTACATAAGTGGCTTTTCAAGGCACAGGTCTCGTGAAAAACAATTTTATTAAGATTCATATTTTGTTTAAAGAGAGGAAAGCATGGCACACATGCTCTTTCAATTTACAGTATAAAAAATGATTCATTCTTAAAAACAGCTTTAGGCATCCTTAAACAAAAACAAACAAAAAAAAAGGGGGGGAGAGATTCTTCAGCATACAAATAACTGCCAGATAAAGTGCTTCAAACAAATATACAGAAAAATTCCATGCTAAAGTTAATGAAAACATTTAGTGCACTAAAGAGTGCTATTAAAAAGGCTTCAAAGGTTTGCTTTATTTGTTAAAATAAATAAGAAAGATAACAAAAATACATATAAATATATAATGAAAAAAGCAATTAAAAGTTTAGTAAACTAATAAACTGCACCTGGCAGGTTTTAAAAAAATTAGTCATCTAGTATGAAAAAGAGTATAACCCTTTCATATGCAAGCTATGCTACTATACAGATCTCCAAGAAAAGGGCACTCATCAAAAAATTCTTAACACCTATCACAGTAAGAATTTTCCTCTCCAGAACAAAAATCAAACATTCTAAAATACTTTAATGCCATCACAATTATTTTGTACAATTAATATAAAATATAAACTATAATAAATAACAGCATATTAGCAGTATACATTGGGTTGTTAGGAAAGTAATTTCATTTTTTTTTCAACGGAGGGCTTAAGTATATTTTTTCACAGACACTTCAAATTTAAGCTGCATAATCATTATCTATTTTGACAGCTGATGTAGCAAGGCTTGCTTGTGGAAAAATTCAGTTGATTCTATGCAGTAGTATTTGGCTGGTGCCCTCTCAAATATGAAAAACGGCATTTTCTGCATATTTTACTACTTTTTTACAAACGAAAAGTTAAAAACGCTTTTCAAGCAAGAAAAAAAAAGGGGATACTCTGATAACTGGCACTTGGCAAGGTTGCTGAAATCGGGTTCGCTAACTTGGGCGATAGGCGCCAAACAGTGGGAAGAGTGTTTAGGTTGCTAGCTCAGATATTAACTAAGATAGTGAAAAGGAAAGGGATATATCTTTCTATATGTAAACACTTAGCGTTGGGTATCCTGACTTGGCAGATAAATATTTGTGCTCATGATCCCATGACTTTGTCAGTAGACGTTTTGAATTTGCTGTTTAATTATTTTCTAAATAAATTAATTACACGTGTAATTAGAATAAGATAATTTTACTTTTATACAAAAAAATGACGAAATATGCTCTCTTTTTGGACTTATTGGCTCCCATTATCCCATGTGTATTTACATATAATTAATTTAAAACTTTTAATTATAGACTTATATAAATTAATTACACTTCTAATCAGAATAAAAGGGTTTTATTTTTATAGAATAAAATCTGCTACTTTTTCACAAAAAACGAATAAAAGTTAATTAAATTTGTATTTTTAATCTTTGAATAAGATTTATATTTATAGATTTTTCCGATGTGTTACTCATGTTCATGTGTAATACTACTGAATGCAATGTAAATCGAACTTCATATAGGTAAAACATAGAAATCTTTGCACCACTGTACTTGCAACAAATGCATAACTGCAATACAGTCGCCGACCGCATAAAATTGCTTCGGGGGCTGCCAGTTTGAAACCACTGTTATAGACAACATTCAAATTGCACAAAAATAAAACTTTATGATTTAACTTTTCATGGAATAAATACAGACACATTCAATTAACCTTATCCTATTATATTTGACTGGTCTTTTTTCGAAATTTAAACAATTGCGTAACGTCATGAAAAGCCATAGAAGCGCTTGTCACAAATCAGATTTCCCTGCAGTTATGCAGGTTAGGATTACATTTCTTTGTTTACCTACATGAAAACTATTTTCGCACTTGGACACGAAAAAGAATAAAAATAATCCTCTTAACCTTATTTAAGCAAAATTATTGCATAAAAGAATCCGGATTGTCCAATATAAACGGGACTGGATGATTGAATAGCTTGGAATACATTTCGACGATGTAATATTGTGGAAATACATGCATATTTTATTTTTTTAAACTTTCATCTTTTAACTCTATGATATATATTGCAGCTTTGTGATCATTTCTGCATTTATATAAAAAACATGTTTTCAAACATATATAACCATTATTATGGATAATTGTTCAAATTAATGGTAAGAATTAAAAAAGAATTATAAAAGTTAATAATGTTGGAGTTATTATATACCATAATCTAAAATACTAAGATGAAAAAAAGTACGTAGATTTACTTAATCACAACAATAACTAATCACTTACAATTTATCCTACGTGTATGGTTTACCTTCTCAATGCAAACGCTACACTTTGCCTTACGTGGTTTTCACCTAGCAGAGCTTTTTTCCCGATATTGGCCTGAAGAGGGAATTTTTGGAAAGCCCCTCTTGGAGTCAAAAAATTCCTCCCAAGGTCATGGCGATTTTTCGCGATTCAAGATGGCGGAAAAAATTGCGCCAAGTGCCACTTATCTGAGTTTTCCCAAAAAAAATTATCCGATCTGTATGGAGATGTACTGACAGAACAGCAGTGCCAAAATGGGTTTGCAAAATTTCGATCTGGAGATTTTGATCTTCATGTTGCACCACATTCTGGATGGCCAGTTGAAGCTGACAGAGATACAATAAAGGCATTAATTGATGCAAACCAGAGAATAGCGAATTGTGAGATCGATGAGAGATTAAATTTATTTAATTTGACTATTCATGATCATTTGAGACGTCTAGGTTTAATCTCAAAGTTCGACAAATGGGTTCCTCGTGCTCTTATGGAAAGAAATTTGTGTCATCGCATTGACGCGTGTGATTTGCTTCTCAAATGTCAAGAAATGATCCATCTTTGAAGTGCAGTCACCGGGGCTGAGAAATGGGTTGTCTACAACAATGTTAAATGCAAGAGATCAATGGAGTAAAAATGATGAACCAGATCAGAGCACTTACAAAGCCGATATTCACCAAAAATGATGATGCTACCTGTTTGTTGGGATTTCAAAGGAATCTCTTTATTATTATTTTATTATTATTCTCATGCAAGTATGGTAACTCGGCAAAAGCTATTATAGCTTGGTTGGGATATACTGCCACACCCACCGTATTTCTCAGATCTGGCACCTTCTGATTATCATGTGTTCCAGTCTCTACAATATTTTTTAGACAGTAAGATCTTTACTTCAAATGAGGAGGTCAAAAATCATCTAGATCAGTTTTTTGTCAGCAAAGAGGGAAAAAAAAATAATATGAGCAAGGAATCATTCTACTGCCAGAAAGATGACAAAAGGTATTGGACCAGAATGAACACTATATAATGCAAAAAAAATATTCATTCACTATAAGAAAATTTTTCATTTTCATAAAAAAAGTTAAATTACTTTTCGAACAAACCAATAAAATAAATACTACGATAAAATTTAGCAAATTTATTCTTTAAAAAAAAGTATTTGATCTGCAACCTATCATGTCCATGAATTATTATGTCGTCATTTCTCATTACTTTACAAATACTTGATTTAAAATACAATTGCTATCTCTATTTATTTAGTTTTTATACATCACATATGACAGTTGTTCCTAAACATTTTTATATTATGTCGTCATTTCTCATTACTTTACAAATACTTGAATTAAAATAAAATTGCGGCCCAAATGCGCTTTAGCCCACTGCTTGGCGGCGATTGTTTTTGAATGAGCAATAAACGCGCCAACATGGGTAACTCCGTATATCCGCGAACATGGCTGACTGGGTATTTTGAAGCTACGGAAACATGTAGTTTTTGCCCATGCATATTTCCTATTTTATAAAGAACGGTTTTATTGGTAATGTGAGGTGACGTAGCGGTTTATTCGAAATTCTTACGTGTTAATTTAAGTAGTTATTTCAGTTGTCGTTGTATTCTTTGAATGCGGTGTTTTTGTGTTGAGTGTTTGCTATTTTCGTACCTTATATTTCGCTAAATACCGAGTCGGTATGGATTTAGCTGTGATGCTGAGAGAGGTGAGTGAATGTACATGTACATTTATTACTTTATTGGAAGTGCAAGTTGCTTAATTTTTATATTTTGTTGCCTTTTATTGAAATAATTTGGCTCAGCTGAAGAACAGAACGCTGGTATCGTTTGCAATTTATTTTATTTTGTTGATTTGTGCACATTGCCTACATTGTGCAATTCGCTGATGTTTTTTTTAAGTTAAAACGGAACGCTGTGCACATGGCATTTTCTTGTAATTTATTTTCGTTATTTTAGCTTATTTTGTTGATTTGTGTACGTTGCCTACATTGTGCAATTCGCTGAAGTTTTTTTTAAGTTTAAAAGGAACGCTGTGCACATGGCATTTTCTTGTAATTTATTTTCGTTATTCTAGCTTATTTTGTTTATTTGTGTACGTTGCCTACATTGTGCAATTCTCAGATTTTTTTTTAAGTTAAAACGGAACGGTGTGTACGTGGTATCGTTTGTAATTTTAATGCCCTTTTAAAAAAAATTCCTTCTTTCCGGGATGCCATTTTGGTTACGTTTTCGCGGAGCGTGTCGGGAAGGTTATGTAACGGCATAAAATGTATAAGTATTACAACATAAAATGTAAATAATTAATTTAAAGGTAACTGACAAATATTTTAATGATCGTAATGTTCGTTTTGCATATTTTATTATATTTTTGTGGCAACAGTTTCCATACTAATTTATGGTTTAGAATTCTATGTTTTGTTTACAATAGGTTTTCGCGGAGCGTGTCGGGAAGGTTGCAATTAATTGCAAAGACGTTTCGCAGAAACGCGCCGAATTGGCGATTTTCAAAACATCGCCAAGCAGTGGGCTAAAGCGCATTTTCACCAAAATTGCTATCTGTATTTATTTAGTTTTATACATCAAATATATTATGACAGTTGTTCCTAAACATTTTTAATTTTCAGCATCCAAGGTAAATCCAAATTTTTCCACTATGCACTATGGTATTTTAAAGCACCATACCAATAATTTAAGAATCAATGCATTATACTAAATTACATATAGGTAACAAATGTATAAAGCAGTGTTAAGCAGAAATTTTAACACAACTGGTAAAATAACTGTTATCATAAGATTTTTTTGGTACTTTCTGATTATCAGCAAATGAGTCATACAGGTTCAATTCTCTGAGCATTTTTTACATTTCCAAGTGAGGAATCTGGCTGTGCAGAGTTTAGGTGGTCTTAATAGGACATTCTGTATATCTCTCCACAGGCTAATTAAATCCTAATTTTAATTTGTTAATCTATATTTTATGGTGCCCCTTGGATTATCACCAAGTTGTTGTTTCACTTATGGTAACCTGAGTAGTTCAATGTTATGGAAACCCTATTATGATGTGATTGCGGTGAATCTGACTGATGGGAAAATATTTGTAAGGGCTTATTTATGTGTTGGATGTTGGTTAGGAAGTGAGTTGCTTATTTTGTCCTTTACACAGTAAAATGGCTGTATGTAATAAGATTAATCTGAAGTTTCTGTACGATTCGGAACGAAAGGAGGGAAAAAAGCATCAATTGCCTGGTGTCTGAATGAAGGTTTACATATAGTCATTATACATGTCTGTTTGTATGAAGGAAATGCATACAGTCGAACGTAAAGATCGTTCAGATGGGTTTGTTGCAAGAAATGTTACCGACAGTCCAACACTACGGGGATATTTTTTACTCTTGTTTTTGTGAATTTATGTGCCAACAGCAGTATACAGATTCTAGTTCAGATAATTTCAGAAAGTTTTTAGATGCTGTTGAGGAATTTTTTGTGCCACAGAAATTTCTAAATAAGGTAAGTGGATATTTCCCTTTTGTAGTACGTAGATGAGATAGCATGTGTTTCCTTTTTTTATGCTATTTCATTGTTTGATTTAAAATGATGATTATTGAGATTATATATTTTTTGTTTTAATTGTGTTTTATTGCATTATGTTTTGTACGTCATTTTACTGAGGAAGGCACTGGATATAAACAGGAATGGCGACAAAAATTCGTCAATTTCTGCCAAGGGGTATCCTGAAATATATGTTTACCTTTTAATTAAATGTTAAAAAGAAATTATTCAGAAAACTTAGTAGTAAATTAATAAATAAATCACACTGTTTGCCGGAAGCTTGTAACTTAGTACAGTAAAAGCTGACTATCTGGCATTCAACTATGCAGAAAAGATCCTCAAGTAACCAGAATACTTCAGAATTGGGGGGAAAAAATCCATGTAAAATTAAGTAAATGAGTAACCTGCATCATCATCATCACAGATCTTATTATACTATTAACACATACAAATTGTTTCCAAACAGCGCATTCAGCACTATAAATGAATGAACATGACATCGCATCAAAATCGTAAGAGCTTGATCTTGGTGCTACATAAACCCAATTAATTCTCAATAAGATTGTTTAATTTTTGGAAAAAAGGATATAAGTTTTTTCCCCCTCATATTTACGAAAAATTATTAATATCTGGAGCCTTTCTTCTTTGGGACAGAATACAGCAAAGTATTTCTAAGTTACAGAATCTTGCCATAAATAAAGGCACGATATGCAACTTTATTTGAAAACAGACAAACAATGGCAATGCAACAAAAAAAAATCATAATAAGTGTTAAGTTTTCTACAGTCTACATCTGTAAATTTCATCTGTTTATTATGTGACCACATAAAGAACAACCTATTCCATTAAGCTTCTGCCGGAATGATTGGCAACATCTCTGCCGAATTTATGCTCAGCCAGATTTCATAATCAGGTAAGACATTTACTTTCATGTTTAAGGCCAATGAAATTCATCAGCTTTTATGTCTGAACTACTTTCCGGACAGTCAAGCTTTTACTGCATTGGTGAAAATGCGCTTTAGCCCACTGCTTGGCGATGTTTTGAAAATCGCCAATTCGGCGCGTTTCTGCGAAACGTCTTTGCAATTAATTGCAACCTTCCCGACACGCTCCACGAAAACCTATTGTAAACAAAACATAGAATTCTAAACCATAAATTAGTATGGAAACTGTTGCCACAAAAATATAATAAAATAATATGCAAAACGAACATTACGATCATTAAAATATTTGTCAGTTACCTTTAAATTAATTATTTACATTTTATGTTGTAATACTTATACATTTTATGCCGTTACATAACCTTCCCGACACGCTCCGCGAAAACGTAACCAAAATGGCATCCCGGAAAGAAGGAATTTTTTTTAAAAGGGCATTAAAATTACAAACGATACCATGTACACACCGTTCCGTTTTAACTTAAAAAAAAATCTGAGAATTGCACAATGTAGGCAACGTACACAAATAAACAAAATAAGCTAGAATAACGAAAATAAATTACAAGAAAATGCCATGTGCACAGCGTTCCTTTTAAAGTTAAAAAAAACTTCAGCGAATTGCACAATGTAGGCAACGTGCACAAATCAACAAAATAAGCTAAAATAACGAAAATAAATTACAAGAAAATGCCATGTGCACAGTGTTCCTTTTCAACTTAAAAAAAACTTCAGCGAATTGCACAATGTAGGCAATGTACACAAATCAACAAAATAAAATAAATTGCAAACGATACCAGCGTTCTGTTCTTCAGCTGAACCAAATTATTTCAATAAAAGGCAACAAAATATAAAAATTAAGCAACTTGCACTTCCAATAAAGTAATAAATGTACATGTACATTCACTCACCTCTCTCAGCATCACAGCTAAATTCATACCGACTCGGTATTTAGCGAAATATAAGGTACGAAAATAGCAAACACTCAACACAAAAACACCGCATTCAAAGAATACAACGACAACTGAAATAACTACTTAAATTAACACGTAAGAATTTCGAATAAACCGCTACGTCATCTCACATTACCAATAAAACTGTTCTTTATAAAATAGGAAATAACGCATGCGCGAAAACTACATGTTTCCGTAGCTTCAAAATACCCAGTCAGCCATGTTCGGGGATATACAGAGTTACCCATGTTGGCGCGTTTATTGCTCATTCAAAAACAATCGCCGCCAAGCAGTGGGCTAAAGCGCATTTGGGCCACTGCATTTTCAACTATCATAGCCATAGATTATTTTATCATGGTTCATCCTTGAATATGCATTTTTTTAAATAATATTTTAATCTCCTAAAAATTCTTTGCAATTTCAGCAAGTTTCATCATAATTATTAGAGCTTAAAAGTCTCAGATGTGACAAAGTTTAAATTATAAGTAAATACCGTCCCCCACCCTTTTGTAGATACTCCGAATTTTGAGAAGACTGACCCAAATGTCATTTTTATTCTTATTATGCAGTTTGAATGCCACTTTATCATGTTCAAATTTTATTTGCTTTACACACACTCAAACAAATATATTTTAAAATACCATACTTTGTTGTACACCAAAACTGTATATACTTAAACCATAAGACATATGAAAATTGGACTTGCATAAGAGTGCACTGACATAAAGGTGCCAGTAGCTTCTTTATAAAGGCTGCTTTTTTCCAAGTTAGATATTGATCTTCTTAAGCATGCATGCTCCTTAGTGCCAGTGCACTCTTAAAAAGGTTGTCTTTTCGAACTAAGGCCGATCTGCAAAAGGGTGTGGGCACCTTTATGATGCGGCACTGTTATAAAGGCCACTCTTAATCATAACAATATAAGAATAAGGTCAATACTACCTACTATTTGAAACCTATCTGTGTGATGTAACCTTTAACAGACCACCACAGCTCAGATCACAGCTCACATAAACAGCATTATAAGTAAGCAATTCTTAAAAATCTAGATAAACAGATCTTCATCATGACACATAAAATCTTATTTTCTTAACATTTCCTTTAAATAAAACTAATATTTAAAAAAAGTGCCATTTCCAATAAAAATATAAAACTTTCAAATAATTTAAAGAATGCAGATATTTATTCGGATGGGAGGAGAAGGCATTACACAAACAGCTGAACGAGAATTTGCTTGATGATCGCGGAGGGGTACTTGAATCATAATTTAAATTAATGAACGAACACTTTTGCAAAGTTATTCGGTCTGGTGCGATAACAATCAAATAGACACAGGAGAATGTGAGAAAACTCTATATCAGCTCATAAAACGGAAAACACATAACTTAATAATATTGATTCACTGAGGGAAATATTGCTCCAGTACTCATAATATTAAAACTTCTCCTTCGTATTATACACAAACCAACTCGAAAAAAAGAGTCCCATAAAATACAAATTTACATCCATTTTTAAATACAATCACATTACAGCACAAATATGAAAAAAGCATAACAAGGTAACTGTTCGTAAGCAATAACTATATGATATGTGAACTAACCAAGCATAAAGCTTCGTCCTCAGAACACTTTTTAACATAGATAAAAGGTATTCCCAAAATGTGTTGAATCTGAGAGCACAAATCCATTTTTAAAGCTCTGCTTCGAATAAAATTTTCATTAAAGGCACAATTTAAAACAGAAGCCTGTCAAAGATACGCCTCTCAAAACCAAACTTAGCTCCAAGATGAAAACAAACAAAACATGGCATTGATTTAGTTTAGTTGTTTCCTATCTTGTTGATTCGAGCGAATAAACCGCAACTCACAAGACGAGCGGCTAAAACCCGCCGGGAACTGAAGAAATTCTACCAATCAGAAAGGGTCGTTGCTGTGGGGGACTTTTGGCATTATTTTCTGTTCGCCAAACGCAATTTTTGTGCAAAACTGGTATACGAGATAGTATGCCCTTACTTGTTAATGTAATGGTAACGTTTTGGTTACGTTATGGAAATCATGAGCGCTTCTTAGGGAGCAGCACTTCATTTTGTTTTGATTATTATTTTGAGGTACTCAAATAACTAAAATTACTGTAGGGGTGATAAGTCAAGAATGTACAATATTTAAAAAATAAACAAAGCTTTCTATCTTACTCAATTTGCTCTGTCGTTACCGAATAACCTTTTGATTTCCTCATACCCTTTATTTACTATTGATAAAAATTACTGTAGTGTGAAATGTCTTCTCTCGTATATTTGAAATGGCTTCGTGATATCCAGGTTCTCATTATTTCATGTACTGCATTGTAATAAAAATATATTTTTTAACTAGCAGATATTAGAAATCTCGTTTTTTTTTTATTGGAAGTGTTTTTCTGTAATGCAAAATTTTACTAACAGAAGCTCCTACTGAAATATAGAAATTCAGAGAATCTGTGTATTAAAATGCAAACATTGGATAGCTCATAAAATTTCAGCTAACCCATTAACTCCCAAAAGAAAAAATAATTGAGAAATTAACATGAAACTTGTTTTATGCATTATTTTCTACCTAAATAATTCTGTTTCATTTCGTTGTGTTACATAAAAATAAAGATATAATTTTTCAAGTCTTGCAAAAATGCAGAATTAGCACAATCAATAGGTTTTTATTCACTGCAAATCTGTGGAACATTTTACACTCTATATTACACTGTGTATGTTGCTATATCCATCTTTTTTCTTTTTATTGTCAAGACTGAGTGATATGCTCTAATTTATCAGCTTTACTAGTGTTCACAGTTTATAGTTACAGGATCATACGTCTTTAATCTGCAATTTAAATTTAGTTTGCTTACGATTGCTGTAAATGTTTATGATTTCAAAGGCATATTGTAATCCCTAGCGGAAAAATTTTCTTGAGATTCCATAATTTTTATTTTATTTTATTTTATTTATTTATTTGTATCAATAAAACATTACAATAAAAACAGCTCCCACCATTGGATTCTTATAATTTCTATTTTCTAAGAAGCAACAAATTTTATTCTGCAACATACACATCCACTGCCTATGTTCTTATAATTTGTTATCATTGACTGTGGAACTGCGATGAGTTTTCACAATTCTGTATTTTTTCAATAAAGATGTAAACATGAAAAACTAAATTTGTTGTTTTTTGGTAAATAAATTTTTCGTACTCTTAAACTAGAACATCTATAAAAATACTTCAGTTGATAAACAAATGCACAAATTTTTTGCTTGAGTTTTATACTGATGGTAGTAAATGAGAATGTTGTCTTATTTGCTTCATTGATTATTCCAAAGGATAGAAACAGTATCTTCTTGAGAGAAAGAACACTTTCATGAAGCATATTTAAAACAAAATGACTCCTGTTCATGTAACATATGAAAAAATTCCTATGAAGCTAGCCTGTCCACTAGGGTTCAAACTACCATTGCTCCACAGTCTTATCTACTCGGCTGCTGATGAATACTAAGATAGATAAAAGAAATCATAATTTTTCTCTGTGTGAAAGCTTTTTGCCCATTTTATCGAAGGTTTCTCACTTTATTCTGTTGCTGAAGTTTTGGATAAAGTTACCATTATATGATGTATCATCATTATTTCTTTATACAAAACTGATTTGGCAACTACTTTTTTTTTTCATTTGGAATAATTATTCATAGTGGCGTAATAACTGTATAAAATGGACTCTGTTTATAATTGTTATTCTCCAATTAATAAATTAACATCATTCATCCAATTAATAAACATCAGTCAATTTATTATACCATTGTTTATAGGAGTATGTATGTATAAGAGTCAAAGTTGGCTTTATGACAAACGAATGGGTATCTGACTATATGTGTGCATTTAGTTTCATAATTAACATTCATTTATTGCTTTACATTGGCTTACACTAATGTTGTGTTTTCACAATATCTAACATGTTAAACAACAAGTCTATTTAACTAGGTTTCCAATGGCCAATGCAATATTTAATGTGTTAATGCATTACTGATGAAATGTTAAATGGAATAGAAACAAACAACTGAAATATTCTATCCTCAGGTTATTTTTGGGATTATGCATATGATGCCATGGGAAAAAATATTTTAAAATATAGTATTGACAAACTTAAAATTGGCATATGTTAAGAATTTAAAGATATTCATACTATGCTGCATAATCTGATGTATTTTCCAATATATATTAAATTGTAATTTACTAATCTATATAAAATTTTTATTAAAATATCCAGGGACGAGCTATGAAAATATTAACAACAAGCTCACACTTTAGTTTATAAAAATAAAATACCAATTTATAATTAAATGTTTTAATTTTTACAAAAAATAGGAAATACAAATAACTGTACATGAAAAAATTTTAAATAAAAAATATCGTCTAAAATTCATTACATGCACAATTCATGCAAGAAGTTACCATATACTGCTTTCTTCTCTCACCTCAGATGATCTTTTATAAGGTTTCAAGAACCAAACAGAGATTTTTGAAAAGTTTTTAAATTCTTCTAAAGGTTTCCCCATTTTAAGATTGTCTTTCAATCTCAAGCCATCTCAATGAAAACCCCCAAATAATTTATTTTTATTTCATGTTTTAATGTAAAATTTGTTAAAGTATGGTTACAACATTCAAGCCATTTGTTTTTCCTGAAACAAATAATAAGCAAACAATAAAGAACATGGGGTTTGCAATTGAGACAAATTTAACAAAGGGCTCATGCAAACCTCCTATAGTTCATTACTGAAGCTATCATAAAGGTCTTTTTTACCTCTTTTAATATTGCAAAAATCTAATGTTATAAGTATTAAGAATAGGCTAAATAGATTTTACTTGTATATATTAGACCTATATTTGAAGATATCAAAAGAAATTTTAAGACACTTTCAAATCAGAGTAAATGTCAAGCAAGTTCCTTTCCATTGTAGAACTGACAGTAATAAAAAAGCTGATTTCCTCAAAAAGAAGGAACAAACCTGATAAGAGCATTAGTTTCCACTTTGTAAAACTTTTGACAAATTTAATTTGTAGATTTTTCATGCAGAATCATTGCAAACATGTAATAAAAAAATGTCGAATTCTATTTGTTTGAACAAATCCACCTGTGATTCCAGATTCTCCTGTGATTCCAAATTCTCAAAAACATATAGTAGTTGACACAAAATTGAAAATTTTGACAGACCATGAATTTAAAGATTAAAATAAATAAAAAAGCTTAGATTGATGCACAGTTCGAATAATTCTTATCAATTTCAAGGATTATCTAATATATGTGCTTTAAAAACCTGGAAATAAAAACCTTTTCTCAATTTTTTTTTACTGAAGAAGATTTTTTCTTTACTGAGAAGTTAATTCTTAAAACTGATACAATATTTTATGCTAAGCTGCTATTTTTGCCTTATATTAATTTTATATATATATTTTTTTTATTTAAGTATGACATACTTTTATCTGCTCTTGAATGTCAGCAATATTAATTTTTTTTCAGACCACAGAG
>KK120598.1:331460-343108 GCA_000611955.2 Stegodyphus mimosarum | reverse complement strand
TTTAATTACACTAAGTTTCAAATATAAAAATTGGAAGGCTTTTCTAACATATTATGTACATTTCCCATGTGTTGAAACTGGGAGAGAATTCCAAATGTTATTAACTAAATAAATAATTTTTAAATTATATATTAATCTTTTAAAAAATACAATATACTTGAGATTTTTAGAATCAAATTTATTCAATGTGTTAAATTCCTTCAAAACCAAATATCAAAATGCAATACATTTTAAAAAATCAAATTATAATTTGTTAGTATTTAGGAACTTTCTGAAAAAAATATAAGCTTGAGGGCTTTGGTTCACTAAATTTCGGTCCCTAATATTAAAAAAAAGTAAAGCAATGTATCTTCCACACAGCAAAAGTTGAGAAAGTCTTTTACATGTGCATTTGTTACTTGATGAGCAGAAAATAAATGCTCTCTGTAATTTTCAGTGTTACAGAATGAAGTGGAACGTTCGAAGATTCATACCAGAGAATAATTTTTGGTTTTTAAGATACCACACAGTAAAAAGACGCGGGGATTCATTAGTACACTTTTTTTTAGCTTAAAATTTTATTACACAGTTGACATGGAAATCCTACGAATTTTACATATTCCCTCTGTTGCCTTTCAATACAGGTAAAAGTTAAAAAATCATTACAAATCCAAACGAAAAATATACAATCAGGAAATGTACGAAAAGTTCCGTACCAGTGCAAAAATGACTCAAAAACAAATCCTTTAATTCTTGGCATTAAAAATTGGTCGCTAAAAACGGTCTCCGGCGGTGGCTTATTCTGATTGGTTGAATTTCTTCAGTTCCCGGCGGGTTTTAGCCGCTCGTCTCACAAGGGGCATTCTCTACTCGTCATCACCGATTTCGCTCAAATTGATAGAGCATGCAGGGCTTGGCTAGAAATGAAAGTACCCGAAGTGGGAACTCCAGATGGCCAAGCGTTTAAAAAATAAAAATTTTGACGCTGCTCTCGCACAGTATAAGCCACTTACGTTAGGGGGTTTGCCAAACAGCGGTTGGCGCGGCGGTGAGAGCTCGAAGTAGTAATGCCATGATCGTGGGTTCGACTCCACGTGTGTGGAGACTTTTTTCTTTTTCTCAATTTTTATATTATTCTTTTTCAAATTAAGCAAAGAGGTGAATATTTTACTTTATTTATTTATTTATACTAAAAGGCATAGAAAAGGTAAAATTTTCGGACTTTTCAGCAGGGGATTGTAATTAAAGGGCATACGAGAAGCCTCTGTACTTCAATTACAAAGTCCGAAATTTTTACCTTTTCTACGCCTTTTGAGTATAAATAAATAAATAGAATAAAATATTCACCTCTTTGCTTAATATGAAAAAGAATAATATAAAAATTGAGAAAAAGAAAAAAAGTCTCCACACGGGGAGTCGAACCCACGATCATCGCATTAGTACTCCGAGTTCTTACCGCCGCGCCAACCGCTGTGTAGCAAACGCCCTACGCCTAAGTGGCTTATACTGTGCGAGAGCAGTGTCAAAATTTTTATTTTCTAAACGCTTGGCCATCTGGAGTTCCCACTTCGGATACTTTCATTTTTAGCCAAGCCCTGCATGCCCTATAAATTTGAGCGAAATCGGTGATGACGAGTAGGGAAGAGTGAGAGTAATATTATAAATGTGCATGCGTATGAGCCATTGGAATATATCGAATTGGTTAACAACTGTATAGCAAAGTGACCTTGCCTTTTTCAAGCTTATAACTACATATAAAAAATGTAGAAAAATTTAAATTCGTATTTTTTATTAATAAAACAATGGTAACCTTGAGCGCCTATTACAACCTATACACTGTATTTTCAATAGAATCTGTCTTTTAACAACCAGAAGAAATTCTATGTCATTATTATCAATACAAAGAAAAGAAATTTTATAGTATTTGTGTGAAAGAAAGAAGTGTTCTCTTAAAACAGGGTAGGCATTCACCTCCTTCGACGTCGATGAAATCTTAAAGGCAGGGCTGGATTATTGATTAAGTAGTATAACCACATACTTAGGGCATGAATAAAAGGGGGTACTACGAAAAGATCTTTATGTATTCAGGAAAGGGGGCAGCAAAAATTTTCCATTCCCGGTTTTACCATGTAATGCATGAGAGAACTAAATCAAAGCAGACAGACAGAGAGAAAGAAGGAATGTAGAAAAAATATGGGGGGGGGCACAAAAAGTCTTTTAATTGCGTAGGGCCTTTCTTAATCCGGCTCTGCTAAAAACCAACAACTATGCCCCTAAAATTGATCGGCATAATCAAGATCCCATTCATTACAAAAGTCATTAACAAGATTAATAATTGTTTAATCATATAAAATAAGTGTAAGAGAAAAAACACCCTAAACTTACCTAACATGTTTTAAAAATCAATAAAACTTTTTGGATATTTGAATTTTTTATGCAATAAGTAGAACATAATAAAGTAAATCGCAAGTTAATTTAACAGAGGATTATTTTATTATGGCAATTTATGAATTGCTAAATTTTTCGCAAAATAAAGTAGGCGACATTTTATTATGCCAGCGGAAGTAAATATCATCTAAGGGATAGCAGCTAGGGAGAAGGGGAAAATATATGGAGGTAAAAGGGTTTAATTTGTTATTAACTAATAGTTAATCTGAATCTGTTATCTAGCTAAATTAGTATTAAAAGTCAAGTAATGTGCATCTATGACAAAAATATGGGGCAATTACTTTTGGATCCGATTTCGTATATGTATTAATGATTCCCATTTACGCTCATATCATTTACATACGTATTAAATAACTAGCTAAACGTTTTCTGCTCTTGGTTGTGTTCATACTTCAATTTTCATCACTTTATTCTTGCTCCTCATAGATACAGTAACAGTAATTAATATTGCAATTCGATGTTACTTCTCATGTGGACAAGCATAGCACATTGCGTCTAATTCTTTTTTTTTCTCTTCTGACAACAATAGTAATTCGAAATTTTATTGAGTTGTTTATGAAATTTACTTCTACAGCTGAAATACAGTCGTTTTCAGTGAAGTTTGTTCAAAACACAGATTTTTTTTATCTCTTGCAAATGCGAATAGAGCTTCAAACAAGTTCTTTCAGATATTTGCCGAAGCATAACAGGATACATTTTGAAAGGAACCAAATGTCGCCACGACTGCTGTTGTCCGAGCTTTACCGTACTTTTTTTAATGAAGAGAGTGGGAAAGCTCACGAAACCTCTCTGAAGATCCATCAAACACTGCTTTGACATGCAGTTGAGGACTGAAATGTTGCAAAATGATTTTCATAGCCTCGAAATTTCACAACAAATTAATAAACGTAAAAAGCAAATTTGTTCTTCTTACCTTGTATCCAGTGCAGCATCAGGCGAGATTGTACCGAATCAGCTTGTAATCCAAAAAGAGAGGTTGTAGACGGAGGTTATCACGAAACGCATACTTTATTAATACACGAAAATAGATTGAAATTTTTTAATATCAGGAATGTATATCGAAAAAGGGGTTACATAAAAGAGAGTGTCATATCACTCTCCTTTCCTGAAGGAAAGTCAGAGTAAAAAATAAACGAGTTATGCAATTAACTCCTTTGCAGGGTTTCCAGTTCATAATGTTTATCACGCTGTTGGCGACAGTTCCTCACTATATGCATACCAACACCCCTACTTGGTGGGCAGGCTCGCCATTTGCAGCAATTCTCAAAGTTTCTCAAACACAGGCTTGCCTAGTGGTTTCGTGAGCAGATCTGCAATCATGTCGGAGCTTCTGCAGTAGTCTAGACTCAGGATTCCGTTTTGTTGAAGTTCACGCAAGTAGTGGTATTTGACGTCTATATGTTTTGTTCTGGAGGCATTTTTCTCCGTTTGTGATAGTTTGATGCATGCTTTGTTATCTTCATAGAGAGTAAGCGGCAGATTTTGTTTTAGACCTAGATCTTTAAGCAAATTTAACAGCCATTCTGCTTCTTCTGCTGTATTAGCTGCTGCAATATATTCTGCTTCAGTTGAAGATAGTGCAATGCAGTTTTGCCTTTTGCTGCTCCATGAAATGCAGTTATTCCCTAATTTGAATATGTATCCACTGATGGATTTTCTTGTTGTACTGTCATTTGCCCAATCTGCATCTGAACATGCAGTTAGTATAGGTTCTTGAATTTTGTTAAAGATCAACATAAAGTCTTTAGTTGTATGTAAGTATCGAATGACTTTCTTGACAGCATTCCAATCTATGTTCCTAGTTTTTTCGTTTCTTCTACTCAGTAGATTGACAGCGCATGCTATATCTGGTCTGCTTATTGTAGCAATATATAATAATACGACTACTGCTTGTCTATATTTTGTATTATCTTCTAGAAGATCATCTTCAGCTTCTAGTTTGCAGTAGTTTGTTTCCATTGGCGTATATGTTAATTTTTCGTCTTGAAGTCCAAACTTTTGAACTATTTCTTCGATTTTATTCTCTTGATTTATGGCAAAGGTTCCATCTTTAGTTCTTTCGGTATTTATGCCGAGGTAGTAGGTGACTTCTCCTAGGTTTTTGATTTCGAATTTCGAATTTAGTTGTTGGATTACTTCCATTACATATTCCTCTTTTTCACTTCCTATAAGAATATCATCTACATATAATATTATATATGTGAATTTTCCATTGATGTTTTTAAAAAACAAGCATGGGTCTTCTTTACTTTGTTTAAATGACATGTTCAGAAGTATTTTTCCAATTTTCAGATTCCAAGCTCTAGCGGCTTGTTTTAAACCAAATATAGATTTCTTCAGCTTGCAAACCTTATTTTCATTTCCCGCTTTTGAGTATTCTTCAGGTTGAGTTATGTAAATTTCTTCTTCTAATTCTTCATGAAGGAAATCTGTTTTGACATCGATATGTCTGGCAGACATGTTTTTGTACGAAGCTGCACATAGGAAAGCTCGTAGAGTTGTATATTTTACTACAGGAGCAAAGGTTTCATCGTAGTCAGATCCAAACTTCTGGCTGAATCCTTTTGCGACTAATTTGGTTTTGTATCTTTCAATTTTTCCTTCTGCATTAAGCTTGGTTTTGAAAGACCATTTACAACATATTGGTTTTCTTCCTTTTGGTAAATCAACTAATTCCCAAGTGTTGTTTTCTTCTAGTGAATTAATTGCTTCTCGAACAGCTGTTAGCCATTTTCTTTTTTCATTTTCTTCCAAAATTTGAATTTCTTTCCAGGTTTTGGGTACAGAGGAGAGTGGATATTTTGCATGGAATCCGTAGCGATCAGGAGGTTTACCTTTTGTGACTCTGTTCGATCTTCTGACTTCTAGATGTTCTTCTTTGCGTTCTGATATTTCTTCATTTTCGGGTTTTTCAATTTTTATTTCTTCCTGTTCTGAGCTTTCTTCCTTAGGATTTTCTTCATACTGGTTTAAGGAGACGCTTAGAGGTTCGTTAGTTTCAGTGTCTTCAATAAATCGTACAGATCGACTTATTATGATTTTGTCTTCAGGGACTAAAATTCTGTAGCCTTTACTTCTGATGTCGTATCCGACGAGTATTCCTTCTATAGCAGTATCATCTAGTTTACCCCTTTTTGATTTATGGATGTAAGCAAAAGCCTTGCATCAAAAAGTCCTCAGATGAGAGAGGTTGGGTTTCTTGTTATTCCAGAGTTCGTATGGCGTTTTTGCATTTGGTTTTGTAGGCATACGATTCTGTAAGTAATTTGCAGTTAGCACTGCTTCTGCCCAGTATCTGTGAGGTTGACCTGAGTCAGCTAAAAGACATCTTGTTATCTCCATCAAAAACCTATTTCTGCGTTCACTGACTCCATTTTGCGCTGGACAGTACGGTACAGTAAGCTGGTGATTTGTACCATGTTTTATAAGATATTCTTAAAGTTCCTTACTTGTGTACTCACCACCGTTATCACTTCTTAGCGTTTTTGCCTTTCTCGCAAATTTATTGTTTGTAAGAGCAATACATTGTTTTAGTTTAGAAATTACTTCATTTTTCTTTTTTGTTAGTTAAATCATTGTGAACCTGCTGTAATCCTCAATAAAAGTTACGAAGTATAGGTATCCACTGACAGATGGTGTTTGTACCGGTCATAAAACAGTGTGAACGAGTTCTAGCGGTTTAGATGCTCTAAATTTCGATTCTTTGGGATACGGGAAATCAGTCAGTTTACATTTTATGCACTGAACGCATTTGGTATCATGTTTACAATTATCTAGTTTAATTCTTTCAGCGAGTTCTTTATTTACAAGTTGTTTGATCGCGTCATCGTTTCTATGACCAAGGCGTCTATGCCGAAGTTGAACACAGTTCTCATTTTTGCACCGAAATGCTATATGAGCTGATGATTCATTATTCCCGTCAATTGGTTTAATTTGGTAAAGATTGTTACATGCATGGCATTCTAGAATATTCTGATCTCCTTTCATGATCATACATTTATTTCCTTCAAACAGAACCGAAAGTCCTTTTTCCGTTATTTTCTTAATTGAGATTAAATTTGTTTCTAATTCAGAAGCGTATAAAACTTCTGATAAGAGAACTTCAGTTATTTTTTGTTTACCATTTAATGTTTTAAAACGGACAGTTCCTATCGCCGTTGATTTAATACACTGCCCATTTGCAGTTATAATATCTGACGGATTTATGGGTTTACATTCAGTGAAGTATTTGTTATTAGGTATTCTATTTCTAGGGGGGTTACTTGCACCGCTATCGAAAATAACACTCTCTAATGATTTATGTAAGATGGTATTAGCAGACAGAGCGACGGCATCCCATCTGGATTCGACTTCCGGTGTTTTAATTTTTGTTTCTTGTTGAATCATCGCAAGGTTACACGCATTCTTTGCTTGGCGTGTTTTAGAATCCGCGTATGTTTTCTTTGAGTTTTGGCGCTGTTCATTTTTTTTGTTTCAATTTTAGATGATATCACTCTGATCTAAAATGATTATTTTTATGATAGTATGAGCAAAACTTTTCTCTCTTGTTTTGAAAAGAGGCTTTAAATGCCTTTGAATCTGATGAATTATTTTCAACTCCCTTGTTAAATTCGTCAATTAATTTCCCTTTTAAGAATTCTGGATTTAGTTCCGATTCTGCTCTGGCTTCAAGAGCCGTTATGAGCGTATCATAAGAACTAGGCATTGAACAAAGCAAAAGTGCCGAAACGTGTTCGTCTTTTATATTCTCACCTATTGATTTGAGTTTATCGACTAACTTCGGTAATGTATTTATATGTGTTTGCATATTTTCGTCTTTCTCAAGTTTCAAACTGTAAAGCTTTCGCAAAAGAAACAGTTTACTTGAAAGATTAGATCTTTCATGTACCTGCCTGAGTTTTTCCAGGTTGCTTTAGCAGTAGTTTCGTGTTTAATATGAATTATTTGGCTGTCTTCGATAAATAAGTTTATCATTGCGCGACACTGCCGATCCCGTTTACTCCATTGCTCTGTAATGGGGCTTGGAGGAACATCTTCGATTACATCGTAAAGAGCCTCCTTTATTAGTAGCATTTGTATTTTGAATTTCCGTGTTGAGTAATTGCTGGAATTCAGTTTTGCAATTTGCATTTGACTTGAATTCAACATTTTCGTATAGTCGAAAAAAATTTATTTTCGTTTTGATATGAAACTACAGTTTAGCTTTGACGGTTTATTTTTCTTTTATTGTTATTTAATTAGCTATGATCTTTTCACTTCAGTCTCATAATCTTTTTTGTAAAATAATTTTCATAGCCTCGAAATTTCACAACAAATTAATAACCGTAGAAAGCAAATTTATTCTTCTTACCTTGTACCGAATCAGCTTGTAATCCAAAAAGAGAGGTTGTAGACGGAGGTTATCACGAAACGCATACTTTATTAATACACGAAAATAGATTGAAATTTGTTAATTCCACGAATATACATCGAAAAAGGAGTTACATAAAAGAGAGTGTCATATCACTGTCCTTTCCTGAAGGAGTGATAAAAGTCAGAGTAAAAAATAAACGAGTTATGCAATTAACTCCTTTGCAGGGTTTCCAGTTAATAATGTTTATCGCGCTATTGGCGACAGTCCATCACTATATGCATACCAACATCAAAAACAATTTATGGCTGATCAGTAAATAAGCATATCTATAGTTTTGATAAACTAGAAGCAAAATTAAAATATTTACCAAAATGACGTCCAGAGGGTATAGTGGTTAGGGGAGCCTACTTTGATACCGAAGGGCCCGAGTTCGAATCTCGGAGAAGACATCGATGTTTGTAAATGTATAGTGTCGGTGCGGCATGCCGGGACTCTAAATATGCGGCGAGCCTAAAGTCCTCTCGTGTGGATTGGTAGAAGAGGAGAGGAGTGGGAAACTCCGGATTCCCCCTGGGGTGGTCTTTCTCAAAACTGGGGATGGAAAATAGAAGTCTAACCTCTCTTCGGAGTAGACTCTGTCAACTATTATTCCATGTGACACGACAACAACAACAACCAAAATGACAAGATGACCGGAGAGTGTCAAAAGGTTTTAAAAATAAAAAGAAATAAAGAGATAAATAAAAAACTAAAAATAAATAAATTAAAAGAAAAGTTACTATTCGTTTAAAACGTAATGCATGGTCAGTCTACTTATAGAATTTACTACTAAATTATCATAAAATATTATAAAAGACATTGTCATTTATCTTAAGAATATTGTAAAATATTGTGATCTGCTGAAATCCGGCCACCTTTCTGATAAATAATTTTGAAGAAAATACTTTTTTGAGGGTTATCGAGAAGTTAGAATATTACAAAACAATGACTTGTACATAAAACTTGCGCTCTAATTACTCTATAAAAAAAATATTTAAAACTTCCTTTATGACCTTCTATCTTGAATGATCCGACCTCCACCTATTTGTAAACACAATTTCAGGCTATAACAAAAGCCAACCCACACAGGACAGAGTTTTATTTTGAACCACTGATCTTGCGTAGGTTTTAAACTCCTTAAATCGTCCAATAAAAATCGTTGTTGTGGTTCCTCAGAACACGAGGTGCTGTTTCCATTTATGGTTTGACATTAAATGCTAGGGAAGCGATGGGTTGATCTGCAGCCACACCTGTGTACTTTGTGTGGTTAAATTTCTGTTTCTTTCCACTTTAATTTTTATGTCTTAGGATATCGCTTATTTGCTGAATTTTGTTTTGTGCTTTTGATATTTGTTTATATCTCGGAAAATGTCAGTTTTTCATACCAAGACTATACAAAGTATCTTAGAACCTGTAGCTCAACAAGTATGTTTTTTGTTCAGCAAAGTTTTAAGAATTTTAAATTATGAAGGCTTATCAAGTGTATCGTGAAAGCGAACAGTTTTCGTAGTCGAAATAGCTTTTGATATCTTAGATTGTCATTTTGCCAGAAAGTGAACGAAATAAATATTTTATAAATTCATGCAATCATCAAATTTAATGTAGGTCGCGAGAAGTACTAAATTAATGTATAAAATTAATATATAAATTGTGAGAAATTTTTGTTTTCTCATAAATAGCCATTTATCTTAAAAAAAAAAGGAAAGAAACTGTTACGTTGTCCTGAAAAAGCATATATATATTTTTAAATAAAAATGCATTTCGTCTGAATCAGACATATCAAACACGTCTGTGAGAAATTATGCCATGGATTGTATTTATATTCGGTTTTCGTCTAAAATAATGTTAATTTTAAGTTAATACATTGGAAATTTCCCATCATACTGATAATTTTTTTATTTCTTTTCAAGGAGAGATCCCTTTCTGTTAAATATAATTGAATGTCTATTTTACTTTTTCGCATTTGATTAGCACATTTTTATCAAATAAATTGTAATATAATTTTTCTTTCTTCTTTGAATAGATTTTTAACTTCCCACATTAAAAATTTAAAGCATGCATTCTTTTTTAGATATTGGTGAAATTGCTACGAATAAGTCATTTCGTTTTGCATGCTTTTTTATGGCTACATTTAATCATTTGTTATGGCTAATGTGAGTAAAGTAGGCTTTGGATGGTTAACCTGAAATAGTAATTTTTTTCTTATTCTGTATGTAAATTTGTATTTAATTTCTTCCACATTATTTTCTAAGCTTTAAAAATATTTCAGATGTATATTGTTAACTCCTGACTGAATCAAATCTAATGAAAGCTAATGAATCAGTTTAGGTATTAGAAATTTTTAAATTTGATATGTGATTTAATCAGCTCAGTGTATCAAATGTGTGTGTATTTTTGAAAAATTCTTTCGAATAATTTTGATATCTCCTTACAGGTTTCTAGGTTGGTCATACTTCATGAAGAAGCTGAAGATGGCAATGCAATGCCTGACTTATCAAGACCTGTGCAGGCTGTTAGCAGAGCAGTTGCCAATTTGGTTAAAGTTAGTATAATGTATCTTTATAAAACATTTCAGATTGAATTCAGTTATTTTACCAGTTGTTGGATGATTTGATTATTGAAATTTTTGGATATAGTGGGTCAATTAAAATTGATGTTTTAGATGCAGAATGTCAGTTTTAATTAAAGTGTGTTTATAAATTTTATAGATTTCTGGATATAACTATTTGCCATATAGTAATTACTTTTCTAAAAAACAGATTGAGTTAATGTAATGCTTATTATAATTTCTAAATGCAGCAGATCAAGTAATACTTAAGTGTTGACTGCTTCTAAAAATTTCAGTTTGAATCAAAATGTGGTGATAGCTTTCAGTAAATTTTTGGCTTCCTGGTGCAACCATGCCATCAGCCTTTTTCATGATCTAAACACTTGCTCAGTTTTGTTGACTATGTTCTGTATTTGTTATTTTCGTGATTGATCTTTGGAATTTGCCAAATAAGAAAATGGGAGTAGTCAATTTTCTTTTTTCTGACTTGAATTTATTTGATTATGGCAGAGAACATAAGTTGATTTGGTTATGGCTGTCTGCTTCCTTTTTTTTTTTTTCAGAATTGTGGAATTTTGCTGAATGTTCTAATATCCAGACCGTGGAATAATACATCATTAAAGAAAATGCATTATAGACTTTCAGCCTTGAATGTATAGATGCATAGTGAGAACAATGATTAAACTCGAGGTATTTATTCATTAGCCAGCCAGTAAGGATTTACGCATTTTCATCTACCTAATGATGAGAGATCAAACAATCACCAAATTACTAATTATAGAGAAACATCCAAATAAAAAGCGGCTTGATGTGCTACTTTGCCATAGTAAACTGAAGTAATTATATGTGTGAAATATGTGTTTTATTCTAAAAGTAATAATAATAAATATCTCAATATGATCACCAAAGTGGATAAAAGATTGTTTATTAAACATGAAAAAAGCTACTTCTATATGCTATCTTCTGAGAAAATTAATGAGTGCTTTCTGTCTGAAACATCTAATTTTTCAGATGAAAAATATGTAATATATTCATTCTTGGAAATCACATAATTATGTTAGAAACAGTAGGATTTCACAGTGGGGGAGTTAACTGTATGGGCACTTTCACAGAGCATTCTAGTTTCATAGTTTAACAAGGATATCATATTTCACAACTGATCAGGTATCATTTTGCTGGGGGGGGCACCAGTGGCTGAGTGTTGACATCGCTGAACACTGGTAGTTCAACATGGGATCGAATCCCGGTGAACAGGCTGGCTACATTTTTTTTTTTTTTTTT
>KK120598.1:254626-316937 GCA_000611955.2 Stegodyphus mimosarum | reverse complement strand
TCCACATCAGAGATTTTATGAACGTTCGAGAGCCACAAGTCCAAATTTATATTGTTTAAAAATTATGAGGCAAATTTTGAATATAAAGAACCTCTTGAAGTAGATTAATGAACATGTGATTAACATGATTACATATAAATATGAATAAATACATCTTATGTCCATTGCATTGTGTTCAGAAAGGCTAAGTCCCAAGAAAATAAACATTTGTAACTCTTGTACTGGGCAACTGAGCATTTTTTCATCAGGTAGAGAAACCAAATATTTTCTTCTGGTTTCCTTTGTATCTCTCTGTTTATAATTATTGCTATTTTATTTTAGTAGAAGTAAAATGAATTGGAAACATATTCATTGATCTATAATTACATAAAAAAGTGTTATTTGAGTAAATAACAAATCGTTATTTAAAAGAAAATTGTTTTTTTTTGTTTTTTTTTTAAAACTCATGAGCTGTCTTTTAAAAAGGATAAATTAAAAGATATACATCAACGCGCACTGCACAGGAACTGCTATTCGAGAAAGAATATTTATTTAAAAATAAGCTATTAACTTGCTTAGTTTTTGCTGAAAGAGTAATTTTGTTTCTCCATACAATTAATATGAAGACCAACATACTGAGATATTTCGAATCATTGGATCCTAACCTAAAAAATCGTAAAGGTTTTTCCCCAGAACTTTGAAATAACTACTTTTACTGATGCCCAATATATATGGTTGTTCCATCCAGTCATTATTCATCAATATAGAAGAATTCACACACACACACAAAAAAAAAGAATGTGATTCAATTTCAGTGGTATTTGAATAATCAGTATCTCTCATGGCGGCCCTGAATGATGCAGTATTTCAGCATGGCATGTAATGGATTCTGCCAGAATTTTTTAGTAAACAGTATACTGCATATCATTAAAAATTTTCAAAACTATCTCTCAAATCATTTTGATAATTTTGGACAATGAAGTTCAGGCACATCATTGAAAATTCTTGAAACTGTCTCTCGAATTATCTTGATAATTTTGGACCTAGATAACAAAATTCATGCCCATTGAAAATACTCGAAACCACTCCTGAACCACCTCCTTTTGGATATACATAACCTATTGCTAATAAATCTAGTAGTTCTTGCCGGGCTGTATAAATGCTTTGTTCATATATATATCTAACAGTCGAACTCTTCAACCTAGCTGTTTAATTCTGAGTTGTTCTTAAAATGCTTGGCAAATCGATACTAAAGTTACAGAAATAAAATGTATCTGTCACTACTATAATGAATTTTTTTTTGCAAATTCAGATATAATATGAACGCATAGCTCTGCATATTTCTATGGACATGCGCAGATGTTCGAGGTGGAGGCCTTTTGTAACATGACAGACGTCTGTACAATAGTTTAGTTCCTAAGCTCTTGTCAAATAGGTGTACGGATCCAACATATTCTAACTGTTGGATCCATAAGAGCAATCAAATAACTTACCATCTCATCTTGAATTTCTAATTAAATAACTCAGAAGAAAGTTTAAAATAAATTATTATCAGCCTAATAGTGCAGTTTTCCATTGGGTTACCTAACATGTGTACAGAAAATAAATCTCAAATGGAGTTTGAAATGGAGCCTGTAGGCAGAGGATACTTTAGAAAATAAAGATCAGATTCAAAATAAATATTTATGGGAGCAAAATTTTACGTTATTATCTGAAACTTGTAGTGATCAAGCAAAGGATCATTGTACAAATTTTCGTTTGGCTACTAAGCTTTCATGAAGGACGTGTCAGATATGCATGATGATAAAAAATATCAACAGATTAAAAGAGTGTAATGCTAGCATAAGTGTCCGAGCAACTGGTGCAACTGCAGAGTGGCTAAGGGGTGGAAAATTTGATACGCTGGCCAGCAAAATCCCTCTAACCTAGTGCGGTATTTCCTCATGAGTCTAACTGAATGCCTCTAACTTGGTGCAGCAAAATGGCTCTAGCTTAGTGCGAGATAGAAAGAAAGATCGTCATCAAACAAAAAATCGAAAAATACGAGAAAATATAACAATCTAAAGAGATCTCACCGATATCGATATGCTGATTTTGACAGAAACTTTGGAAAAAAGAGGCGTTTGTGTTCTGTTGATCCCTTATTGCTTGATGCAACGTTATTGATATGAAGATTTGATGATTAAAGTGAAAGATCTCTATCTGGAATAGTATTTGATAAATGGGAATTAAACTGTTTGACTAAAATTGTTGTAAAACCAGTGATTCTTCCCACGACTCCAAATATTTTAACATGCACAACCATTTGTAAAACAAATTATGATCTCTTCTTAGGGTTACCAAGGAATTATTATGAAAGATAGAATTTCATGTGAGAAAAGTGTATTATTGTATTATTAAGCATATTATTGTGAATGGAAGTGAAATCTGTGAAGCAATTGCATAAAAATGCCTGATTTGCTTAGGGAAAGGAAATTAATTTTGAAGGAGTTTCGCAGAAAATTGAGAGTCTCTTAACCAAGTAAGAGGCTGAAGATTCACTCCGTGAAAAATGAACTCCTTGTAAAATTCTGCCACAGATTAAAAGAGCTCTATGTGTATTGGAAGGTGAAACAGGTTTCTTCAGCAGTTACTAATGCCATTCAATAGCTAAATAAAAGTAGTGCCCTACGATTAATAGCAAATCTTCCAGGTGAATCACAGCTGTTGGGAAAAATGGGATCACACAGGAATGTAAGCAAATACTGCCTGAAGTAAAATTAACTTGAGAGAAGAAATATTAGAGCGAATAATTAGGTAAAAATGTTAGCTTTCCGTTTTATATTAACTTCATATTAGTGTATTCCGATGACCATTATCTGTTCAAAAAGTAATATAACCGGAATGATAATTACTAGAAATGGAATTAATTTAAATTTTACTTATTTGTTACACTGACGATGAGGCTACAGTCGACAGTTTGAAACCTATTCCAAATTTTTACATATATCAGAAATTGAATTTGAGATTAATAAAGAAATGAGACACTGCATGATTTTTATTTTAAATTGCATTTGTATTAAGAAATTAAACTGTATTTATTCAAAACGAATCGCATTGCAGATGACAAAGGATCGCAAGTAGCTCGTGAGCCACAGTTAAGGTGTTGATTTTGGTCATGTGTGTTCTATAGTATTTAATTCCTAGTTGCAGCTGACATAATTACACAAATGTCATCTCCTGATACCAGAAATAAATAAGCTAAATAGGTGTTAGAAAAGTTATGTATAAACTTTTGAACTAGCTTCCATTCTGTAAACTTAGCTTCTTACAGCTCAGTTTTTTCATTATAGCACCATTTCTCATGGCACAGTGTTTAAGTAGGATGATTGTGGTGCTCTGGGAATAGTAAAATACAGTTTCAAATGTTTTCATTAAAAATCTTTCAATACGGACAACATCTTGGAAAAATTTAATTGTGACTTTACATCATTTGGCGTTTCATCATATAATCTATGTTGATTTGCTCTCTCTCTCCTTTTTTAAAGGAAATAAACTTCAAAATAAGCAGTTGAAACACTTGGGTAAATGTATAATTTAGCAAAAAATATGATTAACAGCATAATCTACTGAAAGACAAAGTTATGGTAGGAACTTGCTTGGGCTTGCTGTGTCTCTCAAGCCCTGCCTGCATGAGGAGACATATCTCTGAACATTTAGTTATCTCTACGTGTCTGCAGTGCGTGTACTAATCCGTCTACATGGGCATACATATCTTCGGTGTATGGCATACATGTCTGCCATGGCTGCTCAAATGAGAGTTGCGATCATGGCAGATGATGGGATATGTTGTCACTGGAGACGTATTTAGTGACAGCCAATGAAATTACATATGGAAATTACATCTTAAAAGCGATGGTGGCTACTCTTAGTTTTAGCTTACTGACTAACATATGTTGCGAATCATTTGGAGTTTTTATTATTTTAACAAAGTTAATTTATGATGCAATATTTCTTTCTGATTTTAGTTTCTGGTTTATTTCTTTATAAATAGAGTATATTTTCACCTTGATGTAAGTGATTTGCTATTGAAAGCTATAGAACGATCCATTGTTTTATCATTTTTGTTAGCATCAAGTAAATCTATTAGAATATTTTTTTCTATGTAAGGGAATTACTCTGTCCTTATGTTCCAAGAAGTCTGACAAACAAGAAAACCTTAATGTATCATGTGTTCCTGTTTGATTTCATTTCTGATTTTTTATTGTTAATGATTTTTCAACTTTTGGACTCTTGGCATGCTTACCAAAGTATTTAAATTTCCCATGAACCAGCAGATTGTGAATTCGAATCTAGCTGAGCTACTTTCTGAATTTTCTCACTGAAAATAAATGTTTTATTGCTTCTGTAATTCTATAATTAACAGAATTCTATTTGTGTATAAATTATTAAAATTTTTACATGTGATATATAATAATTTTATGTCATTTTATTATTATGCATCAAATTTAATGTTAATTAATTATTAGCATAATGATTATATATAAAGTGGTAAAATTTTTCTTCTTTCATGTACTTAAAAAAAAAGCTTTATTATGAATATACTTATCAGTAATATGTATTACATTTTATGCTAGATATGAAGTAATTGATTTATTTTCTTTTTTTATGTAATGGTTTCATATATATATATATATATCCATTACGAAATGACCATATATAACCATTACGAAATCACATTTCGTAATTAATTTCCTTCTTTTTCCATTTCATTAATTGTTTAAATTTACAATTTTTATTTATTTTTCGTATTTTCTATTTTAAAATTTTTATTCACATTTTTTAATCACTATTACTTTCTGTTTGCATATTAAGCCTTCTATTTATTATTACTGTTATTATTATTACAATGTATTCAAAGAATTTAAGCCCTGAAAAATAAAAGCATAGAAAATTTTACAAATTATTATGTTTGTTAAAAAATTGATGATCTTCTATTGGCTACCAATCACGTCATCTGCTTTGACTGCTGTGATAGGCTTAATAGCTCAGAGGAACTGAGATACAAAATCTCTCTGTGTAGATGAAATGCTATCTAGTGACATATCTGCAAGGGAGACTTGTTCGGAGATACGTCTCGTCATGTAGGTGGGGACTTTAAAGAATTGCATTGTTATGGAGTAAATTAGTTATGGAATCTTTTGGCAGGAATGATTACCTATTGATTCCTAAGTGTTTCTGTTATTGCTTTATACTGTTTGGATCTGGATCTATTGTTCATAATTTTGTTTTCAGAATGTCACATAAATGTTCAAAGAGCTTTATTTGTGCATATTAGGAAGATCATTGGAGTCAGTTCATTATAACAAAGTCCACGGAGTGTTCTTAAAATCATCTGGACATTCGCGGATTTGTGCACATACTACTGTTTTGTTAAAACACGCCTTCCCTATCAAGAAAGTGGATAAGCAATTAGGATGCAGGTGATGCAAGCAAATGTGTCTATATTTCAGACCAGTAAAAAGGAACTTCAAATGAACCTAATTTTGATCACATAGACATGCCCCAGAGCATCAGAGAACCTCCACCAGCATAAATTATACCCTTGAAACAACTACTTAGTTTCTTGGAGTCTATGAACTCCAGCATGCCCACAGCATGAAGCAGCTGGAACACAAGGCAATGCCATTCAATATCACTGTTCTGTAATTTAGATTCTGGTGTTTTTTGTTTCCATTTCAATTATTTAACTATGTGACAATGCATTAAGAGTGAAATTAATTGTGTGTGGCTGCCAAATCTGATAGATTACAGGTAGCAATGTATAGTTCTCTCTCTATGTTTCTTATTAAGAGCCTACACTGAAATCAGAAGCAGTTTAATGCACTCTAACCCACCTGTTGATTTCTTACCAATTGTGCCAACTGGCATGAACTCCAAGATTTAATGATAGTGCCACAGCTGCCAACTCTCATAGATTTTAATTTTTAGCCTTTGCTGAGGAAAATGTAGGTTGTATATATACATAATGCAGTTCATGGTAGAAAAGCCATGTGAATGGGGAAAGAAATTTCTGTCAAAAATTATAAAAACAGCCTTCTTCTTTGTTATCGGCTTCAGTATCAAAAGTTTACATTTAAAATAATTTAAGATTTAAAAAAATGTATTTCATGCATAAAAATCCAACAAATTTCGTCGGCTTTCAGTATAAGAAATTAAAGCATCTTATCCAATTCTAAAATGCTGTCAGTTGTAAAAATTGGCACAGGTGTCGCCATACATCCGCCAATCATTCGGGTAGAAGCTTTAAGGAAAAATATTGTTCTTTACTTAATTAGGATCATAAGATTCAAGTCACGGATGTAGTGGTATGAAAAAATCACTTACCATAATTTTTCACTTTGCATTGACATTGTTTATTCATTTACAAATAAAGTGACATATCATTCCCATTTAAACATGTTTTACTTGATGCCAGGATCCTGTAAATTTGAAAATACTCCATGTTGCTGCATATAAGGCCAATTAGAAATTGTATCCATCTTTTCAACTGTGGATGGGAGCAGAAAAGTATAGTTCGACCGTATCAAGCGCAACCCTGGCTGGCATTCTGCCAAAACACAATAGACTCATCCAAAAGGGATGCTATTACTTGCTGCGACATGAAAGGTCACATGAAAGTCTTCTCTTCTCCAGAAAGAGATATGCTGGAAGGAAAGAAAGTCCCCATCCTTCCACTCTATTTTGAGAATAATTCGGTCCGAATGGCGCATGCGTGTTTGTGCTCATGGTTGTGGATAAGGCGGTCGAACTATAACAGTTTATTTATATTTTCTTTCCAAAAGCTGAATTGGCTTTATGAAAATTGATTCAGTTTACATAAAACTAAGGCAAAGTTCTTATGCTTGTGTCATGATATTTTGCTTTTACATTATTGGCACTAAATCATACCATTTAGTTTTAGTTTTTGTTTGTTGTAAATGGTCACCGGGAAGTACGTTAAATACCAAATTTTTTAAATAATTGTAAGACTTTTGCCCAAAATGCATTTAATATAATTGAGAAGAGTTGTTACTGTAGTGATCCCTTCCACTGTTAACCATACTGGTGACTGTAGTGATGACAATAAACATACTAAAAACCTATCGTCAACATTGGAATCTCTCATATGCCCCTGTGCTTTAGTAACAAAGAGTTTCTAATGGGAATTCCCATTAGGAGTTTGATAGTAACATCCTATTTTTCTTTCTATGAGCTGTATCAGGGTCAGATTAAAACTTTTAGAGACCTTAAGCACTTAAAAGATTTTGGTGCCCCCCTCATATATTTATGCCAGTTTTTTCTTCCTTCCTTCCGTGCATTTAGCTGCACTATCCATTCCATGTGAAAAATGGCAATGGGAATTTTTTTAGTGTCCCTTTCCTGAATATGTTAGGATGTTTTTGTGCTGTTCCCTTTCCTTGATGCCTAAAACACGTGCTTATATTGCTTAGCAGTTAATCCAGCCCGATGTGTACCTTGCGCCAAAGATTAATTATTGGAATAACAAGAGAGATACAGTGATAGGGGGAGGTGTGTTTTCTGAAAGAGAGGCATGTTATTCTATTCACATTTTAGAAGCTATCAAAGGGATTTCAAGAGGTCTGTGTATGCTTTTTGCAGACAAGTCTCCCAGTTAGGTAATGTTTCAAAAGGGTCGCTAAAAAATGAAATTACAAAAATTTTCCTGTTATCTGAGCTTTCTGTTTGTTGAATGCTGGGTAGACTATATTTGTGTGACAGTGTACAATGCAGCAGTATTTTGATGTTCTGGAAAAAGTCTTATTTTATCTTGCAGATTCTACTTTATATCCCAAATTAATATTTACTTAATTTCATATATTTTGTACCGGATTTGCCGTTAGAGCATTGTTCTGAAATATGAGCCATCATTAAACAATAAAAATCTCAGATGTAGTTAATAGTGTAAGTTACAATTTATTAATGTAAGTAACAATATTATTTTGAAATACTGTTAGTTACGTAAGATGTAGTTAAGTAGTGATATTATTTTGAAAGAAAAGGGGGCTAAAAATCACTTTCATAATGAGTTGTCTAAGTCAAACCTCCTGTAGACTCTGGTGATTATATTATCGGGTTGTAGTTGAAATATGTCTTTTTAATTGTGTTATTCAGTGATAAGAAATTGATAAAACTAATTTTGATAAATAAGCAATGATTTCCCTTTGATTACACTGTTATTAAATGTTCATACAATTCAACTCTTGGTGCATGAAATTAAGAATTTTTAAAATATTGTTTTAGTCAAGACCTAAATTGAGTTAGAATTCGCCAGACTCCAGTGTTTTTTAGTTTTAGGGTGAAATTGCAATTTCAGCCAGAGGTCCAGCAAGATGAGTTTTGGTATTTTAATTTATTAGACATTTTGTTATTAATTTTATAATTTATATTTATCTCTTTACATTTCATTCAGTGTTCATAAAAAATTATTAATTTTATTTAATTTACCTTTTCTTTGCACTACTGATGTTAGACTTTAGTAAATATAAAGAACTACGTTAGAAGTGTACAGTGTGACCAAAAATCTTTATATTAAGTGTTCCATTTGTGTTATACTTTAAAGGTATTCTTCAGGATACATATGGTCTTTTATTATGTTTTGATGAGTCTGAAGTGCGAAAGATCATTAGAGAATGCAAAAGGGTGCTTGACTATCTTGCTGTTGCTGAAGTGATTGAAAGCATGGAAGATTTAGTGCAATTTGTTAAGGTATGTTTATATGTATTGCTTAATTAGGAATTGTATGTAATTGATTTTATGTAGTCTGTTTACATTTACAGAAAAATTATTGGTCATTTTCATGCATGCGTGTTTTCATGCTGATGCCAGCTGATTGATTGAGGTACCTTGGCATTCAAAATGAGTCATAGCTCCATCTCTGTCTTACTGATAATTACTGATATATTCATCCTGCAGATGAGAAACAGTTATGCTCAATGCTTTATTGATAACTGAGTTCATGTTCTGAATATGTTTTAATGTCATCTAAAAGGAAGAAATAATGGTTAAGTGCAGTTTCATGTTGAGTGTTGTTCCTGCTTTGTAATCAAGGCACTGAAAGCTGAATTCTTTAGCTCAGGTAAAGACTGTCATAAATTGTAAAAGTTACAACAGTTTAACAAAAACCTGCTGATCTTGAGTATGAAAACAAGGTGTGCTAATTTTAAAAGTAGTAATTTAAAATATTAATGCAAGTGTTCATAGTACTTATGGATAAGTTCATAGCAATTCCTGTTGGACGGAATAGAAAAATTACCTATAAAGTCATACTGCATGCTATAATAACCAGAGCAGAGTTAAAATAATTGTAATTGCTGAGTGTTGGGAATTCTCTTAAGTTTAGCTCGGAGCATGAATTTTATGTTACTATTCCATAAATTTTCATTATACAGAAACCAAATTTCTTTAACATTGTTTTGTAAAATGAACTCAAGGAACTAAATTGATTTCTATAAAATAGGAATTTCACTTCAAGAATTGATCCTGTTATATTATGCACATTTCATTTGTTCTCTTAAATGATATGAGATTCATAATACTTTTGTTGTGCAAATCAAGTACCTAAGGGTACTTCATATCTATGCCTCTTGTTAGTAAATTTTATTTTTCTCATTCAAGTTTTATTGTTGAGTGATTTTCCTCAAAAACCATTTATGGGTAAAGTTTGAGGCAGCTTAATATCTTTTTTTAGTTTGAATTACAGCTCTTGCATAGTTTGTTATAACACAACATATTCAGCTTTTGCTTGGTGTAACAAGATTGCTTTTCCTAAAATACACTTGTTGCCAAGCAAAATCATATTTCCTGATGTATATTTTCTTTTATGGAGATCTAGTTCCCAGTCTGCATTTGGGTAGACAACAGATTTTTAGATTTAATAAAATATGCTGAGGAAGATCTTTTGTAGTTTTGAAATATCTCATTAGTCTTTAACTGCATTCCTGTCTTTTTTGGCATTAATTATTACTACTACTTCTAAATATGCTGTCTGATGCTGTAATATCTAATCTTGTGATGGGTGCTGTAGACAAAAGACTTCTAACAGTGTTATTACTAAAAAATAATCTCATCATTAAAATGAAAACATTTCTTTCACTCATCCAAGATACAGAGCAGTCCAGAAAACAGAAGACAAAACTAACTTACCTGTGTAGTATGATGATGAATCGAAATCAATGCTCATGCATGGGAAATAAAAACTCGAAGTTCATTCATCTTATTATATTATATCTACACTATAACATAACAAAATTATACTGAAATATATATATTAAAACAATTTCTGTGACATGTTACTGTCCCCTAAAGCTTTGTAACATCTCAATCCGTTCACGTCACGAGGGCCCAAAGCGGGGAACCCCCCTTTTTCCCTAGTTCGATGGCAGCCAACGCCATCTGAAACTTGCACATCAAATGAAGAGAAGATTTATTTTCAGTGTTTGTAAAATACTAATCAGTTTGACAACACTCCCACCTTTTTGATTTTCAGAAGCAAAGTCAAAAATCAAATAGTGGTATCCTTAGTACAAGAACACATTTCTAGAGGATACAGTTTACGCACAGGGCGAATCAATATGCCATTTCTAGTTTTCACTTTTACTACTCTTACATGTCCATCTCTGCTTGTACGAAGTTCTTGGACATGAGCGATTGGCCAGTTTACTCTTTTAAGGTTCTCACAACCTATTAGCACGATGTCTCCAACTTTTAATTCACAGTCCTTTTGTCCATGCTTTTGTACTAACTGTCCAAGATACTTGTTGCGGAAACGGCTTCAAAATGATTCTCAAAGCTCCTGCCGAAAATGCTGATCAGCCAAGAGTTTATTTCGATCTAAGATATCCAAATCTGCTGTACCTGAAACCTTAATGTCCTGTAAGAACATGGAAGACGTTAATGGTAGAAGATCCTCAGAGTCATTTGACGCATAAGTAAGTGGTTGACAGTTTATTATGGCTTCCACATCACAGATCATGGTGAGTAACTCTTCTTAATTGACTGCAGCTTGTCCTAAGACTCTCACAATCAAATTCTTGGTTGTGCGGATTAGATGCTCCCACCATCCGCCCCACCAAGCAGTAGTGGGGCTGTATTTGAGGGCAGAAAAGCCCTCAAATACTCAACTCTCGACCATCATTGTTTCTGGAAAGAGAGTTTAAAAATTGTTCGGGGGCAGTTTCTTCCTCAGCAACGTTAGTTGAATTCTGATGAGTATCTAATATTCCTATCATTTCTAGGCTCCAAAGATCGGAGATTTTAAAAGTTGTGGCCCACTAAACTTGCACACAAAATGGAAGCATCTTTATCTTTGTGATTAACAAATTCCTCCGATGCACCACAAACTGTCCAACCAAGTTTCGTACAAACTGCTGTTAGTCCTCTTTTTAATTGTTTTACTGATCCTGTGAGAATTTTTCTATAAATATCAATACCGATGAGCATTTCTATTTTTGGACAATCTGCTCCCAAATCCGACAACCAAATGTTGTTTCGTTTCAATTCTTTCAATATCGGACTCTTAGGTACCGGAGGTATATCCCCACATATTATGTCTTGATCTAAAAATTCAAATTCTACATCTGAATACTTATGCGGACTGGTTGAATATAATTTTACCCAATATTTGTTATGCAACTTTAGTTCTGTTCTGGTACCTCCAAATAAAGTAAGCGCAACGTTTTCTTTGGAGACGATTGGTAACCCCAATTCAGTGGCTAATGATTTCAAAATGTATGATTTCTGGGAACCACAATCTAAGAGTACTCTAATATCTTTATGCTCTTTGACACCAGCTACTCTAACGTATAAAGTCATTAAAGCCATGTCAGCGGTACAAGTTTGCCTGGCTGTAGCCATGTGTATGTTGTCTATTTCTGGTTTTTCTGTTGGAGGTTCAGTTTCCTTATTAATTTCTTCTCACAAAATAACTGGGTGTGATTTACCATAAACAAACACCTAACAAACTGTTTACAGAACTTTGCCATATGATTTGGTTCCAAGCATTTTAAACAACATTTTTTTCTCTTTAACTTTAGAAATCCTTTCATTAAAAGATAATGAATGTGCATCGTAACAATTTTTACTATCATGCATTTTACCACAAAAAATACAAGCATGTTCTTTAGTTGTAAGAAAACCTGTGGCAGTGGTAACATTAGCCTGTTTCTTAAACTTAAACTTACTTTTTATTTCTCTCCTTGCTTTATCATGATATCCTTCTTTACGACTAACACCATCGAATCCGTTACGTGCCAATTTTAATGTCTCCTCACCCTCCACTTCTGCCTTTAAAATTTTCATTAAGTTGGTAAGGCGGGAAAGATCAGTTCCTTCAGGCTGGTTAAATAGCGAATTCCTTTGCCACGCCTTCAAAACATCACCCGTGAGACACGATTCCACCATCGGAAATAACCATGATGTGTTTTCGCTCGATTTAAGACCTAAAGATTCTAAGGCTCTCAACTGAGCTTCAATTTTATCATACAGTTTATCAAGAGGTAATTTATCCTTGTAATCTGCCTTCACAATAGAAACAATTAATTTAATTAGTTCCCTAACATTCACTTCTACTAATAATTCGGATTTCCCAAAACGTTCCTTCAAAGCTAAAACAGCTTTATCGTAATTTTCTGAAGTCCCAAGATAGCTTTCAATAAATTCTTTAGCCCGTGATCCGGGCTTCGTACACTGAATCAAATAGGAAAATTTGTTACTTTCGTGTAAATCAGGGTCAGTGTGAATTTTCTCGAAATTGCGACCAAAACGGTAGTCAATTTATCAATTCCCCATCAAACTTCTTAAGTTCGATTTTCGGAAGTCTATACTGTTTAATCTTATTACAACAAATACCAGCACCATCATTTGGTCTCGTGTTTAAATTGATTTCATCTGAAAATTGCAATTTTTCGTTAATTTGCCGAGTTAGTGTTACGAAATCATCAGAATACACCTCACGACTTTCGATTTCTTTAGTAACATCATCCTCTAAAGTGTTCTAGTTTTCAGTTAACAAATCAAGAATTTTATCATCTAGATTTTTTATACATTTCGTAGTTTAGTAAGTTTATCTCGTACTAAATCTACAAAATCTTCTTTTACTAACTCCATTTTTAAAATATAAGCAGTTTTTGCAAAAGAAGTGCGTAAACCTGACCGTTTTAAGTTTCAGAGCCTTTAAAGTTTCCATAGTTAACTTTCAAAATAAAACAAAATTCTTTACAAAATAGTTTCAATTTCAAACTTAATTATACTTTAATACATCAAAAACTATCTATAACCCTTAAAATAATTGTTTTTAAAGTTTATTTCTTAAAATCCTATCGCGGGATGCCAGTTTATGTTATTACTAAAACATAGTCTCATCATTAAAATAAAAACATTTCTTTCACTCATCCAAGATACAGAGCAGTCCAGAGAACTGAAGACAAAACTTACTTACTTACCTTGATTGTGTGATGATGAATCGAAATCAATGCTGGTGCATGAGAAATAAAAACTCGAAGTTGATTCATCTTATTATATCAACACTACCACATAATAGAATTATACTAAAATATATGCATTATAACAATTGCCGGGACATATTACTGTCCCTTAAAGTTTTATAACATCTCAATCCGTTCACGTCATGAGGGCCCAAAGATGGGAACTCCCTTTTTTCCCTAGTTCAATGACAGCCAACGCCATCTGAACCTCGCACATCAAGTGAAGAAGAGATTTATTTTTAATGTTTGTAAGATACTAATCAGTTTCACAAGAACAGCTTGGCAGTATATATCATTTGGAGTGGAAGAATTTCTTTTTGTTCTTTGTATATTTCCATATGGAAAACACTTCATGGAAACATTTCATGGAAAAACACATGTTGATCCATTTTGCATTTTTTCATACAGCTCATGCTAAGTACTCGAAGTTTCACTATTGGGAAAAATGTTTCATCATAGTCTTTATTATATTTTTGAGTAAATTCTATTTTAATTTTATTTTCTTATCGCTTTTGCCACATTTGATTCAAATACGCATTCGCTTCTTAGTTCTTGCTTTCTTAGAGGTAAATCTCTAAGTTTAAAGCACTGTCCCCCCCCCCATTATCTTGATCCACGCTTCTTGCTCTTATTTTGTGTAGTTTTAAAATTTCGTCAAAACATTATCAAACTCAGTTTTGGAGTAAAAACTCTTTGTTTTCTACTTTATAAAGAAATCTGTGTGGTCTTATATTTTGTTAGATATTCTGTAATATATGTAGTCATTGCACTAGAAGCTTTTCTTTCTACATTTTCTTCTTTAATTTTAATCCATGTTCAGCTTCTTTGAAATATGCTGCTACATCTTTGCTGAGCAGAGTTTCATTATTATTTTTATCATGTTGTGAGATATCAGAGTGAATTAGTTCTCAATCTTTATTGCTATTTTATAGTTGGCAACTCTTCTAGTAAAACTGGGAGAGTTGCCAACTATAAAATAACAACACTGGGAGCAACTAAAAAATAGCATTACTGGGAGTTCCTGGTTTTTCAACACATCTTAGGTCACCAGGTAGATAACATTGATCCAAGTTTTTAATTTTTTAGCTTTTAATAAGGGTGATTTTTCTCTGTAATAAATTTCTGTTGATACAGATCTCAGCTGGATTCCACATTTCACAAATGTTAAAAGTATATAAAATTGTTAATAAACTAAATAGATTAATAAATGAAGACCATTATAGAAATAAAACCATACTTAAGAGTTGTGTAAAGGAGGAATAGAAAGAATTATTTTGTATGGTGCTCCCGTGTGGTGGAATGGAGAAAAAAGACAAGAATATTACAGATTCAAAGAGTGGTCTTTCTGTCTATTACTGGATGATACAAGTCAGTATTTCAAGGGGAGTTTTTCCCCTTGATTTAAAGGCAGACATAGAAGTTCAAACTTATTTGACCCAACATATGGAAAAAGACATAACTTATGGTGGTTTAATTGTTAATCAGTTGAGTATTGATGTAAAAGAAGATAGATATTATTGTTATCCTGCAAAAAATAAAGAACTTAATATGGGAAAGAAATATTTCAGATATAAATAATTCCGGTGATAGACGAGAAAGCAGCTGCTGTTTTTGTGGCTTACCATATGAACAGAAATGTAAAGATAAAGGTTATAGACTCAAAAAAGTACAAATTTTGAGGTTGAATTATAAGCCTTCAAAAAAGCTTTAGAATGGACTAATACTTGGATAAAAGAAAGTGATTTGGTAAATTGCTCTGTTTCAGTTTATACCAATTGCCAGAGTGTGCTAAAAGCATTAAGCTTTAGAAAATGTCTGGCTAAAAAAAAATATTGAAGTAAGGAATAAAACTGTGAAACCTATAGAAAATATAATTTGAGAGTTAATTGCGTAAAAGTTCACACTGGAGTGCTGGGAAATAAACCTGCAGACAATTCTGCAAAAGAAGCAACAAAGAAAGACAGTATAGACATTTTCTCCACCATCTCAATAGATTATGAAAAAACATTATTTGCAAAAAGAAATTATGAAAAAATGGCAAGGTCAATGAGAAAATGATGTCTTTGGAAGGATGACTTTAGCATTTTCCCTAAAGATAAGAAAACACTACTTTTTTAGTGATAAAAGAATAAACCAAGCATTGGCAAATCATGGACAGTGTCCAGAATGTTTGAAGAGATTTCATAAAAAGAATGTAAAATGCAAATGTGGTAGTGAAGCACAAAATGCTGATTTTATGTATAACTGGTAGGAATGCGTACAGACAATGTCTCTTGGGGAAGAAGAGTTTTTAAATATTTCAAGAGAAAATGTAATGTAATGTTTATTTACAAATGAAAAATCCATGTTAGGAATTATAAAAATTGTAAACTATTTAATCGGTTATGAATATTTTGAAGTAGATTAAGTAGTAATTTTTAAAATTGTAACCAGATTGAATTCTATATTTGTGATTCTTTATATAATCATAATTATATTAACTATGTAATAAGTATTAATGTATTTCACGATTGTGAATTTATGTTGAAAAGAGTTATGTAAAAAAATCACCCAATTTAAACGTGCAAGTAATATGATGTATTATAAGCGTATGTAAAGAGAAATTTAAAGACGTAGAATCTCCATTCATGAAAATTGGTAAACCAAATTATTTTGTTGCATTATATATTATTATTACGTTGTATTTATTCAGAATAAAAGTCAAGGCGACCCTGCTGGCAAAGTAGAGAATTTTTCTTGGAGGATGAGTTAAGGGAGATTTGCCTAGTATTTTAATTTGGTCACTTTGTTTAATTTCTTCGTTTGTTTCTTAATTGTACCAGTTTGGCAATATGGTTTGTTTGTTTAGGTTAGGTTGCCAAATCATTGACATCATGGTAAAATGTCCCCCTCCCTCTAATTTGCATCGAGGTAAAGAAGCAGACAATTTCGCTCTACTTCTCTTTCAAATTCATGACCAATGTGGTTGTATTTCTTGAGCTTTGTTATTTCATGAAATTGTTTAGTGCTGCTTTTTTTTGTTTTATCTGGATTTTTTTATGGATAAAATAAAGTATTTTTTTGTAACGAAAGTTTTCTGCTAAAAAAAGTTCTTAATAAGTTCTTAATAGTTTTTTAAAAAAACATGAAGTAACTGTAGTGTGGATAGTACTCACCACCCAAATCTTTATTTTCTGCCAATGTTTTGGTAGTGTTTCAAAGCCTTCGGCACAGAAACTTGGTGGCCCTGAGTCCAAAAAGAGTTCAACCTCATTCTGGACGTCTTGTGCAGAATGGAAGACAGCACCAGCAAAATGTAGCTGCAGGTATGAAAAAAAAGGTAGAAGTCTAAAGGAGCGATATCGGGCTATATGGAGGGTATGGCAAAAGATCTCATTTGAGTCTGCACAGAATCCAACCAGTGAATCCAAACACATGTGGTCTTGCATTATCTTGATGAAACATTACCTTTTTGCACCAGAACTGAGTTTGATGTTTTTCCGTGATAGCAGCATCAGCACAGACTAGCAGCTCGCTGTACACCCTACTGTCGAGGGTTTTACCTTTTTCCAGATACTTTTTGTGGGTAATACCATAGCAGTCCCACCAGATACAAAGCATAATGCCTATGTTAGTTAAATTGCTCTTTGTGACATTGACCACTGGCTTACTCTGCAGACCATCTCCCTTTTTGGGCTACATTATTGAAGTAAATTCACTTCTCATCACAATTGAGGATCCGGTCCAGAATTTTGTCCTTGTTTTGATATTTGAGCAAATTAGTGCAGGCTCGAACACGTCGTCATACAGAACGAGCGTTTGAACTTGTACGTCAAGTTTATGTGATGCATAGCGTGACTAATGGACATGGCACTAACACCTAACTCCTTAGCAAGTTCTCGAGTAGTTGCATACTGATATTCTTCCACAAGTTCTCGCAGGCCACATCATCAACATCAGTTGGCTGGCCAGAGTGCTCTGGTTCTAGAATACCGTAGTTCTTGTTGTTGAACTTTTAGTACCAAACCTTCACAGTGTTGTATGACGCAAAATTAGCATCTAAAGCTGTACACATAGTTTGGTGACATTGTGTAGCTGACATTTTGCAACGGAACTAGAAGTACATGATGGTTCTAATCTGGTAACATTGTAGTTCCATTTCAGGCACCTTGTACTTAATGATAACTATATTTTTTTTACAGTTTTCTCAACACAGTTGTTCTAAAGCAGGTATCTTTCTTTCAAATGCCAAAAATTATTTGATGCAATATGATCAAACATGCCAACATGAACTGTGCAGATGATATTTGTGGTAGCGGGAAACTTTCGTTAAAACCTGAGATACAGTGGCAGGTAAGAAATGTGTGTAAGATTTTACTGCTTGCAGCATTAAAAAGCATAAACATGTTGCATTGGTGGTAATACAAATAGTAGAAATTTTGAAAAAGATGGAGGTTCTACTGCTTTGTTTATACAGAATCGTACAGAATTGCAACATGGGCCATATATGATATATGGCAAAATAAAGAAAAGCTGTTGAAATTTCACAGCAACAGTGATTCTAACACCAGAATCCAAAACCAGAAATCGGTACTTAAGGAAAATCCCATCGACCACAAGAGACGGCACCAATCTCGCCAAACCAAAAAAACCCATTTACTAAATACAAGAAAAAATGTTGTATTCTTATTTTTCTTTCAAATTTATTATATTATTATTTATTTATATTTAATTTTTCATTAAAAATGTCCATTGTTTTTTCCATAATATCGCCATATCGTGGCCATTAACACATTTTTTTGAGGCCAGTAAGATTCTATAATTTTGGAAATATTCAACAGCATGCTCTTTTGTAGTAGACAGGTCCCAAATTTTAATCTTTTTCTTTTTGAAAATACATGATAGAGAGAAAAAAAGGATTCTCTACTCAAGAATGATAACTAACACGTGTAATCAAGGTTACACCAAACAGTGTACAAAGTGTGTTTGAAGAAGACTTTTCCATTTTTGGCGAAAAATCACGTAGTTTGGCGCCTTTTCTTTAATAGGCAAAAATGGTTGACAGTTTTTTATGTAAGTACCCAGAAATCTTTGCAGTGTAAAATTAGCATCTAATTTTACACTGGTGTGTACAGGAATAATAAAAACTCTTGGTTCACAAAACAACTTATGACCAAATGGTTCATAAAACATTCCATTAAAGAGGCTAGAAGCTTTGTAACAGTACGGGGTTACCATCAATTTGCAAGATTTTACTGTTGTTAGACAACTGTGTAAATCCGGATGCAAACATTTTTATATATGATAACATGGCCCTTTTTTTGCCACCAAATACTCCATCATTGATCCAACTAATGGGCCAGGCCATAATACACAGTACAAGTGGCCACTACAAGTTGGAGTTTCTGAAAATTCTTTGAAGAGAGAGAGAGAGAAACATTCTTACAATCTATTTCACTTATATTATTAAAAAAGGGGTCCTACTATGAAAAGAAATGGCACCTTAGACCATCACTCTTGGTTGTCGGCCTGTCTGCCGACAACCAAGAGTGATAGTCAGGTTGGTATCACACTGCTGTCCGGGGCGTTCCAGACTCGCCTTCGCTGGTCATCAGGGCTCAGTTCAAAGCAGGACTCATCACTGAAGACTATTCTACTCCAGTCAGTGACATTCCAGTACGAATGAGCCCGATACCACTGCAAACGGGCTTGATGTTGTACAGAGATCAATGGTAGTCGGCGCAAGAAGCGCCGTGACCTCAGCCCCCTTTCTGTGAGCCGTCTATAAATGGTCCTTGCGGTCACTGAAGAGTTAGTTGCATGTACAATCGATGATAATGATGCATCTGGGGCTGTGAGTGCCACTCTGACAATTGCTCGGTCTTCACGTTCTGTCGTTTCTTTAGGCCTACCGCTTCTTTGTTGACTGTGTGCAGCCATGGTTTACCCATTCCTGTGAACATCGTCTAACAGTGGCATCGCTCCTGCTCAAATGTCGAGCTATTCGCCGATAAGACCAACGGCTTCTTTGAGCCCAACTACATGACCTACCTCAAATTCTGACATCTGCGCATATCGTTCGCGCACCTGTATTCGAGGTATAGTTACTGTCTACCAGAGTACACAGAATGAAATTTGTGAAGAATTTATGACCTGAAATCATAATTTCTCCTCTTAAATATCTTGCCAGTTGCGCAGATCAGATGTGCTGTAGCAACAAACGTTCATTCATTGGCAACCAAAATGTAAAATTTTGCATTTTCCGTCGAAACCTGTATGCATATCAACTTGTGTCTAATTTGCTTTATATCTTCTCAGTGTGTTGTTTCTTTTGTCTAAGAGTGTATTATAATTTACCTTTTCTGACCTGAAATTCGCAAAATCCGAAAACCTGCGTAACCTCTGGAGCCAAGCATTGCAGATTTCTGGTATTAAACTGTACTCACTTTTAATGTGGTATATTTATGATGAAATGAGCTATAACTTTGAACTTTGTATTGTAATTATGGGTAGCTAAGCCATGGCTTATGTATGTTTAAAAATTGAAAATTAAGATCTGCGGCATATCTGAAGAGAACTTTGCTAGTTCAGATTTAAGTTGCCCCCAAGTGAAATGGTTAATGTAGAATTCGCTGCAACATTTTAGCATTATATGAGCTTAGCCTTATATGAGCCTTAGCTTTTGCTAAGGCAGTGCAACAAGTTTGAACTCATGTGAAACTCGCTAAATTATGGGGGGCGGAGCATATAGACACCGTAATGCAAGTACTTTCCTACTCCAGTTCCATGGTTATGCCTTTATTTTCTGATGACCATCGTCATCTTAAGACACTTTATTTTATGAAGTTCTGTAGTCATTCTTACTTGTGTCTTACTGCTTTATGGTTTCCTTATTGCTTACAAATTGCATTACTTGCTTTATTTTTCATGCTTTTGAATTTTAAAAATTATTATTTTTACCATGGCTGCTACTTGAAGAAAACTTTCAGCAGTGAAGAAAGTAATGGAAATTGGATTGCAGCTATAGAATTTTAAGTTGATAAGAGATAAATCTGGTGGTGGAAGTTCAAATAAGAATTAGAGAAAATGCCTTAGAATAAAAGATCTTGTCACAGTAGCCATGGTCTAGCCTGTTTTGGGAAACGATTTAGAGGAATGGAGAAGAGAGCAGAAAGAAAAGGGATTATTAGTGTCAACAGTTAGAATTCACTTTCAGGCAAAAGTAATTGCTTAACAATTGGTCATAACAAACTGTTGGAGGTTTTTGGTGTTTCAGGCTCTTGAAACAAAAGACATAATTCATCACGAGTAAAACAGTAGTTGAAAAGAAGCTTCCTGCTTAGTGTGTTGAGAAAGAGAGAAGCTTTTTTGGAGTACCCATCTAAGAAAATTAAAGAACAAAATTTGAATAAAGGACGTATAATAAATATGGATGAAATGCCTCTTGCTTTCTGAGCAGAACTATTCATTCAGCAGGTGAAAAAATTATTTTTGTTTCAAAAATGGAGAATGAAAAGACTTCTTTTACTTGTGTTTTGGATTGTGCCCCCAATGGTGAGATGTTAATCCCTCTGATAATTTTCAAAACAAAAACAGTTCTGAAAGAAAGCTCCTAAAGGGATCATTATTTACACCAATGAAAAAGGGATGAATGTGCAAAGAAATTATGTTGTTTCAGCTAAGAGGAATTTAACAAAAAAGGAAAGGTGCTTTTCCCCTACCTTGGGGGTCTCATTATTCTGGATTCAGCATGACCTCATTTTGCACATACCTTAAAATTCGAAGCAAAAAAAAAACTTACCATTGATGTCTCAGTGATATTAGGTGGGCTTAAAAAATTTTTATGGCTACTGGATCTCACCGTCAGTAGAATTTTCAAGCCTGAACTATGAAAGCAGTGGGAGGAATGGATGTAAAGCAGACTGCATTCCTTCCCAAGCTCTGGACGAGTAGAAAATATTCAAATGATGACGTTACATTGTGGGTTGATAAAGCATGGCAGTCAGTCTGAGCTGATACAATTGTATCAGCTTTCATTAAATCAAAAATCATTTTAAAAGAAAATGAAGATAGTGACATTGAGAGAACTGATTTAAAACAGAGTGCTGAAAGTAACCTTGAGGAGAATTTGTTAAGCTCATTTAATTCTTACATTGATGAGTTGGATTTTAAAAGATTTGCATAAATAAATGTAGTTTTGTTTAATTAGAAAGTTCTGTGTTAATTATTTAATTTACTCATTCTTTTTTTAATATGGTAATTGATGGCAAGAGTTTGTTTTTGGCTAGTTCAAAATAAGATGTTTATTTTTTGTTCTTTAATACATTATTTTTGATACTTATGTCAAAAATGTTATAAAATGTTATGAATGATGATTACATCAATATGGAAAGGAATTACTGAATAAATGAACATGAAACGTCATATTTCGAAATGCTTCATTGCTGCATCTATGGTGGTACTGCTTATCCGATGAATTCTTTTTAGTAATTTATCATGGGTGCGGCGTGTATGGCAGCTTATATACCTGAAATTATAGTACTTTGTTTTTCCACCACTGCTTTTACCACTGTTAAACTATACTTTTTTATGAAATTGTGTAATTGCAGTGTGTCTACATTATTAGTTTATTAACAAGTTTCTAATGTATTCTGAAGACAATTCACTTTTTGAGAATAGCAGTTATTAGCATTTTAAGAGTTTGGCAAAGAACATCGTAAAATCATTAACAAATTACCTTATTTAATTTTTTAGCCCATACTTTGCAGTTTTTCACTTTCTCAATATATTCTTCTATTTTTAAACTTTCGTTATGCTTGTTAAAGTACATTTCCTAAGAAGAAATGGTTTGGTAAATTTATGACAATTATTTTGCATCATCAGTTGGCAACAACCTTTTCTCATATATGATTGTTGTATGTAGTGATTTTATAGAATGATATGTTGTTGAAATTTATCACAAACTACAAACAATAATGGCTTTTTGTGTCTTGGGGAGGAGGGAAGATGAAAAGATGTCGAGTACTATAGCCTTTCATCTTTTTTTAATTATTGAAGCCTATTATTTGAGCAGGTTCATTATTAGTAGTCATTTTTGTGATTACTATGTTTTGGATGCATATTAGCATATCAGATATGTTGTAAATTACTTTATTCTATTTCTTACATTGTTGCAGATTTTGTTATTAAAGTTTTATTCATGTATTGTGAAATAGCTGTATAAAAACTAGGTGAACTAAATGAAATCAATGTGCAAAAGCATATTTTTGTTTATCGAGTTTTACATTAATAGAATTCATACTGCTTTAGTACGTGATGTGAGGGTTAGATTTTTGTTACTGGAGTATTGAAATTAAGAATAAATTAGATTTTTTACACAGAGCATCGACAAAATGTTAGGCCTAAGTTTATGTAATCAAAAGTTAAATAAGCAACATTCTGACTTCTTAACCCGGAGTATAGAGTCATCGATTGCTGTGGTTCTGAACCCTTTTTGCCCCATCCACCCATTGCACCATTGCTAGACAATGATTCTACCCTTTCCTTTCCAAAACTCAGAAAATGCATATACATTTATTTAAATTTAGTTTTTTTTTAAAAAAAAAATATGTTATATATGTAGGCGGGAAGCTGAAGATGTTTTCTTTCAGTAAATTACACCTCCATACCTTTTCCACGCCACAAAAACATTTAATAATATAAAGAAAAAGCTATAAATATTGAATTAGATAACAATGCTTTAGCGCCTTCTTGCGCTTGTTGGATACAATTCAAAAACAGTTCTGCCTCAGTTTTGTTATTTTTAAATAACCGGCCGGCGCCTACTCGCGCTCGCTGCCATTGTCACCACACCTTCCCTCGGTTCTCTGATATCCTCGTCTCCACCTCGCTCTCGCTGCAGGCGCACAGGTGATGTCCTCTGGTGGCTATAGAACCCAGGGATCCCACATATATATATATATATATATATTTGTTTCAGTTGTCTCCGTTGTCATTTTTCTCACTTTGCTGTAAAACTTTATTGCTATTCTTAGTATTTAAATCCATGACTGCAGATGTCCAGTGGATCAAAATGAATGATTAACTACATAGAAAATTCTGTTCCATAAGTAGGTAATATTATAGGGAAAGTAAGTAGGTTAAGACGTTGGTTGAAATGATAATAAATAGTATCAGTTATCATTTGGCAGGTTGGCTGATTTCATTTAAAACTGAAACTTTGTGGATATACTGGGTATATATCAGGGGTGGCCAAACATCATGTCAGTAAGAGCTGCATATTGGAATTCAGGAAAGATCATGAGCCTCAGCTAGATTTTCGAAAAGCTGTAAGTCCATATTACATCATTTTAAAAGTAGCGAGCTTTAAGGAGTGTAAAAATTTTGTTAAAAGACATGAAATAAATAAATTACTTTCTTTTGGATACTGAGTAGTTTTAGTTCAGCTGCCTGTGTCATGTGAGCTATGCCTATGGCCACCCCTGGTGCATATATAGGGTGTATCTAAAATGCTTCAACAAACTTAGAGGGATGATAATCAAGACGAACAAAATATGCAATGGAACATGGGGTCGCAGATAACGTTTAAAGGGTGAAAATCGCAAAACTAATAAAAATATGAAAATCTTGCATGCTGAAGCGCATATAGAGTAGTAAATTAGTATGTATGCTGAAGCACATACTAATCTACTACTGAATCATACTAATCTATGAAGAAGCTGATGTGTGCTGAAGCACATGTAGTAGTAGATGCCAATAAAAAATGCAAGAAGTAGTAGTAGCGTGTATTGTGACCACTGGAGCAGAAATCCGGGAAACTCCCATAATCTTCGAGCGTGTCCGTCAGTGTTCGTCCATCGATGTACTCTGTGTGATAATGTCCTCGGTCAACACTTTGAACAATTGTTGTAAAATTTTTGTTTTCCCTGAACATCACGAGCTGTGTTGTACCTATTTTGTGCGATAAATAATTTTCTGGAGTGTTTCTTTCTTGTCTCAGTTTGTCCATCTCCAGACACATTTTCTCGATTTTCACCCTTTAAACATCATTTGTGACCCCATGTTCTGTTGCATTTTTTGTTCATCTTGATGAGTATTATCATCCCTCTAAGTTTGTTGAAGCATCAGATACACTCTATACACTGGTGTGCAAAAATTAAGGACGAAGTCGAAAAATTAGCATATCAGCTGAACGAAGAGGCAGAGCGGACAGAAGACCAATCAGGAGATTAAGTAAGGTGATGTATGGTAGCACATGCGCAGATATGCAGGTAGACGTAATGGGGGAGTGTCTGAGTAGTATAAAGCATGTTGTCGGTGTAAGATCAGTATTTCTGGCAAAGAGATTGCATGCCGTATAGCAGTTAAAATCACACCGGGTTGCTGCCTCAGCGAGAAATGGCGAATAATCAATCTGTTAGACGACATCTGAATGCTTTTACCCGAGGTCGAATCATTGGGAAGTTGGAGGAAGGCCGCAGTGTGACAAGTGTGGCTGCAGAGTTCGGAATTGCTCACAGCATCGTTTCACGACTTTGGAGACAATTTCAAACTACAGGAACAGCTATCTGGGGGTTTAGTAGTGGTCGTCCACGAGGAACGACACCCGCAGATGACCGGTATATTACCTTACAGGCCAGAAGAAACAGGCGGCAGACAGCGGGAGAAATCGCTAGACACACGACACAGGCGACTGGACGAATGATATCGCGTTTTACCGTGGCCAGAAGACTTCACGGTGGTGGTCTGTTTGCACGACGCCCTGTACGGTGTGTAGGTGTGTACCTCTAACGCCTGCCCATGGGAGAAGGCGTTCTCTCTGGTGCCGGGAACACCGGAATTGGAGAGACAATGAATGGGGACGAGTACTCTTTACAGATGAGAGCAGATTTAGTCTGAGTTGCGATTCTAGACACATACACATCTGGACAGAGTAGCAGTAACCCCTTCAACATCATCAAAAGGGACTGTTTTGGAGGTCGCAGAGTTCGCGTTCGAGCAGACATAATGCTTGGTAGCCGGACTGACCTTCATATCTCCCAAGGAGGTTTGTCACCTGGGACTGCTATTGTAACGAGGTTCTTCTTCCTTACATGCATCTTTTCACAAGGGCTATGGGCCCTCAGTTCCTCTTCATGGACGACAATGCTCCACCTCATCGCACAGTTACTGTCGAAGAGCTGTTGGAGAGTGAAGATATTGAACACATGGATTGGTCGGCAAGGTCTCTGGATCTAAATCCCGTCAAGCATGTACGGAACTTACTAGGGAGACCCGTGGCAGTACGTAACTTATCGCTAGTAACGATTCCGAAACTGCGATCAGTGCTACAAGAGGAAAGAGCAGCAGTGTCTCAACAGCTCATTAACACCACATATCCAGCATGCACAAATGATGTGAAACCTGCCTAGCAGTCAGGGGAGATCATATTCCCTATTAAAGACCGGATGTTTCTTGCTGGACACCCATCACAGGGATGTTTCGGCCTTCAGTCGCATTGCGCTCCATGCTACTTTTTCAATAAAGATTCTTTTTATCCCTCTGATTTCTCTTTTTGTAAGTGTTGCTTACATTACTTATGTCCTTACGTATTTTGGATCTTACGGTATTAAATGTGTTGATTTGGAAAGCTTTTGTACAAAGTTATATTGAAAAAACCATCTCGTCTTTAATTTTTGCACACCAGTGTATACTAAACGAGTACTTCTCATGAATTGGACACAAACAGGAGACTACAGAATCTAAGCCAATGGAAAAGGTCTTTAACCGGGAATTAAATATTGATTATTAGCAATTATGAAAACGGAAGTGGAAGAACATGTATTTCCAAATAAATCTTCTGTGGTTATATTTGCTCTGATTTGAACACGTAAAAGAATTTTGTTTGAAAGACTGAAATGTTTATTTGATATTTAGTTAAGTGATATCTAATTATGTGGTATCTGATAAATGAGGTTTCTCATTTTATTCACTTCTACTTCTTCAGTGGCATTACAGCCTATCAAACACAAGGCTGTCTGAATAAGCTTCCTCCAATGGATGTGATTAGTTGCTATGGTCTGCCTCCTTTCCTGGTACCAGGGCCCACCAGCGGCCAAGCGGTAAAGACGCTGAACACTGGTAGTTCGGTCCGAGGTTCAAATCCCGCGAACGGGCTGGCTGCATGGGTGTTTTCGTGGTTTTCTCCATGTGTAACGTGTATACGAGCCAGTTTCCCTTAGAAAGTCCTCCACGAAGGCATCCCTCCCCTTAGGCAGATAGCCTTTGTGTGCTTTGCCATAATTGAATAACCTAACCTAACCTAACCTTTCCTGGTACCCTCTACACTTGCTAAGGTCGCCATTTTGAATGAGGTTCAAGTTGTTACATCTGATAATATGTCCAAGCAACCTGATTTATTCACTTAAAAATATTTATTAAAATGGGTACAAATAATTCTTGGGAATTTTTTTGCATTAAATTCCTGTAAGTCGTTATTTTTATGCTGTTGTTTCGTATGATAATCAGTAACTGTACTTGATTATTAAGCACTGTAAATTTCTCTCTAAAGGATCTCAGTCCTTGTTTAACTAAAGTGTCTCGAGAGGTGGATGCAAGGGAAAAGGAACTTATACATCAAGTGCACAGGGATATATTAATTCGATGTTTGGAATCTGTAAAATCATTGGCTCCTATTTTAATATGTAGCATGAAGATATTTGTTCAGATTTTAAGCCAAGGTAAGTGTTAAAAATGTCAAATTTTATATTATTCTATTTACAAATTTTATTTTTCTTTAACAAGCCCTTTTTTTGACTGTTTAAGATGAGTTGTGCCTGCATCAATGTAAGCATCCAAGTATGGAAATAAAATGTAATTTCTTTCTGCCTATGTTAACTAAATAAAATACTGTTGAGGAACCAACCTAGAGTTTATTAGAGCTTATGGGATGGGTAACTTCTATAAAATGGAGTTATGCGAAGTAGGCTGTATAACTGAAATTGATATAATTCATTTAAAAAAGTTATAGTTTAATTTCAAGAAAGTTGTTTTGATTTTAGGGGATTCACAATAAGTGTTTGTTGATGAACCTAGAAATAAGTCATTGAACGAAACACTAAAAAACAAAAAGAACATTCATTAAACTTTACATGATGAGACATAAATAAAAGAAAGTAAAAGCTGATTAAAGCCAGTACTGGGCTTTTCAGAAATACTGCAGTACAGCCACAGCAGTGTGACTATTTATAGCACCAATAAGGAGGTTGTTCTCACAGCTTAGAATGCATTGCAGAGAGAAATAAAGACAGAGCTCCCAAGCAACACTCCACCATCGCTTCCATCCTCAAGAATTGGATTCTTGACTCTTAGGCTAGAGAATCACTTAGGCTAGAGCTTGTTTACTCGGTGCTGAACAGTCTGAACAATAGCAATGTGAACAAGTCTGTAATGTTTTTATTGTGCCATCTCTTCAAAAATCCTTGCTTTATTTCCTGCAGCATGGGCCACCTGGTATGAAGAACTTGAGAGCTAGTACAACCACATTCTGGAACACTTGTAATTGTTTCTCCTATAAGGAAGTAGAAGAAAAGTTAGTAAACATAAACTTGATACATCTGAAGGTTTCATTAAACCTAGAGGCTAGAATTTAGAGTACTTGCTATTTCTGCAAGTAAAGTAATCAGCTCTTCAAATGTAAGTATTGTCTCTCCTGTAATGTTTCTGAGATGAAATTTCACATAATTATGTAATTTCATTTTTCATATACCATGGAAGTGTTTGAGAGGCAGGAGGAATCGTATGCCTCTGAATAAAAAAAGTAACCAAAAGACCATTAAATTCTTCTGACTTACTTTATTCCTTTAAAGCTATTTGTTTCATGCAGTTTCCTTTCCACTCCCATAAAACTAGCCGCATTATCACTGAAAATATGTTGGGGGTACCCCTCACTTCCCTGCAAACCTCTTCAAAGCAGCACTAAAGGAGTCAGTTGTTAAATTTGAAATAATTTTTAGGTAAATGACTTTTGTTGCTATGAAAATGAGTAATGCAACATAGGATATGGTGTAATTGCATCGTATCTTATGTTAAATTTCAAAGTTACTAGGCCTGCATAGTGGGTACCGACGTTGAAAAATGGCCCTTATGATTGTACTCTAGATTCTGGGAAATTAACCATTGCTTGAATAAAATATTTGTAGGAGTACAAACGTTTTAAAAATTAAAAAAATATTTAAATATTAATAATTACGTCCCAACAATAATATTTAAAAACAATAATTTACATTTACACCTACTGAAAAAAAAAACCTTTTAAAATTTAAACAAACAAAAATATTTGTTATTTTTGTTTCAAATTGTTGCTGTGATGACAATTAAAAAAAAAATCCTGTATCAGATTGCTAGTCGGGTGGAAGATATAAAATATGGTAAAGTTCTCAGAAAGTGTAAATAATTGTAAATATTTCATTTAATAAAACTGTATCATTAGTACTGGCATTGTTTTTCCTCAATCATCTTTATTTAGTGACTATATATTTGCTTTATATCTAACACAGAGTACTCATTTTGCTATAAAATTTTTAATCAGGACAAGAATTATAAACAAAGATTATTTGTGCAGCCAAGCATATTTTTTTGTTTTTTTAATAACTTCAGGGTTTAACATATATAATTTGAACTCTCATGAGAAATTTGCTAAAATTATTATTCTGAAATATATGAAAAGTGTACAATATTGTTAGCAAATTGACCTACATGTTGCCCAAATCAAAAATCTGTGTTTTTCTCATTTTTGCACATGTACATTCTAAATATTATTTTTTATGCTATTTGCTTCACAGTTCATATATGGCAATGATTGTGTGAAGTCATATCATGATTTTTCACAAAATGAAACGCATAATGGAAACTTTTCAACTTTTTTTTTTAAAAAAGCTACTTTGGAGGTTTATGGTTTTGGCAATGTGTCAGCAGTGTTGTTTTCATGGAAAAGTGAATTTTAAATTTATTAATATAATTCATGCTGAAAATTTAAACTTAGGTGGCAAAGGTGTAGAGGAAGCAGCAGAAAACAGAAATTATCTTGCCCAAAGAATGACTGATGAAATTAATGAAATTATCCGTGTATTGCAACTGACAAGTTATGATGAAGATGAATGGGATGCTGATAATCTAACAGTGATGAAGAAAGCACAGGTTTGTTGAACATTATTTTAGAAATTAATGAAATGATATGTTTATTTTATGCAAAAAAAAAGTATGTGTCCATATATTAAAATACTAGGATGGTGAAAAATAGTCAAGTGATGTTACAGTATGAATTTTTCAATGAGGACTAATTTTTCTAGAATAGCATGTGTGCTGAAACTTCATAGTTTTCCTTGACAGCAACTAAGAAATTCAGGTAAACACTTCTCAACTGTACTGAGCAAGTGCTAGTTATTCCCAGATATTCAATGGGAATAATTCTTTCTACTGAATTTCTCCTGACTTTTATCCTATTGGGAATTGTTTAAGGAGTTTGTTAATAGTGAGTAGTTTTTACCTTTTTTACTGGTAGATTCGAGTATTTCTTTTATGGTACTTTATGTGACGTACTTGAAGGCATACTTGACAGTTTCACTTTTAGCAGAACTATTATGAAAGGTTGAAATATGTTTTAAAGTTTGTATTGCTCTTGAGGATATAAACTCCCAATAATTTCTAGTTGGGGAATAAAATTCCTCAATTTTGTCTTTTGCTGTCACCGGAATTTGAAGAAGGAAGGCATTATTGCTATTTTCTGAAGAAAGTTCATTTCTGACATCAGTTTCTATCTTTGCAAGTTGTATCTGTATTTCTTGGACAAGCTTTTTTACCTGTAATATGAACCTCAGTTTGCAAAAGGAAAAATGGATAATAACTGGAAAGTGAATTGTTAAAAGTACTTAGATTATACGCAGTGCAGTTAATGTAATGTTTCTGATTTTTAGCTTAAAGTATTTGTAACACATCAACTCTTACAGTAGTATATGGGTCATTACAGCCATGTTTTGTACTTTATGCTGTTGAAGCAAATATTATCAATAAAAGGGAAGTTTTATTTTAATGTAAATAAGTAAAAATTTATAATATTTAATGCCGAAAATTGCAGGAACTTACTGATGATGTGATCAGAAAGTGTGACGTGATGAAAAATTGTGAAGATATGTTAAAGTGCACATAGCTGAATTTTACCCATGTTATCTTTTATTTATTTATTGTACATAATTATATTTAAGAATTCCCTTCCTGAACTATTTATAAGTGCATATAGGATAAATGCGTACGTGTATTTTAATAATTTGACTTTCAGGAAAAGTATGTTTGGAGCTGGTTTATTAATGCCTGTTCATTGTCTTTTTTTATGTTGCTTGCATTTTTATTTTATTGTATGTCTACATTTATATGTGTAGAATCTTTCCTTTTAACTTTATTGAATAACATTATGCTACCTTTTAGTCAACTGATTTTTGCTGTATACTTTTAGAATGCAATGGACGGAAAATTAGAAGCTGCACATGATTGGTTGGAAGATCCAACTACTGTAGTTGGTGGTGTTGGTGAAAAGGCTCTTCGACAGATACTTGAATATGCTGAACGTGTTGCGGATAGATGCCTTCCTCCTGATAACAGTGCTATTCAGAAAATGTGTGGTGATATTACTGCTATGACAAATGCTCTTTGTGAACTAAGGCAGGAGGGAAAGGTAGTAGAACAGTTACTTAGCTTAAAAGATTTCCAACTTTATAGTTATCTTTCATTGTTGTGGAAATAAAACATGCATTAGCATGTTAAGTTTGAAAGGTGACTTAATTACATCATTAAATGCTAATTTATTTTGTATTTAATTTGTTTATATCTTTTAATATAGGGAAATGTTAAACAAAGCAGTATAGTTTTTCATTGTGAAATATTTTTTAGTTTTTAATGAGAAGTTTTTTTCTCCTTACAAAATGTAATCCGTAGGTAAAGTTAACTTTTTGTATGTAAAATTCATTAATTTTTTTCAAAATCCGTAGAATTATAAACAAATTGTAATAAACCTAATTCATCTTGTAGACCATAGCAGGAGTGAAAAGTATTTTTCTTTTAAAGTTGTATGTTTTTAATAGGTTTGGTTCGTTGCATTGATGTTCCATGTGTTCAGGTTTTCTAAGACTGAAATTAGCATATGTTTTAAAATTAAATGGCATAAAATTTAGCTTCTTTTGAAATAAACCGTTAATTTTCTTTAGACAAATACCAAACACATAAAGTGTTAAGAGTTTAATCATGTATATTTGAACTGTAGAGTATGCAAGGCAAATGTTCTTCAAAAAAAAAAAAACATCACAGTGTAATTGAAAACAAAAACAAACAAGAAAAAATTTTTTTGTTGGGCCAAGTACTTGCGTACTGGGCATTTGTAATGGCTGAATCTTTTAATTAACTGTTTCTCGAGCTCTACAGTGGTGAACTTTGAAAGGACAGGAAAAAGACAGTGTATGAGAAATCAAGTATTTTATGGGAATCCAGTCTGCATCCTCAGTTTTAGGACTTACTATTGGTTGTTGCTAACTATGGTACCACATAGGACAACTTAACAATAAAATGTAATTAGAGTAATCTTCATTTTAAAGGATAAATGATGAAGTTTATATCCAGCAGATTATATGAATCAGTTGTAAAGAAAATGGTATAATTAGAATAGATGATCTGCATCAAGGTAAACTTCGCTAATGTAACTCTATAAACAAATTATATTAGCACTTTATCCAAGCTAATATAAGTCTATAAAGAAATTATATTAACAATTTACCCAAATAATCCATGAAAAATAATTCTAGTTGTTCAAGAAAATAAAAATGAATGTGCCAGCGAATTAATGATATAAATTTAAGGTTAGTTATTGTGTAAATTGAAAGTATTGGAATTTATTCCTCTGATAAGACACTGCATAATTAATACATTTTGTTATTATTAACAGAGTTTAATTTAATACTGTTCTTTCTTTAAGTGATACTTAAAGAGAAATGGCATCCAGATTCATAAAAAAAAAATCCTATGTAATAGCTATTACGAGATGAAAATCAGGAAACTTAGTGCCAGACTTGTTCACGTTTTCAAACTGAAGAAAAATATAGAGCAGTACTAATCAGATTCAGTTTATTTCCTGAAACTGCTCACTATTTCAAATGATTCCAGTTCTTATTGACATCACTAGAGCAGTATTACTGGGAATTGTTTAAGGAGATGTTTCTACTCTGAATGTATCCATTGTAAGTAGTTATTTTCTGAACTTTCTTGGCATCGACAGGAACAATGCTGCATTGAAATAGCTTCTCCAGTTTTTTGGGCTCATGACCATTCTAGGCAACTTTTAACTTGTTGCATGTTTAGTGCCATCTTGGCTAATGAAACAAACTTAGGCATATGTCTCTTAAAGGTGTTTTGACATCTGACATCCTGGGCTAAAATAATTCCCAAGACAGCTAACCCTTATTACTATAGCATACCTGCCAACTCTTCTGCAATATTGTTTCTTCATCATGTCTGTCAGTACATTAGCAATTTTTCTGTTTTTAATTTTATTTATTATACTTTATGAAAGAAAATATATTTCAGCAATATATGAAAATTATTGAATTAATGAAATTTGAAGTGTGCATTTCTTTAGATCTAATGATTTTCAGCATTATTTTCCTTATTGAAATTTATCTCATATACTTCTGTCGTAATCTGCTGTAGACATTTCTAGAATTTCATATGAAAATTCAACTAATACTTAGTCAGCTAATATTCATATTTAATTTTGTTTTATATTAGTGTATGGTAAATTACTAAGTGTATTTACACAATACTATGTAGCCTTTTTTTTGTTATTACTTTGATCAATTAAACCTTTCCTTCACTGTTCACCATTTCCACAATTTAAAATTGTAAAAAAAATATGAATATAAAATTTAAAATATCTAACTAAATATTTTACTTCAGAATTATATTATAAATACTTATATTACCTAATTCATACATTATAAATTTAGAAGAAGGAGTTTTTATATTAAGCACTACATCTTTTAAGTTTCTTGATGATACATTCCCAGTATGTCTACAGTTTGGGTGAGATCATTCAGCAATACTTGGGGTTCCATAAGACTTGATCTTTCCTCAAACTCTTTCTGTACTCAGTGCCATGTCTTATCTTCATCCTCTCAGTCATTACGTTAATGATTGAGGTGAAACAATGGATGTCTTCCGAAAGTGTTTTCATGTCTTGCAGGTACTGCTCAAATGAAGGCCTACTTGTTGCTTGATCATGTAGCAAATGCAGAGCAGGTCACATAGCAGATGATGATCACAGCCAAAAATCATTTGCGAAAAAATCCAGTACTTTTGTAAACTACAATTCTATACGCTAGCAGGAATAAAGATAGGTTTTTGGTTGTGCTACCGCTTACTACATTCTATGAATATTTAGAGATGGTCCAATATTATGAGATTAAACCTCTTCACCATTTTACAAGTTATTTTACTATGCAAAATTTCATAAATAGTAAAAATCCTTAAAAATACTGGCCATTCTTTGGCATAATTTTGGTAGAGGTGTGCAGTTCACTGTTTGCCATCTAAATGCAATCCTAAAAACTAAGGATGTATGGGTCTGTTATATCAGCAACATAGACCTACTGTTCACGTGCACAGAATTTGATCATGATGTGCACCTTCATTTTTCCTGACTGACATTTTTTTCTTTGTTCTCTGGGTATCCATCGAAAATGTTTTGGTCAAAACATTGCAGAGGAGACGATGCAAGGGGAAAATATTGTCATATAAATCATTATGGAAGAAGAGAAAGCAAGGAGAAAACATCAAGAACATACAGTATTTAAAAAATTCATAGTTTTAAAATGTCACGGTAAAAGTAAAAGCATCGAATAATCACTACATGTTGGTAACATGGCAGATATGTTTTTAGGCTTTAAATGTTTAAATGCATATTTGCACTACTAATCTAACTTTATAAAAGAGATTAATCAAATAATGACCTTTAAATAGTAAAATATATAAATTTAAAATTCTATTAACTCTATATGTAGCGTTAATTTTCTGTTCTTTTTTTGGTTTTTGAATGTTTGTTTCATTCTTGCTTTTTCAGTAAATATTTATTAGTTAATTCAGAAATATGAAATGTAGAGGTGAAAATATTCCTTCTTGCATACACGAATTATAGAAAAAATTTTAAAGTGTATGTTTGTGATATTATCATAATGCAATCATATTTTTTGAAATGATGTTTCAAACTACAAAACCACTTTATATTTTGAATTGCTTTATTTTCTGTGATGGTGTTTTAGAACTGTGATATATTTTGATCATTTTCTTTTTTTCCATAATATTTGCCCCCTTCCATTGTTTTCTCTGCAAAGTTTTCATCTGTTACTGTTCTTAGCTTGTAGAATTAAGGATGGATCCATATACTGGAGATTCTTGCTCAAGTTAAATCTTGTGTAAAATAGGAACATTAGCTCTGTGGCAAGGGACTACTATCATGTGGCGAGAGAACCTGCATGTGTCTCTTTCTACACACAGTCTATGATTTCCTGTGTGAAGATAGGCAGATATCTATGCAAACTGATTGACGAATTTTCTTTTCTCCTTAATTTCTGCTCTTTGTTATGGTTTATACTCCTCAGTCCTTCACACCCAGTGTCTTTTTAGTATTTCAGTTCCTTTTCTTTAGCAACTTACCTGTTACTTTGTCCTAACCAGTGTGGGCCCACCAGCGGCCGAGCGGTAAAGACGCTGAACACTGGTAGTTCGGTCCGAGGTTCGAATCCCGCGAACGGGCTGGCTGCATGGGCGTTTTCGTGGTTTTCCCCATGTGTAACGTGTATACGAGCCAGTTTCCCTTAGAAAGTCCTCCACGAAGGCATCCCTCCTCTTAGGCAGATAGCCCTCGTGTGCTTTGCCATAACTGAATAACCCCCCCCCTAACCAGTGTGGTCCAAAAAATGTCACTTTTTTTTAAAGTTTCATTTAAAATTTGCCTTCAGCTGAGGTTAATTTCATTTTGAATGTCCTGAACTATTGAATTTAAACAGTTAGAGCAATTCTTATGAGGAAATTTCTAAAAATTAACATGTTTTTCATAACCATATAGCTACCTAAATAATAATTATAATAATATATAATATATTTATGCATTATAATATCATTATTTATTAACATTAGTGCAGCACGAGATTTAATTCGCAAAACTTTTCTCATACTTTATGTTTCTGAAAACCTTTTCTTATGTATTCTGCATGAAAATATTTGCTTGGGAAATCTTGGGAGGGGGGAATACTAGAATAGTGATCATACTTCACTGGACTGCATTTGCCATCTCTTGACAAAATTGTAAACTAATTAGAAATGCAAATATGGGCAAAACATTAATGAAGCACATGAACTCTTCTAAGCTTACATATACTGTGTAGGCAAATCAACTGTGTCCTGAAAGTGATGCACATATAGCATGCTGGCAAATCAGTTAAGTGGCTGATCTGTTCCCATACTTTGATGGTTCTCTAACATCCAGTCATTTTGTGAGCCCTGTCATTGCTTTCTGCAGTATGGATACCTTTTACCGACTGATGATTTTGTTGGCATTTAGGGCAGTCTCTATTTTGTATAACCAACAGTAGTCTTATCTTTGTTGTAAACTATTTGAAGTGCTTTTTGTGTATCAGGAATTCGTAATAGTAGTAACAAAATATTGGGGATTTAGTGCGTCATATTGTTGTTGGAAAATGTTAAATGAATAATTTATAAGAAATCAAAGAATTTGGGATTAAATGTTTAGAAGTAAAAAATTAATAAAGAACCCACTACATGTAGTAAGCACAAGAAAATTGTTTTAACATTAAAGCAAAAATTTAATTAAAAAATTTTTTACTTGGTGCATCAGCAATAAAGCTCAGTGAAGAATTAGAATTGGCATGCAAACTGTTCATAATATGATTTAGAAAAATTAGAAGACTTCACAAGGGATTGTGACAGTTAACCAAAATAGCATGGGAAATTAGATTCAACTATGCTTACATGGTTTAACCCTAGAACATTAAGGAATCATTACACATTTAGAAATGGTTAAAGCGATGAATCATATGAGCTGGGCTTTCAGTGCTTGAGTGATGTGGATATCATTTCGAATGTGTAAGAACAGAAGATGCATAGAGTTATACTGAAATACCAGCAAATACCATACTTAAAGTTGTCTGAAACAGCAATGTTAAAACACTGTTGGACTTCATTGACTAGACGTGATTTGAATACACTCATAAAACAACACATTGAAAAATATGCAATGAAATTTGACAAATATTTAAATGTTCTCAAAAGCAAAGTAAAATTACTAATTTTTTAGAGATAAACGTGATACACATGAAAATTGATAGTTTGTATTATCCATGTTTTTAATTATCTATGACCTTCTTCCTGGGTATTAGCCTGGATAATTGAGAATGCATTGTATTTCAATAAATGTGTTGTTGATATCTTCACATTATTTTAAAAAAAACTCTAATTGCAAATCTTTTGGGTCTTTTTTTTTTTTTTTTTAGGGCACTACTCCACAAGCAGAAGCATTAGCAAGAGGTATAAGTCAGAAGCTACGGGAACTGATAAGATTAGTTAGCCAAGGAATATCTAATGTAGAGAGGAGCAGTATTCAACAACCGGCACACACCTTGCGTGGAAGAATTGAACAAGCTCGAGCATGGCTGACAAATCCATCATTTAACGACAATGGCTTAGGTAATTGCACACTAAGAAAGCTATCAGTTAAAGGCAGTGTTTAATTTTTACATTCAAAATCTAAACCTAAATGGTTTTTACTTATTTTTCAGTCTTTGACTTGGGGTTCAAACTTATTATATATTGCTGTAAAAGCTTTGAGTGCGTATATTCCTTTACATATACTTTTATCGGCATTGGCCTACCTATTATAAATTTGTCTGTTATAGAAGTAGAACAGAATAGATTAAAAGTTCTGAATATTTATGTGCAGTGAAGATGTCATTTTAGATAGCAGATGAGAGATCTATATGCAACAAATGTAAATTCAATCTTTTTCAAAATGTAAGAGTTCCAGCTGGTATTGATTATCTGGATTAGCTATAGTTTAATATCTTTGCCTTATTTCCAGCAGTACATTTGTGTGGGTAGTAAAAACAAAAATTGTCTACATGTAATAAATATGACGTCTGATTTTTAACTTGCTTTGGAAGCATTTACTTCGATGTGTATCTTCATCATATGCAAATCCAGTTTCATTAATATGCAGAAGTGGTAATCGTGTTGTTAAGTGGTTATTTACCTATGAGTTTTTCTGTATTGTAAACCAGATGTCAATGTTTTAAACTCTCATGACATGTCTTTGATTTCTTTAAGCCAGTAGTAATGTATTGGTGCAATGTTTTCAAGCTGTGAGCAATTAAATAAATGTCTGTGCACTGTATATTAAATTTTATGAAGTTGAAGATTATTGAAAGCTAGGAAAGCTGTGCTGTTTATTTTGAAGTACAAACAAATCTAAATCTCGGGAAGAAAGTTGCACTGTTTGCAATATTTTTGTTGTGCTGTGAATGCTCTGAACCATACTTGTAATTTACTGTCTTCCCAAATCAAAAATCTTCTGGTGAATTAGAACTTCCTTATAGCTTACTAAACTGTCAGATTTTTGTGAGTTTTAGTAAGTGATTCTAATTTCAATCCATATTATTGCTTCTTTTTAAAGTAGTTAATTATTTTGTGATTTTATTTTCATTTTCTGTTAAGTTATTTTGGCACCTTTGTATCAGTTTGAGGTTTCATGTTGGTACAGTTTGATTATATTTGTGAAATGACATATTTTGCATTTGTTAAAACTTATTTAGCATTCTAATTTTATATTTGCAACAAATTTAATATATTGCAATATTTAACATTTTATTTATGTTATCATTTAGCTATTCAGTTTTATCCATTTACTTCCATTTTTCTCCTGTGTAAAATAATCAGTTTACTTGAAATGTTTAGTTACGTAATTAAAGGTATGGTGTGCATAGATAGGATTTGAAGATTTGAAGTGGATTATTATTCTTGCATATTATCTGATATTAGGAATTTGGGATGGCACCAAAGCAGCATATGCACCAAAATGAATATTAAGGATGGTTGAATATTTCCGTTTTTCCTGTATTTCACTTCAGTCATCTCTGAAGATAACTTTTCTACTCAGTGGCAGCTTTATTGACCGTAGAACATTCTTCTTGGATGTTGTTATATGATAACTTTTATCAGCAATAGTAATGGATTATGTGGCTGTAATAAATGTGATCCTTCTTCCTTCTAAAGAATTTTCTGCTATTATGTGTATTATCTGTCTGATATTACTATGGGCTTAAATATTTAACAATGTTAAACAATAAAACTTTTAATTAAGGAGACGATAAAACTGCAGCAGAGACTTTTAAAAGAATGTGCGTAACTTGCAGAAGTATTAGCATGACGTAATGGTTTCCACTGGTACGGGCAGTTTCTTGATGGGCATGGGCAAATGGGCAATTAAATGTTGAATTATCTTAATTGCTTGCCAATGAGGTGTTGATATTGGGTATGGGCAGTTAGGTGTTGAGTAATTGCCCTTTTATCATCTCAGATACATGCGGTCATCAAGAGCTGCTGCTGAAAATTTGCATTTGTTGCTTCAGATGATAGCATTTGAATTTAACATCAATAACAATGAAGCCTGAAAAGTTTATGAAGATTTAGGAGTGGGTTAATTTGCATTTTGACAATTCAGGATACAGTTAAAATCATCAAGAAGAGTTTAAAAATGTTTAAGAATAATAAAAAAATTCAAGGTGCAGAAAAAAAAATCATAGATTTAAAATGAGTTATTCAAAAGGCAGTTTAAAATGGTAGAGATGGAAACTTACTATGAAATTATTCTGTCATAAATTAGCACTGTGGTGAGAGTTGTGAATTTTTTCTTTTGATTGCTTGTGCATGAGTTTCTGACAAATATTTCGTGCATGTCAAGTGCCATAGAGTGCAATTCTGGTAATCCGCATACTTTGAAATCATGGGTTATGTGCATTAGAGAATTTTGTGGCTTATGGGTGCTGTCTTACTGAGTTTTGCTTATGTATTTCCTTTTCTAATTTTTACAATAAATTTGGTTTGATTGCACATAAATAACTAATCGTTTTCGATAAATTGACCCTTGTGCTTTATCCACATAGACTGAACTACTGTGGATTCTGTGTAATTTCTACATTTTTCATCCTTAGTTTCCTTAAAAATCGTGAGCTACTGAAAATATGGAAAACTTTATTTCAACAGAAAGAGAGTGTAAGAAGGAACGAACTTATTCATCTGATGATTGGTGAATGCTTATGACATCGTCTGTCACATGTTGAGAATCTTGATGGTTTTGAAGAGTAGCCAATTGTTGGTCTGTATATTCGAACCAGCCATAGCATATGAATATAAGCAGGAGCATTTCCAGTCAAGCACCCTGTAGCAAAGGGCTTGTTTACTCTGCAGGGTTGTTTGCTATGTTCATTTAGATTATGGCAGAAAACATAACATGTACATCTTCTGAGTTGTGATTAAAGTATAAGTTTTTTATGTTTGTGAATTATGCCACCTCAAAAAAGTGGCTAAAATTATCAAGACATGTAATTATCAGGAATTTAATGACTCATATTTTACAGAATTTTCGTGAATTAAAACTGGTATGTCAGTATTTGCAGCCCTTAGCCTGCATGTAACCCTTGAGTTCTTTTTTGCAGCTTTCGATTCACCTGAGGAGATAACAAAATGTATTAATGAAAAATTAGAATTCCTCTGAATATTGATGGGTATGTTTAACCATGAATGTTAAAGTGAACCTTTGAAATGATCGCTATAAAAGAAATGCTTTTTCAACTTTTTCACCAGCCCATTTGTAGAATCATTAAGGGGAGAATCATTAATCATTGTGGAGCTGGTGGAGTTGGAAAAATGAAAAATCAGCTGTGACTTGAATTCTTGATCTTCCAATTGCTACCAGTGCCTGCTTTTCAATTACAACCCAAAGGCATACAGAGATGAAAGGAAAAATTCCTTAGACATTTAAAGATGAAATTAACAGAAATTAACTGCAGCTTAACCCTGAAGCAAAAATTCATTGAAATGGGTATCCTTGAATTTTACAAATACTTGCCTGTGAGGTTCACTGGAAGCTGCAAGTTTGCATAGTACATGATTTCTTTGTTTGGGTTCAGAGTGAAAAACGATTCTCATTTATGAAAAAGAAGAATTTTCAGCAAGATCTTGGTTAACAGCCATTCATTTGAGTTCTGTTCTGAAAATCACCAGTGCAAGCAGTATCTCTCCAGAAAGCTAGTTGCTGGAAAAAGGTACTAGATGTCGAAGTAGGAACAATAGGTATCCATCTCCTACTCGAATTTTCGTATGTTCTTTCTATGTTTAAAAAAACTAGAGTATTAAGACGGATTTTATGTATTCCATCCATTTTTAAATATATTTTTAAGATAATGGCATCTTCCCTTCTCATGGTTAGTGCTATTGTATATGATGAGTATTTGGCCACTTGAAATATTGAGTTGACATACATTAAAGCATAGGAAATTTCTGTAAATCTCATACTTTGCATTATATGCAACATAGACTTTTCAATTGTGTATGATGGGAAAAATAACCAGAAACTGAATGCATGAGAAGCCAATGAAATGAATGTTATGAAAGCCGAATGCTATTTTGTTTGATTTTTAATTGAATTCACCCTTCTGATTTAAGTTTTCATGATTCAAAACAGCTTTTTTATGCAGCATTTCTGGAATCTGCCATGGGAAAAAATTTAGCTGCGGCCACACAAAAAGCGCCGCAGTTGGAAAAATGCTTGCAGAATCACTGTTGCAAGTCTTAATATCAATGTGCAACACATTATTTACTCAAAGTACTTATGATAACAGATTGCACCCTTTGATTAAAACATAGCAGAGAAAATCGTTTCTATTCTAGAATGCACAGATAATATCAGATAAGGTATTTTTAATTGTGTAAATGAATATTTTATAAACAAAGGTTTAGAATGGAAAAAAAAATCTTATCATTTTCTTCAAGCAGTTCTGGTTAAATGTTAGGGAAATATTTAAAAATTAACTGTCACATATTGTTAAAAGAAAGTTAAAATCAGAAAACTATCTTGATTGACATGCTTGAACTACACTGAAACAAAAATACATAAGCTTTTGAAGACAACCCATCTGTTGCAACTGCTGGAACGGGAATGGATGGTTTCCTCACATTCATTGGCTTTTATTGGTTTCCACAGGTTTGCCAACCATATGTATGGAAGCTTGAATGGAATAACTCTGTTGCAACACAGCTTAGTACTTCTCTCGTTTCATGTACTTCTCTAAATTTGAATGTGTTTTTATGACAGGGTTTGGCGATGATTTTGGCTTCTTCAGTCATTGAGTGTGGATGCTTGGCAATGAGTTAGACTAAAGGTGTGCTATTTTCATTGATGAACTGGCTAATGTAGAGTTTGGAGATATCTTTTTTGTGTTAGGCAATTCTTATTGATAATATCTTTTTTATGTTAGTCAATTTTTATTGATAGTATTCTGGGTGTTGAGCCAATATATTGACTTTGTGTGCTTGTATCTTTATTGTGAATTAGAATAGTGTATACACCAGAAGTATCTCTTGTGGGGATGCTGAATTATCTGAAACACTTCCAGATGGATATGGCTGGGGTAAAGCCAAGTTTTCACAACCAAATCTTTTAAATACAGAATAGATGCATGTTGTTTATTTTTAACAGTAAATAATTATTCATACAAAACTAGCTGTATGAAATTGTCTGTAGATTAATGCTGTTGTTTGCAGTAATAATGAAAATTAGGCTGCAATACTAATGCATTAAATGGTGAAAAGTCCACTACGTGTAAGTTGTTTAGGGTGTTGAATTTATTACTACATATATATATAATAATATTACTGTATTGATATATTTGTTTCCTATGATAAACAAGGTTGTGATTTGTTTTATTAATAGAAATTAAAAGTAATCCAATTTTGGTAAAATGCTTAAACCCTTAATAAAATTACAGTTTTCCTTAATTCCTGTTGCTACTGCTGTAGAGGGTTTTTTTTTAATCTCCCTTAGAAATCTGTGTTTCAGAAAAGGCTTTGGTTAAATTTTTAGTTTTTACTAAAGTTAATATAATTAGTGTTCAAAATTCCAAATATTTGGTATTTTGAAACTCCATTACATTTAGAAAGAAACATGAAAACAAAAATAATTTGATGTTCTTAATAATTTTTAAGTTGAAAAATGTTTTTGAAGTTTTCAGCTTGAATCCTTTTATAAGTTCTTCCATTATTTTGAAGGCCACGAGGCAATTCAGCTTGTTGTTGAAGATGGCAGAAAAATTATCAGTAGTTGCCCTGTTGCTGAAGAAATGTCGATACAAAAGTTGTGTTCAGAAACTGAAAGTCTGTCACGTCAGCTTGCTGAAATGTGTCGTATGGGTCAGGTAAGTAATTGTTTACTTTCTCATTATAATTTTTTGGTGAATTTTATTATAATTACTTACCATAAATACATTATGCACATGGAAATCTTTAGTTATTTTCTGTTGTACTGGTACAAGTAATGTTTGTAGGTGGCTGAATGTACAGAAGTTGCATTTGTTTCCTATGATAAATGTTTCTGCTATACATGTTACGAGTACTTGCCCTTTCACTCTCCGTAACTCATGGTAAAGTGTGATGTGTCAAAAAATTTACTTTGTGTTCAAACTAGTATGTTGTATATTTTGATTATGTATTTATGCTGGTTATTAAAAGGAAAACAGCTTTGTGCAGTGGAATAGAATCAAATGAAGAAATCTGAAAAGTTCTGCAGTTTTTCAAATCGAAGCTCATTTTCTTATAATTATTTTCTTAATCCTGATATGAAGTGACCTTGATCAAAGCAAATATTTAAATGCAGTCTTCATAATTCTAGCATGTGTTGTACATTTTTGTTTCAATTCACTGCTAAGAATTGAGAGCTAAAAGTTCCTTTTCATCATATACTCTTTTATTTTGCTTATCAGACTGTTGATCATATGTGTACTATGTATGGAAAAAGTATTGTTTCTGATGACCAGTTCAAAGGTGGTTTGAGAAATTTGGAAGGTTTGAGAAGAATGAAATCTTCAGCTTTGAAGATGCCAAATCTGGATGACCATACTTCTGTAAACAAGGACCTAATCGAAAAAGCTAATGCTGAAAATTCAAGTTACACAGTTGAGGATCAGAGACAGAATACGTATTCAAAAACAAACCAAAAAAAAAAAGGTACATCATCATTTGAAGAAGATTGGATATTCAGCTGCTATGATGTATGGATACCCCATACTTTAACAGAGCACAATGTGCTTGAAGTTTTAGCATGCAATTCTTTGCTGAAAAAAAATAACCTCTCCTTTTTTGAAATAGCTCATTACTGGAGATGAAAAATGGATGCTTTACAATAATGTTATAAGAAAGAGATCATGAAGAACTTCCTTTAGTGACATAAAAAATGAAGCTGCATACCAAAAAAGTAATGCTTTGTGTATGGTGGGACTACGAAGGAATTGTGTATTATGAAATATTGCCACTATATTAGACAATAAATTTGAAAAAAATACTGTTCCCAAATGGCAGTTTTAAAAGCAGAAGTCGAAGCAAAGTATCCAGAACTGATCAATCTGTGGGGTGTTGTCTTCAGTCTTTGTAATGCGTGGTCCCATTTTTCGACGAATGTCAGGTAGAAACTTTGTCTCGAATATGGGTAAAGTGTTTTATGTCACCCCTTATATTCATTAGATCTTGTCATCATGGATTTTAATCTCTTCAAGTTACTTGAAAATTCCCTGAATGGCTTGGAATTCACTTTTTTGAAGAATTTCAAGCAACACATCAGTAACTTCTTCACAATTAAACGTAATGAATTTTTTTCTAAAGAATTTTTCAGCTGTCTGAGAGATGGCAAAAAGTCATGGAATAAAATTGTGTCTATGTAGATTTAATGAAAGTTTCTAATGTTTGTGTATTGCTACATTTGTATGTATCGTTACAAAGCGTCAAAGTTGTTGGGATGACCCAATAAGAAAGGAATGCTAGTGAACATAAAATTTATTGATCACTGTTTTGTTGGAACTCAGGATAATCATATCCAAAGTTTGTTTTTTGCAACAGTACACTTCTGTTGATACTTATCATAGTTCTCTGAAGTACTTTTTTTTAAATTTTTGAACCCATTTTGTGAAGTATTCATGAATTTCAATTGGTATATTGATATTCAGATCTCTCATGCTGTAAAAATTAATGACAGACTGATAGTCGGGAAGCTGTTAGAAATTGCAGATCCAAGGTTGATAGATATGGAAGGATAAAAATTTAACCCATGTCCATGACATATCCTGACATTTTATTTGGTGAGAAATTAGGTTGGCATAACTATGAGTGAGAGCTTTTCACATGAGACCACCTAAAATATATTGATTCAGAGTTGGGATTCAGATATATTTGCAACAACATGTATCTTCTAGATAAGTGGTTCTCAGTCTTTGCCCCCATGCACCCTTTTACAATTGCTAGATGATCATTCCCCTTCCTTTCTAGAACTCGAAAAATATGTATATGGTTATTTTAATTTAGATTGTTTATTGATGTACTTTATAAACCAGACAAGAAAAAGTATAGAAAATGTTGATAAATACCAAAACCTGAGTAAAAGCAGTTTTTTATAGTCATAAACTAAAACTAAATATTTAACAGGTAAGTAAAAGGTTGATGGCATACCTCCCCTGAAACTATGAAACTCCTTCCTGGTTGAGAACCCCTGTTCTAGATCATTTGTCTATTGGCTTATTCTTTCTCAGCAACTTATGACATTTTTTCATAATATGCATAACTGGTCAGCCATCAAATTTTTCCTTCATTGTCTTGTACAACTGTGCTATTTGAAAACTTTGAAAGTGTACTCTTTCCAGAAGCCTGCTTCAGCATTTCATAGGTTTCTGTTTGAAATTTTTAAGTGTGCTCGCTACTCAAACATTCCTGTGTTGCTCGAAAATACCGCTTTTTACTGTTTCCGTTCTTAGTTAGAGCACTAGAATTTACAAAGGAAAAGGAATCCGTTGAAGTAACTATTTGAAATCATTTGCCAGCACAAGATCGTACTGTAACGCATTCAAAGGGTTGCAATGAGTTTATGTCTTGCAGAAATATAGACAACTAATTGGATGGATTTAAGAAATGCAACAATTGGAGATAATAATTTTGATACCTTTGGTGGTAAGAACAATCTGTACAATGCCAGTATATCCATTGATTTTGGGTTCATTTCTTTTGTGAAGTTAAAGTTTATAAAAATAACTAAGGAAATTTATTAAATGTATAATAGGTGGTAAGTGAAAGTGCATTTTTAAAGTTTAATTTAATGAAGAATTGTTATGTTGATTTCTAATCTTTTTATGATTTTTTAAACTTTTAAGAAATTTTGTGTATTTGTTTGTTTTACATATATGATTATCATTTGATTTCTTCTATAATTTTATTGGTTTTACTTTTTTATTATGATTTTCTTGTTGTATCAGGGTTCAAGTTATCAAGCAGTAACAATTGCCCAGACAATATCAGGTAAATTGGAAGAGCTGAAAAACAAAATTCAGGAAACCATTGTGAGCAAAGTAAGAACTTTTTTGTTTAGTTTTTTTTTTCTGTTTAATGAATTATTTTAATTTTTCCCTGTGTGATTCTTATCATTGACTGCCAAAAATGTATGTATGGAAAGTGTGCTGCAGTGAGATTTCAGTAATTTAAATATTGTATTTAGTTGCATATTCCCCTACCCCCTTTTTTTTTACTAATTTTGTTGTAAAAAAATTGTTATTTGTTTAACTTCTAAAGAACATGGTTACAGTAAGGCCAAGACAATTGATAAGTACTCGTGGGTAAACTGCCAGTAACTATCACAATATTATTAATTAAAAAAACTTTTCAGTAAGAATACATATTAACATTACAATATCTAATATCTTCATTTCTACTTATTATCTATTCTTGCCCATTCTTACTGTTAGCCCATAGGCCCTAGGCCTCACTCCCTAGGCCTCAAGTTATTCTATGCTATTGGAACTTCTGTATGTTGAGTGTTACAGTTTGTAAGTTATCGCCTACAACACTGCTGTCATCATATTCATCACTGATCTTGCATGTGCAGTATTTTTAGCACCATTATGCATTAGGTATCTGCATTTTCTTGATGCTCTTCATTATTATTGTTTCCACAGTTGGCCCCATGCACACAAAATCTACAAGTAAATCAATTAATAAGATGAAAACAATCACTCTGTAGATGAATCCACTTTAAAATCTAGGGAAGTTAACTTTCTAAATGCTGTGAGGAAGGGGAAAATTACACGAATACTTAGATTTTCTAAAAGTTAAGGGAAAGAATATTCAAGTAAGTATAGTAATTACTTCTCAGGAGTTTAAAAACATATGTTTTGAAAATGCTGTAGTAAGAACAAATGTATTTTTAAGTAAATTTTCTTTCTTTCTCCCTTTTTTATGTAGATTCTGTTTTGACCAAATTCAAAGGTGTTGCAAAAAGTATGCAACTTTTAAATGAGAAGTATATAATTTTCTGTGGTATATAATCATACAATAAAATGAAGGATTTTTTTAATTTTCAAAATGGAATTTTTAACTGACCGCAACTTTTAAATGAGAAGTACATCATTTTCTGTGGTATATAATCACACTATAATATGAAGGTTTTTTTTTATTTTCAAAATGGAATTTTTATAACTGACCAGTTAGGTAACATGTATATTTTTGAATGAATATCCCCCCCCAGTAATAGGTGATTGAATAAGGTATAGAGGAAATGGCTGATTTGCTGTTTACATATTTATTGAAATAATAGAACAGTGTCTTATTGGAAGAATAATCGTAATTGTAATAATCAACCCGTATTTCTAGGTGTCTTCCAAGAGTAAGGTGTAGTAACAAATTAAGTAATTAAGAGGTGTAGTTACAATTTTCTCTGAAACACCATATGAAAATTTTAAATAATATTTTTTTTATCTTTGCACACTACATGAGATATTCTGGTAATTTTTTTTTGTGTATGAGAAATGAATGCATGAGTGTTTAAGTGAGAGGAAGATTTTTCTGAGATTAAAGTAATCTTTGTTTAGGTTATGCAATTGGAAAAACAAGAAACTTCTTCTGAATATATTTAAATTATAAACAGAATAAGAAAGGCAAATTATGGGCATAAAAGAATATTGTCTACTTATTGAAGAGTTTTGCTTTTAATTACTTTAATACAGTGGTGGATAGTTGCTAAGGACAGATCACAAACGTCTATGTAGCATGTAAAAAAGTGTGTTTGGATGCCAACTGAAATAAAATAATATCAGAATACCAAGACATAACATTAAAAATAATTTATTATGCTCTGAAATCCAGAAGGCTTTGAAAAGTTTCAAGGTACAAACTGGTCATTTTGTGCTGAATACACAGAAGTGAGAAAAATGCAGTTACCATCCTCCGGCATTCTGCCGTAAGATGTCAGTATGGGATATGGCCACCATGGAGTGCCATGCAAGATTCCAAACACCATGTCATGCTGTGCTCAACATTATCCAGCAGCTGTAGGGATAATTTGTCCGATTCCTGTCAGTGCAGTGATGAGGGTGTCCTTGTTTATTGGAGGGCATTATTGACCAGTAAGATGCCTCTCCAAAGCATCCCAAACATTTTCAATGGGATTCAGATCTGGAGAACATGCTGGCCATACGATATGTGAATATCCTCCTCTCTAGACGTTTCCATGACAGCGAATGTTCAATGACATGTTGCATTGTCATCCATGAAAGCAAATTTATCACTAACAGCACCAAGGAACATGTGAACGTGAGGCAGCAGAACATCTTTAATGTACCATTGGCCAGTCATAGTCCCAGTTGGAAGCACATAGAGCAACATACGGCCATTGACCATGATCCCAGCCGAAATTCAAATTGATGACACTACATCTAGGATATCAGTCCCTTTCTTGTATGTTTGCTGGCTATATGCAGTACCACTCTCACATCAGGTTAACTGGAATCTATAATCTTATGACAGACCGAACCTACTCTTATCCAAGAATAGTACACAGGCCCAGTAGTCTTTCCTCCAATTGTGATGCTGATGACACAGTTGCAAATGGGTGAAGCGGTGACATCCAGACAATGGAACGCATGCAACAGGATGCAGTCATATAGTCCTTCTTGATGCAAACGTCTGACTAAAATTTTCCGGGCGATGTGTTGCCAGTAGCAGCAAGTAACTGATTTGCTACCTCAGTAGCTGTGTTGCGCCGGTTCCTTTTTGTCAATAACACCATATGCCTCTCTTCTTCAGGCATCGCACTGTGAACACGACCTTCCCTGTGAGCTTGCTACACATTACATTTGTTTCAAATGATTTTCAAAGCCTTGAAACAACACTGTGACTGACATCAGACTCCCTAGCAACATCTGTTATCTTTCGCCCTTTCAATCTTGCCAGTAAAGTGGTCATGCATAAAATCTTAAGTCATGTTAGGAAGACATGCCAAAAATTGCAAGTTCATCAATTCATTTTTCCCCATTAAATTTTGCATTTGAACAACAATGGTCAATAAGTGTCAGATTCGTTATATCTCTTATCAGCCCTATCATGTGGCGAACAACTTTAGCAATCCAGAATTTGCATACTCAAGACATGTTACTGTATTCTGCACTTATGATAATTTCTTCATTTTCCTGCTTTCCATTTTGTGGTTGCTATGGCTGTTACTCTCATCCGTCATTAGCAATTGTCCACCAGTGTATAATACAATGTTGTTGTTGTGACTTTTTATTTGAATTTTTTAGGTTGTGAGGGACTTCATTGATATTACTACACCTTTAAAACAATTTACTGATGCTGTTTTATCACCAGAAGGTAGGGCTTTTATTTCCTGGAATTTATAGATTTTCAAAATTTTTTAAGTGCTAAGTTATGTTTTCAAGTAAAAGTTTGAGATTACATTATTCTGAAAATTTTTGTTTTTACATTAAATCAATTACTGTCTCAACAGTGCAATTATTTTACTATTATTTCCTGTAATTTGCTATAAAAATGTTGACAAATATTTCAAAGTTGCATTAAGTAATAATATGTAAATTCAAAGCAAGTTTAAAATAAATGTCCTTAGGAGCATTTATTTATGTGAGTAAAATTAATGCTTTGTTGCATTGCATGAAGGAATTGGTGTACTTGGAAACTCTCATTGTCTAATAAAATGTTGCATAATTCCTTTTATATATCCTTTAAATTACCTTTAAATAACATTTTATTATTGAATTGGTTTTAGAATGGTGCTGCTGCTTTAGTTGCATATTAGTTTTGTCTTCATAAGATAACATTGTAATTTAATCATATTGTTTGGAAGATAACATTGTCACATTTACACCATAAGATCACATTTTACACATTTGTAAATTCTCAGTTGTCAAAGGTGGAGTTGACAGAATTCATATTCTATGGTACATATTATGTACTTCCTGCACTGAAATATGAAGAAAGAATGTTAAAAAAATAACTGTTTTTATTTTGACTGTCTAGATCATAAAAAATTCTTTGAAATATTTTTTCCATATTTAAAGCGGGAGAGAAATTCAAATTGATATATATACCTTGGATTTCATTAAATGAAAATGCTTAAATATTTGCAGTGATAAAGTTAATCTAAAACAGAAACTAGCATATTATGTTAAGGTGATTTTAGTGATTCTAATTTTTATTTCAAAATAAAGACAAATTTTTTGACGTATAGATGCATTATCATCATCATCAATGAATTGTGGCAAATGGTTCGAAAATTGTGACTGATTTCACGAGCAGCACTGTCTATCAGAGGCCAGGGACAGACTGTCATTTACGTCATTTCATTCCAAAAGTAAGACTGTATTGTGTGTGTGTGTGGGGGGGGGAAATCTATTTTGCGTCCTTTTCATTCTCGATGTGTACTGAAGCACCTTCCTTTTTTACAAAATCGTCATCCAAATGTTAAGATTTTATTGGATCATCCCAAAAGTTCTGCAGTTTTTTTTTTAATAATAAATACAATTGAAGCCGTTTAAAAACATAAAATTTCATTGAATCACTTAAGCACCATTTTATTCTATGACCTTCTTGTCATCACTGAGGCAGCTGGGAGATTCCTTTTTTAAAATAATCATTAGTACATGTAAGGAATTATCAACAACATGCTGTTTGACAGTCTCCAAAGAAAACTCCCACTCGGAGAATTTTGAAGTAACTTGAAGACATGAAAATCCGAAATGGCCAAGTGTAGTGAATATGGATGCGACACAAAACTTTTCAGCTATACTTAGTCGGATTTGGCATAAATCAAAACAGGAGGCCAAGCATTGTCACAATTGAAAACAAAGATTGTGAAGATTGGCCAATTCTGGGCACTTTACTTCTATTTTTGCTTTTAAATTTGCCATTTGGTAACAGGAGTTTTTGGATTTGGCTGATTTGGTGACAACAATTTATAGTGTACATTTTCTTTCCTGTCGTACTGTGCACAATTCATTACTTTGGAATGAAACCATTCCCTTTTCCATACTGCTAAAAGAAGGCTTACCTCATGATCTTGTAACATTTTTGTATAGAATCCACTTCTCACATCCTGTGATGAGATGCTTTTTTTTTAGTCGTCCCAGCAGAGAGTTGTAAAACCAAAACTCAAGCAAGCCTATTCTGCTGTGTTAAAATATGGGGTGCCCATACAACATAGCAGCTTACATACCCAGTTTCATCAAATGATCATGTGCTTTTTGGAATATTTATTCTATCTGATAGTTCCTGAACTATATAATGTGGTTTTTCAGTGATAGTTTCTTTTAATAGGCCCTTATTTAAAGGGGATGGTTATCCAGAATGTGTGCTTTTTGGAATATTTATTCTATCTGATAGTTCTTGAACTGTATAATGTGGGTTTTCAGAGTTTCTTATAATAGGCCCTTGTTTAGAGGGGATGGTTATCCAGAATGAATGTCATCTTCGAGGCTGAAATTTCCACAATTAAACTTCTCAAACTACCTTTGAACTGTGTCGTCAAAAACAACACTTTTCTCATATATAGCACAAATTTTATGAGCAGTCTGACTAGCATTCTTTTCTTATTAAAAATAAAGGAGCATAATATGACAAACTTTTGGATTCTTCATTTTTGCACTTCTCTAAAAATCATGTCACAACACTGGCTAGAATTGTGCAACATGAGCAAAAAAGACTGTATTTAAAAATTTTTTCAAGCAAGGTCACTCTGTATCAGCAGTAAAAATAATTAAAAGAAGCACTTTAATTAAAAAAAATCGCAAAACTTTTCAGATAATCCAATATTTTTATCCCTCCTATACAGTGTCAAATCTTGAGCGTATGGATAAATACTGGCAATATTCAAAGCGTCTTTACGTGAAACATTTGAATCTGTAATCAAAGGTCATGCTTACTGAAGGAAGCTCTAATCTGGAATAATTTTGGAAGAATTTTAATGTTTTGAATAAATTAAAATGATGAAGCATGTTTGGAGCATAATTTCAGTAAAAACTGTGAGTGGGGTTCTACGAAAGCTTTGTCGTAGCTTCTAATTTTGAACTGTTAATTTAAGTCCTAACTGCCTAATTGCATATTTTTAAGGATTTGAGGAACAAGAAGAAATAATTCAGCATAAGACTGAAAAGATTGTGCAAAGCACTGAGAAGTTAAGCTTTTACTAGTGACATAACTGATCTTAAACCACACTGTAGTGAACTTTTGGATCAAAAGTTACTTGAAATAGTAGCTTTTAAATTGAAAAGCAAGCGAGAGAAGAAGAAACAGAAATCCCTATTATAAGATATGCAGTTAAATGGCTTGAAGCTTTTGAATGGATTGAAATGGTCATAAATGTTTTTCCTTTTCAATATCCAGAAGAGTTTCTGCAAATTTGAGAAGTTCATGTTTGCTGTCATCAGATTTATGAAGAAAAGCAATCTTGCAAACAAATTTTTTTTGTTAAGAATTTTTTTTTTTCATAATTGCATCCACTTCAACAATTTTACTTGATAAATCTATGATATGAGTTATGTGTGAACAGTATATAACTACAAATTAATACATCTTCGGTGGGAAACAATTAAACTCGTTTTGTGCTTATGGTTATTAAAGGATGGGAAAGGACTAAATTTTTTGCAGATTGTTATTAAAGTGCAGGAGATGGCAAAGCTAGTTTTCTGCAAATTTTATTGCTGAATTATTATTATCAGAGGGGTTTTTTGGTGACAAAATTATTTTTGTACAATAACAAGAATTTTTTATAGTATTATTAAAAAATTGGCCACAACAGAATAGAATAGAATGCTGAAGAACTGTATGCAGATAGTTTGTTGAATTATTGCTGCGAGAATTAGCTTATCGAAATTACGTGACGTCCTAAGGTTTTTTTCTGAATTTCAAGCAATCCTGATTCAAGCCCTGATTTGGATAATTCTGAAGAAGAATGGTCATCAGTAGACAATACACCAGTTGTGGAAGAGTTTTCAGGTTGTTTAGGAATAAACACGGAAAATGTTTTGTATAGTGTAGTGTATATAGTTGCATCAGTCATTCTCAAACTGTGCATCCTGGCACCCCGGGAAGCTGTGGCCTCTTCAGAAGGGCACCGCGAAATATTGTAAAACCTTCGTAATTAATTGATGCTGCTGGTGCAGAATATTGTGAATGTGAGCTAGCACTGTAGCGCCTTCTTGGTCATGCTATTTTACCTCATGACAATCTGACCTGAGCAATACATACGAGGCTAGAATGACCTTCTCACAGCTCATTCCATAAACAGAAACCATTACTTTGTATTGTTGCTAAAGTTAGCTCATCGTGCTGTTGATTTGGGTTTGTGTGTACCAACTTTCAGAGGTCTTTTTTCCCCCATAGTTGAAAATCCACCATTTTGCTTCAGGTAGGATTTCATGTGATTTATGCTTGCCATAGAAACGGCTGTCAATTCAGCAGCAAAAATAACAGTGTCATTACTAGATTTATTAGGAAAATGCTCCCGTTTATAAAATCTCCATTGAAAGCAAGGTTCCATTGAAAATCCATTGAAAGCAAGGTTCTTTGTAAGAAAACTATATGATGATATGGCATCTGAACACTTGCTGTACTATAGCACTTCATAATAGCTGTCTCATGTTAATGTTTGTTTTGTCATGTACCTTTGAATATCATGTACCTAGAAATTTTTATTTCCATTAAAGAGGAAGGATACAAAGATGCAGGATATTTTGCTAATGCTTATTTTTTTTAAACTGCCATATTTATGCAGTGTTTTTGAAAAGGTGAATTCCTTTAGTATCTTTCCGCAGGGAAAAACATGCACCTTTTGAAGTCAAAGGAAAAATTATCCACTTTTATTAAAAAAAAAAAAAAAAAACTCAAACTATGGAGAAGAAAACTGAATGGAGATATAGGCAAAGTTTTTTTTAATATTGCAGCAATTTTTTATGTCAATAAACTTGATCCTTCTCAAGATATAAAAACCATGTGTGAAGGGCTCTTATCACTATTGCTCCAGCTGAATTTACTTCTACAGAAGAAGAGAATCTTATTTACTTCCTCATCTTACTTAAATATAAATGCCACAAATTTACATAATGCAGATTGAGCTATTTTTTCCTTGTATGTATATATGTGTAATTTGCATAAATTTATATTATGGAGAGAAATTCTGAAAATTTTCTCGGCATTGTAGGTTGTGTTGGGATTAGTTAAACAAACATACGTATCATAATAAATATTTAAAATATGCAGAATAAGGAACTGAAACAGTAGTGGATTTTAACTTGAGTTCCAGTCGTCAAACTGCTTGTATTTAAACCAATGCATCACAAAGATTAAAAACCAATTATTTAAAATTTATGATTATAACTTGTGTACGGAAGTGTTTGGAAAAATAATTGGTTTAAAGATTTTCATGTATACACTAAAATTGTTTGTTTTTAGCTTATTCAAGGAATATAATTTGGCTAAAATATGAATTTGTTATTTCGTCAATTGTTGTATATTTGAAAACAATTTCAAAGTATTTGTTATGCTGTTATACAGTAGTAAGCGTGAAATTCAGATGTCCAATATCCAGACCATTGGAGCACTAGCCAAAAAATAAGTAAATAAAAAATATAAAAAAGTCTCCCTTTGCAAAGTCTAAGAATGGAGAATATAGCATCCCACCACAAAAGGAAGCAGGTGTGCCATAAATGTGATTTTTCTCCCTATTGCTAATCTGATTATGCTTATCCTTCTCGCCTCCGTGTGTTGATGCCAGAGGGCATCATTTGTTAATTACTACCGCTATTGGCCTATGGCAATCAGTTTGATTTACTAATCAAGACTCATAGAAGTCGATATTAGTCGTAGATTGAAGATCACAAGATTTAACTGATAGTACTGCATTTCTTTTTGATGCATCTGCTGGCTAAGGGCATGACAGTATATTGATTGATGTTGACCAGGATCACACTTTTGGCTCTTGGGTGGATGTGGGTGGATGTGGGTGGTTAGCATTTTTCTGTCTGACCTTAAACAGTAAGTGAAGTCCCAATATTTCTAAGTCTGCTTGTCATCTTACTAGATTTAAGAGGGATTTATAGTCCGTTCTTGTGTCGATTTTTAATAGCAGATGGCGCTACGAACGTTGAGCGATAAAGAGTCAAATCTGTAGAAGTATCAGCAGCCTGGTTACTATGGCAACAACACTTTCTTTCCTCAGCACTCATTTGGCGGGAAGGTGAGTAAGCCATAAAACACTTAAACACATCCCCTCAGTTGAACAAAAGACCTGCTGTCATTTCTTCCTTTCTTCCATCTGTCTCTCAAAGACTGCAAGGTATATCTTGATCAGGTATAGAATTCTTCCACTTTTGTGTTGAATGAAAGATATTCTGTGAGACATGTGTAGCAGTTGCAGTTCCTTTTTGCAAAACGTGTTCATCACGTTGGATCCCCTTTTCAATGTTGTGTAATGTTTTGTAATTTGCTGTTATTCTACAAAAGAAAATGGTTTTGAAAAATACCAGATTTACAGCATTTTGGTCATTTCATCACTACATAAAAATTATATACAAGTGCTTTTATACTTAATGATATGTGAATGCCTGTATAGCGTACACATAATATTATAAATATGTTTAAGTATAAAATGCAGAGCTTTATATATATTTCTTACTTATATTGTAAAATCGTATAATACTCCTATCTATATTTATTTATTCAAAAGCGGATAAATCATTATTAAATCTTGCTAGTACACGGAGAAATAGTCTTATGTATCCATACACATAAACGTAGTCCAAAATATTCTCGATGGAATATCTTTAGCAGCAATATCAAAATGTAACGAAAGTTAGAAATCAATTATTAGCATGCATTTTATTACAAAAACAATAGCAGGATGTATTATTTGCACAAAAAACTTAGTGTGAAAATAATTTGCAGCACATTATCTGTGTTCCGCTTTGAATGAAAACTACATAATGTGTAAGTGTTATAATGAACGATCAGTTTCAAGATTTCACTTGAAACTGAAATGCATAAAATCAAATTGTGTTTCTATGTATCAAGTTTATAAAATACAGCTGATAATTGAAGGGGTATCAGGTTTATAAAGTACAGCTAATAATACATGGTAAGGGGGGATAAATTCGTAAATTATAAAATTCAATGTTATATTTTAGTAATGTAAAATGATATATATACATCAGGAAAAAACGATATACAATGTATTTATATATAGTCTTTTCCGGATGTAACTCTGATTGCTTGTTGAGCTGGTTTATCATCTTCCTGTAAAGGTGCATTTCGATTTTTTGTGTATGAATCTGTTTCATTGCAGAGGAACAAATATTAAACAGAGTATTGAAAACTGAATTTTTTTAAGCATAAGTAATTTATATATGTTAGATAGACTAATAAGAATATATTTATGCATAACATGTAAATAAGAATAGTGAATACTTTTTGGCAATCACCTTTCTAGGATGGCCACTTTTGAAAGTAACCAGTATTCTTAAGAACATAAACATCAGTACGATCTAGCTACCTAATGGAAGGGATGCTTTTGTGGAAGACTTTCTAAAGAAACTGGGTCCTATACACGATACACATGGGAAAACCGCGAAAGCATGCATGCAGCCAGTCCCTTTGTGGAATTCGAAACCCGGACCGAACTACTAACGTTTAGCGACTTTACAGCTTGCCCTCTAATTTCAGAGCGGATTCACTATATATGAAACAGAACAAGGTGCCCTTACTGCATTTAGCAGCCTGCCTCTTTTCTCGCCCTACCATAAAAACAAAATAGCAAAATTATATCAACATTTCTAAAAAGATTCTTTGTTATATTCTCGTAAAATCATTATCATTACTACTGGAAACAAAGTACGATAATTTCAAATTCAAAACTAGGTAAAATTTTATATAACATTATATTTTTTTAAAAATTTCATAACATTATAGAAAGTGTTCTGTATAATGATCTCATGTCTTCTAAAAAAGAAACCCTAATCAGTTTCTTTCCAAGCGCTTACTTTTTGCACAAAGTAATTTCAGTGTAATGTTGAATTTTGTCTAACTTTGAACTAAAAAAAAATTATGTACTAAGCACGCAAAGATATTACAGCACATAAATTTACTAGATTATATTGGATTACCAGAGGAGTTAAAAATGCTCCGATGAGATAATTCTCTGAGAATTCATAAATGCTAAATTAAAAGTACATTTTATAAAATGCTTACTAATGAATACATGTATTTGAATAATAAGTTTCCTTTTTTAAAATTTTTTTCCGTATATATGTATGTCACGTTTATCGAAGTGTCACATTTGACTTCACAATTATGCTCCGAAATTTCATTGCTGTAGATTGGATGATTATCAATATATTTATAGTCCTACTAGTAACCAGGGCCAGGGGTAGGGATTTTGCTGCTCACTACAATACCTGTGGCTTCTACTTCTACCACACGCCACAAGTTGCTGAGTGGTTAAGACTACTGAATACTGGAAGTTTGAACTGATTTTGGTTCGATCCCAGGCGAACCAGCTGGCTGCTTGGTTTGTTTTCCTCATGTGTAACATGAATACGAGCCAGTTTCCTTCAGCAATTAGGCCCACCTGCGGCCGAGCGGTTAAGTCTGTGAATACTTGTAGTTCCGATCTGGACTTGAATCAAGGCGAATGGCCGTTTTCATAGTTTTCCCTGTGTGTAACGTGTATGGGGTGTCAGTTTCTCTAAGAAAGTCCACCACGAAGGCATCCTAGTGTGCTTTGCCATAATAAGCTAAACCTTCAGAAACTTTCTCCACGAAGGCATGTAGCCCTTGTGGCTTTGCTATATTCAAAGAGTCTAACAAAATTCTAACACCCAGTTCCTCCCTAAATTCTAGCAAACGAGTTCTAAAGTTGCCGATCACTAGCAGTTCAACTGCAGCATATAATTTGCATTATCTGAGATCCGCTTTGAATGAAAACTACATAAAGTGTAAGTGTTATAATGTACAATCAGTTTCAAGATTTCACTTGATACTGAAATGCATGAAATCAAATTGCGTTTCTACATATAAGATTTATAAAGTACAGCTGATAATTGAAGGAGTATCAGGTTCATGAAAATACAGCTGATAAATACATGAGAAGTGGGAAGGAATTAGTAAATTACAAAATTTAATGGTTGTAATGAAAGTTTTACCCACGAACGTTCTTGGTAAAGTTATGCGAAAGAGAGAAAGCTGTCAGTACCTTTAGTGCAGTAGTAATCACCACCCAAAATCTATGCTTTTCTGCCAGTTTTTTGGTAGTTTTTAAAAACCATCGGCTCAGAAACTTGAAGGCCTGCGTCCAAAAACAGACCAACCTCATTTCGGACGTCCTATGCAGAATGGAAGATAGGACTAGCAAGTGTGAAAAAAGGTAGAAGTTCGAAGGTGCGATGTCGGGATATATGGTGGGTGTGGTAAAAGATCCTATTCGGGTCCATACAGAGTCCAGTTGGTGAATGCAAATACAAATGGTCTTGGATTATCTTGATGAAGCATTACCTTTCTGTCCCGAAACTCAGTTCAACTTTTTTCCTTGACAGCAGCGTCAACACAGACTAGCATTTCGCTTTACACCTTACTGGCAAGGGTTTTACCTTTTCCCATATACTCTTTCTGATTAATACCATAGCAATTCCACCAGATACAAAGCATGGGAGTAAAGCACAACTAGAAAAAATTAACTATTTTTGATTTTTTTACTTTTATTATTTTTGATACTTTATACGTACGAAAATGGATATTTGTGGAAAGAGAGATATAAATATCATGTTCGAAAAAATAAAAATGAATTGTGAGGTAAATACCCTAGACAGATGGCTTCTAATTGCTTTTCAAGTTTTTATCACACATTACTAACTATATAATTGGATAATTTTTCAATGATAATTGTTTACCGATTTTATATAACAGCTAGAAAACATTTTCTCGAACTTAACCTCAAACAAGTTAGGTGTTATTGGTAATAAATACTGTATCATGAATCAGATACGGAGCTATACATTTTGCTGCCTTTGAGGCAATAAATTCTGCTGCCTAGTGCCCTCCCCCGAAAATTCTAAAATTTTATTCTTCTGGCAGTAACATATAACTTTGACAGAAGAAATGCAATTTTTGTGGTTGGATCAATGAATTATAGCAAAGTACATAAGAATTATTTCTCTAATTGAAATGATGCCTTCATTAATAATATTTGAAGGGAAACAAGCTTGCATTTATGTTATACAAGAAAGAAATTTAATGTTCTAATAGGTATCATTTTAGGCATGCTACATGAAGGCTATGTTGCAGAATATGTTGACTTACAGATTCAGAGAGATACAAAAATTTTAAAACAAATGTTAAAGGAGAAAGAATATCAAGCTGTGCTCGACAAAGAATAACTTAAAAAAAAAAAAAAAAGAAAAACTCATAATATGCAATAACAATATGGTTCATCGAGGCGAACAAAAGCTGCGTTTATGAATTCATTATTAAATTTTAGCAGGGCAAAACAAAACTAACTCTTGGATAAAGCAGTGCCTTTGCAGAAATCTTCTAAATGGAAATAGAATTACATCAACATTACATATGTGGAAAAATCCAAATAATTCGTTATAAACATAGTTCCTAACCACAGTTAGGCAGAGAATTCACAGCAATACTCTTCTTGGAAGTCTTCCAAAGGGAAAAGTATTATATTCAGGCAATATATGGGCAAAATCATGACAGTATATTACAAGCCTAATTCTTGACACATACTAGAAAGATCGCAGGACGCTAGATTTTTATAACAAAAATTCACAATATTTAGATACACTGAATATCTGGTAAGATTTGCATTCCCCCCCAAAAAAATTATAAGGTCAGTTATGTTCAGCAATGGTTTTATAGAACCAGCTAAGAAGATGATAGCTTTATGAATAGAGTATTGAACTGCAGCCAAATTCATAAGAAGTATCTTTTACTAGAAACAATACCTTTGCTGTAAAATTCTTTAAAAAAATAGCATAATACATATGCAACATATGGGATAAAACAAGAACATAATTAATCACTAGCACAGTTTATATCCAAAAGAGTTATAGATGGTGCAAAATGTGCTCACAGCAGATTATCACTAATGCAGGAGATTTGCAGCAGTATTTAGAACACGACGACGTCAGATCAGAATTGCACGAGAAATAAATCAAGAAACATCAATTGGTCTCAATCTGTAACAGCAGATGGTTAACTGAATGGAGAAGTCCAGTAGAATTACCTTTCTTGCAGAAGCAATATCTTTGCAGAAGATTTCTTAAAAGAAACTAATATTCACATCACACTTGATTTATACCATACTACAAGATAAGTTAGCAACACAAGTCAGTACTGTGTGCTGGAGGTTTCACATAAAGAGATGCTGCACCGGAGTATAAAATGTTTGTGTTCCAGTAAACGTTGAATTCAGAGGGGAAAGAATAACCCTTTCGTGGTGGATGCCTCAGTCATCAAATGGCTCTCTAAACCTCTGTTCAAGCAAGTGTATAAATGTCATAACTGTCAACTAACGATGCTTCGTAGTCAGACCTTGCTACATGACAAAAACTGGTTTTCGCATAAAGTTTGAAGTTTTCAACTTTGTGTTGATTTGGTATGTGAGTTGGCCAATCAGAGCATATGCGCAAAACCTATTGAGAGAAAGCTGTAGACACATCCATGCATGCAAAAATTTAGCTTCTCTAATTGGATACGGCTTAGACCCTCTCTCTCAGGTGGGAATGGAACTCCCACATTTTATGTCTTATGATTATGCCTCAATGACATTTATACCACCATCTGAACAGAGCCTTAGGACGGCATACTAGCAGGATATATTGTTTTGTGGCGATAATCAATTTATATTGCTAACTCTAACTTCAGAAAAAAAAGGTCATATGACTTAAATTTGTTGACTAATTGTTCTAATTTGAGGCACATTATGACAGGAAAACACAGATAGTAATCAGAATTAATTAAAATATTTTATCCTAATATTTTTCTTAAAAATTTTGTAAAACAATAAAATTTTTGGCGTTCCTCAAAATAAATATATATGGAAAAAATAGCCACACTATCACAGATTTGAGTTTGTTGCATTTTGTTAACTAAGTTAAAATTATTAAAAATCTCTTTGATGAAAAAAAAAATAAAACGCTATAAAAACAATGAAAAGGAAGCAATATTTAAAAAGAATATGAGACTTCTTGATTATTCCTATCAAAATAATCAAACCCCAAAATTTTTCATTTGCTTCAGTGTCACGTCAGAAAATTTAACCGATTGTAAAAAACTAGACAGAACTTATTAATTCTAAAATGATGATTTGTAAAACTGTTTGTTTCTTTTACAATGTATTTTAAAACATTACTATTAAAAAAAATTCAGTTCATTTGATAGCATTTCCAATATTAATATTTGGTTCTCTTGCAAAATCAAAAGGTTTCAAATCTTAAAGTGTGTTAGTTCAAAAAGTGTTACTGAGATGTACAAGACATGCATTATGCAATTTCTGTGTCTGATAATATGTCCATATAGGAATTGCTATAACCATCACTTTCCAATTCTATAGAAATATCACTATCATTAGTGTCAGAAAATTACTCATTTGTCATATATGTAAATTCTTTTTTTCTTAAATAATGTTTTCGTTTTGACATTTGGAAAATTAAAAATATGTCACGAAAAAAAAATATTTGTCTGAATGACAGCCAGACTCTAAGAGGGAGGAATAAAACATCCGAAACCATGGAACATTTTATCACGAAGAATAAAAGTTTTGGAATTAATGATATTTTGCATTCTAGACTGTTGAGCGAAAAGATGTAGTAGTACAATATAAGCAATATGTATTTGTATTTAAGATCAGAACTATCGTGGGAAGATACTTAGGTAATTCAACTTTATCTATGTCATAACGTATTACTGTCTAGCATGTTTGTTTTGGAAATGAGGCAAAAAAAAGTCTTTGTTTTGCATATATTTTAACTCAAATCTCTTTCTTCAACTCTAAGAGTGTGTGGAAGCATGCCTCTGTTTTCCTCCCACCTTTCCAGCCTAATTGAGATCATATATAAAGTCAAAGGCAAATGAAATCACTGCTGGCTAGCAAA
>KK120598.1:225431-254596 GCA_000611955.2 Stegodyphus mimosarum | reverse complement strand
GGATCTAAGTTAGAACGAATACTGGTTTTGTGTTAGAGCTCCTAATTATTCCTAAGACAGCTGTAGAATGATTAACAGTTTCCGTCTATGCATGTTTTGATTGCTGCAATCAATGAAGCTGGAAATCTAATTTCTTTCTTCAATCCGCAGAAGTCATACTCACTCTATTGTGATTCTATGGCCCTTTGCATAAGTTCATAAGTATTCTTCAGTTAAAGTCAAACCCAGTTAAAATGAAACCATCTAGTTGAGGAAGATAATGCTAGATTTATCTATAAGAAAGACACACGAATAAAAACAGGAGTGCAATACACTGGCTTATGTTTTATGTAATTTTAAAAAAATCTTTACACATGATTTTGATATGTGGTGTATATTATTTACATGTTCTTTCATGCAAAACGTCCAAATTTGAAACAAATCAAATTTATCCCCCTTTTTTTAATGCAGTTTTAATAGCTATCAGTATGTAAACTACAAATTGTAACGCTCTAAAAGAAAAACATAAATAATGACATTTCAATTTTGCCATAGAGAAATCCATATTTACTCCAAAAGAGAGCTTGGATTTCTACCTTCTACATCAGTCAATAATTGTAATGTCCAGATCAGAACTGAGAAGAAAAGAACCATAATTAGTTTACCATAATTAATAGTTAACCATAATTAAGTAGCTAAGAATTTCAATATCATGCAAAGCCAGTATCTATATTTTAGAACTAAACCAACTTACCGCAAGAAAGCCTGGTTTGTGTTAGGGACATCAGCTATAACTTCTGGCATAGAAAAGTCAAATGTTTCATTTCCAAAACTAAAAAGAAAAATAAACTGCTATAGCATAATTTAAAAAAAAAGTATGAATAAATAAATTAGACATAACAAATCTAAGCGTGTTAAGCTCCGTATGACTACCACGTTTTTGCATTTGCAACAGATATTGCTGTATAGCGTTCTGCCCATACATTGTGTAGCTGCTATGTTATGCTGTATAACCACAGTTTAGAAAAATTACAAAATATGTTATTTATATCTACCTAAAATAGTACATTACATGAGTTATGAGAATAAATTAGAGGGCTTTGTGAATGAAATTCTTTCTAATTAAGAAATGTAGGAATAAAGAAAATGCAGAAATGCTAATGGGATTATATTTTTTAAATGAAAATAATCCAGATGACATATTTTTCAACAGTTAAGATACACAAGTGTAGGACGTATGAGTATGAGACTTATATGGATTTAATTCATCCATGCTCAAGAACAGAACAAAAATTACAATATTCAACACCATGCAAGTGTTATTTCTTTGCTCACTGAAATATTTGCATTCACTGAGTTTGGAAGCATCATTCATGTATTTGCTGCAAGGTTAACAATGTTTGCTGCTAATGAGCTACAATTGTTATAACAATAAGCTTTTTGACTTTATCTATGTTGTTACTTTACAACAGGATTGACAATCTGAAATCTGTAATCGGATGAGTTTCCAACACTGGATCTGTCTGCAGCAGCCTCTTCTGTCCTGTTATCGATTTTAAGACAGTTAGTTATATGTTGATCTAAACAGGCATTCAGTAATTGATTGAAAAAAATATTGACAAAAATTACTTATAGCTTGAAGCAGTTCAAATAACAAATCAAGCAGTAATCAGTACAAACATGAAAAAAGGATGCTCTTACCTAAAAGCAGAATATATTTTTTAAATGTTCAGTCAAAATTTCTACGACAAGAATTTCTTTGAGAAGTACACATTTGAATTATGATTTGTAAGAAACATGTACAAGAACAGAGCTTAGGACTTCTGTTTGCAGAAAGTCTGTCACATAAAATATGGAAAGTTTCTTATTGATCAGATAGATATTTTAATGTTATACAGAGAAAGCATTCATTCCCTTTCCACTAGAGATAATTCATTCTGGACAATGGTAAAAAGGCTAGAAAACAGGCATGAACATATTGGTCCCACACTTGGCACTACAGGTGTGGTCTTCGTTCAAAAGCCAGGGCAGATATTTTCTGATTATCTGCATCCCAGTTTCAGCTTTTGGTGGAATTTACCATCTGTGGCATATTTTTCAAAAACTTCAGTTTACACCATGCATACATGACAAATACACAGAACCATAGATAGACAAGTGATAATATATATAAATATATATACATATAAATTTTACCAAATGATCATAAAATGTTTTAACGCTAAGAGAAATTTTTGACATCCAAGTAAAGGACATAATAAAAAAAACAAGTTGAACAGCCAGCACATGAATACAAAGTGTACACACCTGTAAAAATATACCATAGGTAACTGAGGCTATGATTTTAATTAAATGAATTAGGAGAGGGAAGAAAATCATTTTGTAGCAAATAAATGACTATAAAGTTTCCAATACTATGTAATGATGGTGAATCGAATATAGATCGCAAGAACATGCTCATACCTTTGAAAAGATTCGTATATTTCACAAGTTCCTCGTGAATAGGAATTTACCCTTTCAAATTTTCCCAATGTAATGTCAATGAAGGAATAAATTGTTATAACAGGATTGAATAAATACTATTACCCCTCATACAAAAAAAAGGAAAAACTTACTTTGGAAAAAAAATCATTTGGGCAAACAATCTCCTTTGATGCAGATGCACCAATAATTTTTTTACCTTCAATTAAAAAAAAAATTATTTCGGAATTAACCTACTATGAAATCATAAACACGAAGTAGTCGATATGAAGAATAAATTGTTTCTCACCTCTCGAAATCATCTGCTTGTTCGGAAACTTCCACATCTCAGGAATTTAATTTCATATTTATTTTTTGAGTATGACGATTTTGTTGAACTCGAGATCTTTTGTTCCAACTAGGGTGTTTCTTTGGTCTACCTTGAAATTTTAGTAACTGATCACAGTACAAATAAATGTAAACAAACGAGTGCAAATAGCAATGCAATAGGGTTGTCATAAACATCTTTCCGCTGACAGAGGCAAGCATTTTCATAACCCCAACACTGTATAACGAAAACTGTGTATAAAGGAACATATCAAGCACTTTTAAATATTCAGAAAAACAAATGATTTTTAACTGGTATCAAAATTAATTATTTCAGAAATTTTTACAGAAATAGGATTACAATACTAAATTTTAACTCGTGACACCATCTATTGATGACTTTCCAAACTACACATTCAAATTACGCATTTAAAACTGATTTTTTTTAAATATATTATTTAAGTAAATTTTATTCCAAACTTGATTTCTAACTTTGAGAAATGAAAGCTGATATATTGCTCTATATTTCTGCCAAATTTCACGCAACGTATTTTCTTAATTAGCGCTCTTAAGTGTTATCTAATTTTAGCATTGTAATGCTACTGCTGTAGCCCACCTTGAACTGATGATCTGAAATACAGAATTGCCTAAGTCCAGACGATTTGAAATCTTGACTTTTTACTGTGTTTGTTCTGTCGAAAGAAGAAAAATAAGCTTCTGCTAAGTTTGATCTTAGAGCTAGAAGCTGTTTATTTTGTCAAATGAACCTTTGCAAACGCATTTTCTTAATTTAAAATTTAAGACATTTTAATCACGTTTAAACAGTTCGTACAGGGGCTGTTCAATAAGTAATAAGACTAAAATTATAAAAAATACAGAATACCTTTACCCGTCATCATTTACGTGGTCTTTTTCAAAATAACTACCGTAAATTTATCCCAATGTTCTGTCCACTTCTAAAAAACATGTAAAAGTCCGTTTTTTGAGAGCTTTTTCAAAATTGCGTCTGCAGCATTTACACATTCTTTGTTGTTTGTAAAATGTTTGCCTCGTAATGGTTTCTTAGGTTCAGGAAACAGCCAAAAATCGCATAGAGTGAGATCAGGACTTGTATGTAGGTTGCTGTAAAATATCTATGTTGTTCTGCTGCAAAACATCCTGTATGCAATGAGCAGTATGTGGTCGGCCATTGTCATGATGCAATAGGAAGCCATTTTGGAGCAATGGACGTTTCCTTTGAACGTGCTGTACCATTGTTCGTAGGACATTCACATAGTATGAGCTGTTTATGGTATTACTGGGCTCGACAGTGTGTTGATACACTATTCCTTCATAATAAAAAGAAAAAAAAATTATGGTCATAATTTTACCAGCCGATTTCAGTTTTTGCTTTCTTGGGAGTAGGTGAGACAGATGTTTCCTTTCACTACTTTGTTGTTTCATGGTTGGATCATAGTGATACAACCAAGCTTCGTCTGCTGTGATGATGCGTTTTTAGAAATTGTCGCCTTCTTGTTCCAGTCTTCTTTCCATTCTGTGCACACATCCACTCTATGCTGCATTTGCTCAGGTTTCAACAATTTCGGAATCCATTGCACACAGTTTCAAGTTGTAAATATTCTGCCATGATTGAGTGAACACTTCCTACAGAAATATTCAAAAGAGCATGCAGCTGACGTACTGTAATTCTGCGGTCCTCCTTGATGATAACTGCTGCTGTGTGAATCATTATCTCTGAGACGGACCTTGAATGCTGTCCCTCACATTCAATATCTTCCACATTTTGCACATCTTAAAACCTTTATGCCAGCAAAAAACACTTGCCCTCACTAATGCTTGATTGTTGAAAGCTTCACGTATCATGTCAAAGGTCTCCGATGCTGATTTTTGTAGACGAACACAAAATTTAATTGTCTAATGTTGTTCCATCGACTCTTCCATTTCGACAACTGGCCGCGTCTCATAAGGGCCTGAAAACAGGCTTCAGTTCAATCACCTGAGGAACATGAGCCTGTACATGCCATCTATCGGTAGCTTTTGTTAATACAGACAAGAAACTTTTTTTATGCCACAGAAATTAATATTCTGATGAGTGGTTTCGCAGCAGTAAAATTAGTCTTATTGAACAAACAGCCTACGTATTTATAGTAACATACTTTGTAGAGATTTCAATATTTTGCTTGGTGGAAATAGTAAGCTTTCCATATCCCTCACTACACTGCTGGCCACCCAAATTGCAATACCAAGAAAGATGAGAGATATCGCAACAAAATTTATTTAGTAGATAACATGTTGCCCAAGTATCAAATGATTTAATTTATAGACTTCCTTGAAGTGTGGTTCTTTCTAGAATCATTAGCCAGAGTAGCCGCCGTTGTTGGAGATCACTGCTGCCACATGCCTCGGCATTGACTCAAAGAGACTTTGGATGTGTTCTTGGGGTACAGCAGACCAAGCAGCTTCCACATGTTGCCAAAGTTGATCTGGTGTGGCAGCTTGGGATGTAATCTGGGTCAATCGTTCAGCAATTATGGATCACATGTTTTCTATCGGCAAAAGATCTGGAGAGCGAGGAGGCCAGGGAAGCAATTCAATCTGGCGATTGATGAAGAACCCTTGGACAATGTGTGCCATGTGTGGTCGTGCATTATTCTGTTGAAATATGGCTGTGGGCAAGCCCTGAAGGTAAGGAAGGACAACTGGCTCCAACACCTCGGAGATGTAGCGTTGGCGCACTGTTCTTATATCCTTGCATAGGGCAACTGTTTATTTTTTGCACAGAATTGCAGTTCAAACAGTTTACAGAAAACACTGATGAGCTACCACGAATTGATTCTTCAGTAAAACTTACTTCTGAATGGCATATTTTGCAGCACAATGATGTTGCAAGAGCTGCAAATAAAATTCCAACATCGATAAATCGATATCCTTGCAAATTACTGTAATTATCTGCATCATTCACATGATTAGAAGTCTCTAATTTCAGCTTTTTAGCAGATGCTGACTTGCCTTCATTCACAACAGAATCACTTTTCTTATGGCCATGATAGCGGCGTTTTTTGCTTCTATAGCCGACAGATCGATTATATTCTTTACCCATCTCAAAAGGATTTAAATAATTTAAAAAGTTAAAGATAATAATAGAAAAAGCAGTCAAAAAATCAAATATATCGCTGAGCACATGCATATACTGATCAAAGATATCAGCACGTTTCTAGCATTCAAATTATTTCACGATCAAAATAAAGCAGAGTTGAGGAATTTTCTTCCTTCCAGCGAGTTGGGGAAAAGAATAATATGGTTGTGTGGCTCCTTATCTAGCATCATAGCAAAGATAACGCTTTTCATAGATAAAGCTGAATAGAACAGATGCCAAAGTAGTAAACAGCTGCATCGGCCACGCCCCCCTCCAATGTAAACATTGCCTTATCAGTAAAGTGTGTCAACTTGTTTTAGCATTATTTTTTGTTCTATTGCGAATTTTTTAATGCGGTTTTTTTTAATGTGTTCAGAATACAATACAGAATAAAATTAAGTCATAAAATTTTTTTCGTTTTTTGATGGATTTACAAGGTATGAGACCCCTTAAAGTACCGGCAGTGCGTACTAGAGGAGAGTGTGAGTGATATCCAGTACCACCCCATACCATAATAACCGGTGCAGAACCAGTGTGGTGGTGCATAACGCAGCTGTTAAGCATCCTCTCTCCACAGTGTCTCCAGACTCGAATCCCACCATTGTGCTGTTGCAGACAGAAGCGTGACTCGTCAGTAAAGACAAATTCTTCTTTCCATTCTGCCATTCATGACTTTCCATTCTGCCATCCACATCCTTCTTTCATCGCACCATTGGCGGCAGAGACGTCTGTGGTCCTGCGTCGAGGGCAGATGAAGCAATGGACGTCTTGTGGACAGACCTCTCTGCTGTAAACGGTGTCGAATGGTACGCGCAGACACTGGATGATAGACTGAATGTGCTATGGTTCATAATGTGACTGAGCGATTCGTCACTGCCATGCGCACAATGATCCTGTCATCACGTGAAGTGGTGCACTGAGGTGGATGCAATCGAACACATCGGTACGTCGTACCCTGCTACATCCAACTGTCACATATCCGCATTATAGTTGTTTGGTTTCGTCCATCACGACTACCGATTTCCCTGAAAGATAATCCACACTCTCGGTAGGCCACTATCCTTTCTCTGTCGAACTCGGATACTTGATCAAACAATGATTGCTGTTTACTTCGAGGCATAATTGATCGTTTTTTTGAAAAAAAAACCAGAAGAGAAACACAATTTCCGAACTTGAAATCGTTGAAAACTCCAAGCCTTAAATAGCGTTTTGAAGTGGCGCCACAGGCGCGTGTGATCTGCGTCTGCGCTGAAAATCCAATCATTTGCATATCTCACCTCTGCTAATGTATGTTGTAAATTTCATGTTATTTGCATGCTTCCTTCAGGGTGTTGCATTTACGGCGGCCAGCAGTGTATGTTTCTTCCCACACTTTATTAAATTTCTGTTACTAACAATTCTTGAAATAAAGAGTAGGATTTTCTGAAAATAAACATCCGTTTTGACAATTATAACAATTATATTTAAATTCTTAAAAAGCATAAAAATACAAAGTGTCTGCTAATTAAATTTATATCAAAATCCATCATTCTGATGCTGACGTTTTGATGAAGCTCAGCTCAGTTGTCTATTCATGACTTGTGACCTTTGTTAGCCAGAAGGGCTATAAGTTTTGAAACGGCATTTTGTGTGAAAGCACTGTAAAAGGGTGTGTCACTTTTCAAATAGTTGCCACCCAATGTTATAGCCCGGTATTTTATTTAAAGAAACTTAATAATGAATAATCTGCATGAGTGTATGCATGTTTCTTGCATTGTGATAAAACACAGTATACGTAGAGTCAGTAAATTTTGAATACCATAGCCCTCCACCTGAGCATGTGTACCTGGAAGCTTGACTTTGGATTTTTGAATTTGTTTTATAGTGTATTTCATATTTTCTAAAACTAATGAATTTTTGGTTGGAAACTCCCAATTTCAAAGGGAGCAGTGGCAACACTGTAGGGAATAAAATTTTTTTATCTCTATCACGCGAGACTATCGAAAACTCTAAAGCTATGCTGTTTTTAAATATGTTTAGCCCAAATGCTGTCGAAATGTGTACGTGTCTGTAAATGAAAAAAACGCCCATTTGGGCATAATATAAAATGTAAAGGCTTTCAGATTTAGTATTTAATCGTCCACAAATATGAATTGCATTTAAAATTTATGCAACTGTACCGGAACAATGATCTAAATTATCTTGCTACAGTAGTACTGTAAAAGTGGACAATATAATCTTTTTACATCACAGCTTGATTTCAGTATTTATAAAAGGAAATTACTTCATTTCAAAAGCAGTATCATTTCTAACAACTTTTGTTAATTATTAATAGAAGTTTTATTTACATTTTATCATTCTAGTCCATTTTTCATGTACAAATCCTGTTAGTTCTGTAATTAGAGAAAATAAAAAGTTGCAGATCTTTTTAGTTATAGGTCAACATGTACCAGACAGTTTTCTACAGAAAGATAAATGTGTCAGTTTAGCTTATTGACTATTGTTAGTTAAATGCATTATGTTTATCTTTTGTAACACCACATTAGCAGTTACAGACAGACTTTGTTTTCAAAGTAAGTATTATTAATAGAAAGTTTTTAGAGTATGACATTCTGTTTGTTGGTTTATTGGGGGAAAAATGAGAGAGATTACTTATGCTTAGAAAACTTTTACTGCAGTTGAAATGAGTTGAAGGCAACAGCTTTCTCCCTAGAAGTATCTAGTTAGCATAGATAAATTCCTGGGGAAAATATTTTTTTGATGTATATGGTATTATAATAGAAAAGAAGCAATACAGTGTTTTGTTTTTGAATACTGTGCACATATATATTACCATGCTAGAATAGAATTTTTTTGTATTATAAGTTATAAAAATTGGAAATCAAGCTGTGTAAATATTTCCGTATCATATTTTGGGAATATTATCAAATTCTTTTCTGTGTTTTGAAGCTGCTGTTCGAACATATATTAAAAAAATATTCAAATGATAGTATATTTCTTTGCTTGAATCTGAAAATGGTAATAAATATGTAAATTGAGTATGTTATCAAATATGTGATATGAATGCAAATTACTCTCCGGTTTTGTATATGTATATGCATTTTCTACTTCAGATAAAGTTAGCTGAATTGTGGGAAACTAAACCTGTGCTTGTCCAGTATTCGATATGCTACATCTCCCGACATATGCATTTACCAAATTTGCTTTATTATATTCTTTGCTCATAACGTTAATCACAATGGAACACTGTAAATGATATTTCAAGGGAGCAAGTTTGAATTTTCTTTGTATGTAATTATTTGTATATCTCGAATTTCTGTTGAACTTCAGCAGTTGCATTAATTTAAGTTCAATTTATAATTTATGTATGATCATGATTTTCTCAGGAACACCAAATCGTGAGATGAACTTCAGTGAAAAAGCCCAAGTGCTTAGTAATTTCTCTCAACGTATGGCTGGGACAGCACGCAGTGTTGCCACAGGAGGGTCTGCCAATAAAAAGCTTGCTGAAATGCTGTTGATTTCTGCAAATCAGGTGAGTTATATTCAGGGAATATTATCAAGAGTTCAGTTTGTGTTACTTTAAATTTTTTTTAAAGTGAAATTAAAGTTTGTGTGTCATTTATCCCACAGAATGTTTGATTTATTTTTAGTTAGAAAGCTTGACTCCACAACTTATAAATGCTGGACGAATTCGAATGTCATATCCAGACAATAAGGTAGTTTGAAAATTTTTGCTTATTTTGTGTTGTTGATAAATCTTTGAGACTAAATATTTTAGTCTTAAATTTTATTTAGATTAAAAGTTTTAAATAAGGGTGTATGTAACCTTGTGTTAAAGTAATAACCATATAGTAGTTGTTGTGTGCTTTTGTTTTCTCATTATGTATTGGGTCATCCTAAAAGTCTATGGTTTTTTAATGATAAATACCAGTGAACCAGTACAGAAAACGTAAACAAATTTCATTGAAGCACATAAACACTATTTTGTTCTATGACTTTTTGTCATCTCTCTGAGAGCTGGGAAATTCCTTTTTTAAATGTTCTCTGAATGAAATGTGGGTGTGAGCACGGGCTTTGTCATGATGGAAGACAACACTTCAACTATTGGTCAGTTCTGGGCAATTTGCTTAGATTTTTGCTTTTAAAACTGCCATTTGGGAACAGTATTTTTCCAAATTTATTGTCCAATTTGGTGGCCAATTCTTAGTTTGCAGTTTTTTTATAGTCCTGAAAAAGTAATACAGAAACTATTACTTTTTTGGGATGCAAGCCATTCTCAGTGATACTGAAGGAGGTTCTCCTGGCTTACTCCATGATCTTTTTCTTGTAACATCACTGTATAGTATCCACTTCTCATCTGCATTAATGAGCTGTTTCAAAACAGGAACTTCTTTTTCTTCAGCAAAGAATCACATGCCAGAACTCGAGCAGGCATATTGTGCTCTCTTAAAGTAAGTTGTATCCATACATCATAACAGTTCACATACCAGATTTTCTTCAAATGATCATGTACTGCACTTTTTGGAATAGTTTGACTCTCTGATAGTTCCTGAATTGTATAACTTGAATTTGCAGCAGTAAGTCTTTTTAATAGGTCTTTGTTTACACTGGATGGTCATCCAGAGTATATATTATCTCTGAAGCTGAAATTTGCATGCTTAAATTTCTGAAACTGCTTCCCAATTGTGTCATCAGAAACAGCACTTTGTCCATATGTAGCACAAATTTTAAAAGCAGTCTGTCTGGCATTTTTTCCTTCTTAAAAATAAACGAACATAACACGATGAAAATGAACTGGATTCTTCGTTCTTACCAGTACACTGGGGAAAAATTTATTCAGTACATGAAAGAATTAAGCAGCGTGAGTATGCCGAAAATGAACTGCTGGATTCCTCATTCTTACCAGTACACTGGGGAAAAATTTATTCAACAATACATGAAAGAATTAAGCAGCATGAGTAGAAAAGATCCTATTTAAATATCTACTTCAATCAAGATCCCTCCTTAACAGCAGTAACCAAATAATTAAAAGAAAATATGCTTTGATTTGAAAAAAGGCAGATAGTATTTTAAATTTCCACTGCAAGTTTACAGAATGCAATCTTCTGATAATGCTGCCTCTCTACAGAATGTCAACAACGAGAATACATTTTCACATCCCTGAAAATATTTGTCATTATTTTTTCAACAAAAATTTGCACTTTTAATTTCTTAAACGGTTGATAGTAATTACATCTAGTATTTCCATTATTTCAGTATTAGCTTTGTTTCTGTGTTAAAGATATATTCCAGAATTTGATACTAAACCGCATACCCTTCTGTGTCAAATGAAAAGCATAGCAGCTAAAGTACTGTAGTTCTCCAGACTGACTGAAGCAGAGTTTCCGTGTGGTTGATTTGTTTTAATGAGGTCTTGTGTTTTTTCCTTGAATATGGTGATTAGTGTTACTGTAGAAATTATAAAAACTATGCATGAGTGTTTAATGGATGTGCTTTGAAGAAAGACATGCTGTTAGATTTTTGAATGTGGTACCTCTTTTTCTTTCAGTATTTTCTGCCAAGTCTTTATGAATCTTTCTCATTCAGACTTTTCAAAATTCACCTGCGTTTGGCACCATTGATGATAAAACTGCCACACGTATTTTTTTTCTCTGCCTTTGTAGAGAAATATTTTTCTTGTTAAAATTTCAGCACTTTCAGAAATAGAGTTATGTGGTATTAAGTTTCCTGTGTTTATTTAAATTCCAAGAAATATGCTGCCTGCTTTCCAAAGTGAAACATCATGAAGGAAGCCTATGATATAAATACTTTTGTAAGGACTTGCACATGATTTGCATTGCAGCACTTATTCAAATCATCTGTCTTAACAACAGTATTAAAAGGAAGACACCTGACAACAGTATTAAAAGGAATGACTCCTAGAAGCAGTATTAAAAGGAAGGACAGTAATCTGTTATAAGTACTGAAAATGTGTTTTTCTCAAGTTCCGTCATTGGGGAAAAAAATGGAGCAATCATTTGAGAAAATTTCTGAGTTTGACAGAGAAAGTTTTGTTATTTATGGAGAATGGCGATTATCATTGCAAGGAATCAATGCTCATACTGGGTGAAATCAAACCACAGGGAGATGAATACACAATTGATGGGTACAGGGAAAGATTAGAGGGCTTAATGATTGCACCAGCCTGAAATGATTGCTACTAAATGAGAGACCAAGCATGTGGTGTGTATGGCAGTTGCAGATTGCAAAGCAACATCAAGAACACTGGCACAATAAATAGGGTCTGTTACACAACAACCAGCATCGACATGTACCGTTTAACATTATCTGGAGATTAAAGGAATCTTTGCAAGGTGTCTGTTACTGTGATTTCCATGGACTCTGCAGCATAAGCATATGTGATTTTAATGATGCATTGAACTCTTGTGTGGGAAAACAAATGGTACATCTTTGTCTTTTCATATTAATTTTCATTCTGCCTGCAGTACCATAATGGTGGCATTTACTGCTGCATTTGCCATATACACGTTAATGAAATGCTAAAACGTCACTGCTACATATCTGAAGTTATGGAGTCTATTGTCCTCTCTGACCTTTCAAGGCTGAGCTGTTGTTAAGTTTCCGTAGGACAGTGTGTGATCACAGGCTGCACTCAATGTTCAATAATTCATTCCTGGCAAGCAGGTTGTACTGCTGCCTTTAGTTCTCCCATCTTCTGTTATATAACACATCAAATACATTTGGCCATTTTCATCTGCTGTCTTTAACTTTTATTGTGTTGTAATGTAGTGTTTTCTGAAATATCAAAACTGAAGGATGATAAACTATAATAGATGATGAACTGAAGGTCATCATCCAGCATACACCATTTGTAACTATGCCAGAGAAGGAACATGGATTAACATAACTCAGGCACATTGCAGCAGTTATTGCTAGCTATGGCAGCTGCACAAAATACTGATTTCTTGGTGTTCTGGCCCCATGAGAGGCTATGTTGTTAAGACCACCGAGTAGTAATAGTTTGAGCTGCTTTTGAACACAGGCAGATGTGGTGGCTAAATGGGTCTTCTTTGTGGTTTTACTATGTGTTATGTTCATGTGAGTCAGTTTCCTTTAGAAAAATCTTCCACAAAGGCATCTCTCTAGGCAGATAGCCCTTGTGTGCTTTCTTTGCTGTACTCAAGTAATCTAACATATGTCTATGTTCTGCAATTTGATCCGGGCTGTAATTTTAATTATTTCATTTTTGTACCTTCAATTATTTCATCAGTCAGCCTTCCTTAGATATCTGTTTTCTTCATGGTGTGCATTTTGAATGGTCAGAACTGCATGATCAATTAAATGATTTAAATGTGTTCAGAACATAGATTTAAATGTGTTCAGAATTGTGTCATTAAAAGTGTTTATGCTACCTTTATTTTCACAACAATTAGTTGTAGACACGGACTTCCAATTAAAAAAGGCTTAAAATAAGGAAAATATTTATGTTGTGGCATTTTTAAATAAAAAAAAAATCAATTTTTTGCAAACCATAAAACCTGACTTATTATACTGCTCCTAGGCCTGTATAAATATCTAGTAAAAGTTAATACTGATTTTAGGAAATGAGACACAAAAGTTTTGATTCCCATACAAGAAATTTCTTTTAACAGTTTATAAACATTTATTTCTACTGTAAAAGTTTAGTCTGCTAATTTAGTTTAGTATGGTATCTAAGAAGTAATTGTAATGGATTTAACACTGAGAGAAAGGTACAGGGTTAAATCTTGTTTTAGTGTACCTTATGATATTTTCATTAAAAATAATTGTAATCACCAATTCCATGCATATGAGTTTTAAAATAAAATTGTGTATAGGAATAAATGAATTGTTGAAAGATTTGCAACTTTAAGGAGCAAAAGTAAAAAAATTTTAAACTTCAGTGCATTGTTTCTTATTCTTTTTTTCCCCCTGCTTTAATAAAGCATTTTTTCCCCAATAGGTGGGGGAAATTTTTTTTTAACTGCAAATGTATGAACTTTAAGTTTTTTTTTTTAATACAAGGCTGCTGATGAGCATTTTGAAAATCTGAGAGATCAGTATGCTGAAAGTGTTGAGAAAATGAGGTCTCTTGTGGATGAAGCAACTGATACAGTGAGCTTCATTAAAATGTCAGGTATTTGTAAGAGCTTATTATATGTATACTGACTTGATATATTTTAGCATTTGTATGTGAAAGGCTATGTAAATATTTATATGAAATGCTTCTTGTTTCTTAATTAACCCCTTAACTGCCGCGGAAAACGTACAAGTTTCACTCCCCAGTGCCAGCGGTTTTTGCACCAGCATGCATAGTTATGTGATGTATTAGGGGGAAAGTACCTAATTTCAGGTAGATAACCTGCCCTGTTGTATACGTCGCACACATGATAATTGACTAAAAAAATTAAAGTTCATTGGATAAGCCGTACTGCCGTATACACCGCAGCGAAGCATTCTGAAACATGACACTTAATATTCATTTATTCAGTAATTCCCTGCCATATTGATGCAATCATCATCGATAACACTTTATAACATTTACAACATAAATATAATCAGTACTATATAAATAAATAAGGAAGAAACATCTTACCTTGAACTTGCTGAAAACGAACTCATGATTTCTAATAGATATATTTTTACGGGTTCAATAAACTTCGTTTATCACCATAAATGTATTATGAAAAAGAATATATGAATTAGATAAGCAAACAGAATTTTATAACTAAATTAAACTACATTTATTTATACAAAACCTTTAAAATCTGACTCATCGAAGTCAGAACTACGTAAATTTAAAAAATGACCATCAAGGTCAATTTCATCATTCTGTTGTTCTAAATCACTTCTTTCAACGTCACTATCTTCACTTTCATTTTTTTTCTATGATTTCCGATTTAATGAAAGCTGATATGATCGCATCAGCTCGGACTGATTGCCATGCTTTATCAACCCATAAGGCAGCCTCCTCATACGAAGCTTTTCCTATTCGTCTGGAATTTGTAAAGAAATGGAGTCTGCTTTGCATCCATTCCTCCCACTGCTTTCGTATTTCATGCTTGAAAATTCTATTGAGAGTGAGATCCAGCGGCTGTAAAATTTTTGTAATTGGTGCTAAGTTTGTTTGCTTCAGATCTTACCGTATCTGCTAAATGGGATCGCATTGAATCCAGAACAATGAGACCTCGGGGTTGGGAAAAAGCACCTTTCCTTTTTTGATAAATTTCTCTCAACCAAAACAACATCACTTCTTGCACATCCATCCTTTTTCATTGGCGCAAATAATAAATCCTTTAGGGAAGTTTCCTTTCGGAATTGTTTTTCTTTTGAAAATTATCAAAGGGGTTAACTTCTTTCCATTGGCAGCACAACCTAAAACACAAGTAAAAGAAATCTTTTCATTCCAAGTTGTTAGCACTGAAATAGTTTTCTCACCCATTGGATGAATAGTTCTGCTCGGAGGACAGTCAAAAGTAACGGGCACTTCATCCATATGAATTATTTGACCTCTTTTCAAATTTTGTTCTCTAATTTTCTTACATGTGTATTCCAAGAAAGCTACCTTTTTTTCAAGCCTTAGATCTGAATTAGCGAAGATCTGAATTAGCGAAGTTTTAGGGAAGCTTTTGTCCAACTGTTGTTTTGGTCCTGACAGATAATTTCTTTCGCTTCATGAACCTGAAACACCAATTAGGTCCTCCAACAAAATTATTAATGCCCATTTAATGCCCCAGCAATTACCTTTGCTTGAAGGCTAATTCTAACTGTTGATACTGATAATCCACCTTCTCTCTGCTCTGTTGTCCATATCTCTAAATTGTCTTCCAAAACAGGCCAGGCTATGACATCAGTTCGACGATACCTTTTATTCTTAGGCATTTTCAGTAATTCTTCTTGCTCGGACTTCCACCGCTGAATGCATCGCTCGTCAACTTGAAAATTCTTTAGCCGCAGCTTGATTTCCAATTTCGATCGCCTTCTTCACTGCTGAAAGCTTAAAAGCAGCTATATAACTTTTTCTTCGAGTAGGAGTCATAATAATAATAATAATCACATTTTTAAAGCGCGAATGATAAGGCAGGCAAAAAGCAAGTTATAAAGCAATAAAATGTGTAAGAATGATTACAGCACCTGGTAAGTAAACGTAGCTGTTTCAGTTAGTCATAGGAAAAAGCGGGCAAAACCATGGAGTTTAACAGAAAGTACATGTATTACGGTATCTTTACAGAGAGCGCCGCCTACCTTATTTAGGCAAATTTGAACTTTTTGCACTGCCTTAGTGCAATCTGAGGTGTTAGAATATCACAGCGAGTTCTTACCGTTTTGCATAGGCATAACTTAGGATCTGAATTAGCGAAGTTTTAGGGACAAAGGGAAAATAAAATTACTTCAGATATGCCACAGACCTAAACTTTCAACTTTTAAACACCTATTAGCCGCAGCTTATCTACCTGAAATTACAATAAGTGCAAGTTTTGTTGCCTAAAAACTGTTTACTTTCTCAAAATAAAGAATAAAAGAAAAAATGAAAATACAAACTTTAATGTTTAGAGTAAAAGTATAATAAAAAACATGTAAGTATAATAAAAGAGATGTGAAGTAGAAAAGAAAAGGACAAAAGATCACAAAAAATGGAGTTTCAATCAATTTATTTTTAGACCAGTAAATTGCAATATCAGCTTTCAGTGTTATACCTTGTAAAATCAGTAGACCTAAAAAAAAAAAAAGTATATTACTTCTGAAGTGGTTGAATGCCATATGCAAGTTTTTCATATCAAGTCGTACCCAATGTCGAGCATCTTTCAGAGAATAGTCGCAATCCTCTTTGTCTGATGTAATATCATATTCTGAGGTGTTTAATCCTGAAGATGATGAAAAGTAATTATCTAATTGACTGTCATCACTGTCAGACATATTTGTAAAAAGAGCACCTACTACAAAGAGTAATTGAAAATGGCAGACAAAAAAGTATGTTTTACTGAAACGACATGAGCAATAACCGCACAGTCACTAGTCATCACTGTCAGACATATTCTTAAAAAAAGCACCTGCTACAAGCAGAAACACGAGCAATAACCGCACAGTCATTACTTTCACCATTTCAGAAACATTCCCTCTCCAATTTCTCCCCCTTCTCTGAAATAATATCCTCCATGGCATACTCTGTGAAGGTTATTGTGGTGGTGCATTCCAAAGCTTTGCAATTAATTTTATTGGTATCAGAGCAAAGCAAATGATAGTATTTTGGAAGGGCATATACATACACCCAAGGCAGTTAATGCTTTGGCTGAGCAAGGCGTACATATATGCCCACTGCAGTTAAGGGGTTAATAGGTAAGTAAATATCATTCAAAAATCTATTTCTTCCTTTATATGCTTTTTAAGGGGCAGCATGTGTAAGTTATTCTTCCTGGTGTGTGATTCTTTTTTCTTATTACTTTAGCTTTTTAATTTTTATAATTATTAAAGCATTTATACAATAAATGTGTACTATATTGAAAATTTTGTAAATATAAGTACTTTTCTGTATGAGCTGAAAGTTATAAGTTCTTATATGTGAATTTTCTGTAGAAGTTCTTGATTGCAATTTTTTGATTTAGTAACTCTTTGATATACCTAAAAAAGGGAACTTAGATGGTGTTTCTTTGTGGAAAAATATGGCAAACTGGTCAGTGACTTTAATTTCAGTTGTACTGTAGGTAAGTATTCATAGGTAGATGCCATACCATATACATAATTGGTCTTTTTTAATAGGTTGTTATCTGTTGCATCTACTGCATACCACATCCTATAATTCTATAAGTAAGCTTTTTTTCCATCTAAATGAAAGGTTCAAGAAACAGCATACCATCACTGAAACAGCTCTGCTTGGATAGCAAGAACAAAAGAAATTTACAAACTAAATATGAGTGCATAATAGTGCAATTTTCTCTTTGAACTAATTATAGGCTATAAATCTAAAAAATATGTAACATTTTTGTTTTCACTGATTTGTTTGCTTCTAAAATGTTCGTTTGAAGAAGAAGAAAGTATGAATCTTGTTTGAAATGACTTTATACATTGGCATGAGAAAAGTAACATCTGTAAATATTCATGTAAGTTAAATAGTTTTGTAGTCAAGAACATGGTACTTCCACTAGACATTTGTCATGCCTAACACTGATTTTATGCCTACGAAATAGCTTATAACCTGATGACAAACATGAATCATTATTTCATTTTTGTAGAATTGTCTGTGCACAGAAACCTGAGAAGTGGCTCTTACAGCAACGTCTAAACAATTTTTTGCAATTGAATAGCAAAGATCATGATAACCTTTTATGGTCACATTATGCTTGGCGATGATTACAGACTTCAGCTAACTGTGCTACGAAATGTTGTGTGTGTTAGTGAGGAGAAATTTAACAGAAATTTCCTTCTGTATGCAAAAAATAGATTTTGTAAATGTAACTCATAGGCCAAAAGATTCCATTTAGTGTTGTTTGAATTGAGAATAACTGATTTGTTATTCAAATATGTCCAGGACCACTGCCAGAGCTGGTGCATGTGCACCAGGCAACAGAATTTAGGGGACTCACAATTTTTAGAATTTAGAGAAGTATAGAGGAACAAAATTAAGGAATTGGAAAATCTTTGGAATTTAAGGAAGGCACTGGGATGCAAAATGGGGGGGAGAGTTTTTTAGAATTTAGGATGCTCGGAGACTGCAGCAAGCCATAAAATGTGTAGCACCAGCCATGGATAAGCTTTAAGTATATGTGGGAATTTATTTATTTGGGACTCAGACAAGCTTTAAACATGTTCAGGAATAATTAAGCTAAAAAAATAACTTAACTAATATAATTCAGTTTTAACTTGTTCAGTATGCAATAAGAGAAAAATAAAATTTAGCGGAACAACATGTCTTTAGTCTCATAATAAATCATTAATAGTGTGTAATGAATGCTATCTAAGCTTTATAATGACAGTCACAAATTTGAAGGTTTTTATATATCACGAACAAAAACGAAATTTTCTAATTAACAGAATTAGTGAAGAACTAAGGCGAAGTAGTAGTATATGAAGATTATATAACAAAAGTCTTTCATTGCGATGACAATGCTATGCTTATCAGTCAACTAACAGATGGTGAAATTTGTAGTATGGCTCTGAATCTAGAAAATATTGCTATCGATAGTGAAGAAATAACAGAGAGGTTCTTGGGAAAAAAAAATTCAATTGACAATTCAGTGAGAATCTCACTAGTGATCTCATTAGTACTCATCTAGTAAATCTTAAAGTTTAAAATTGCATTTTTTAAAAAAATGTTTGGTGTAAATTTCATATTTATTTTTTTAAAGAAAATAAAATCTCTATCTGAAATTGTAATGCATACTTTTATTTAAATATTATTTAAGATTTTGTATATTAATTTTTGTTCAAAAATCTTGAAAAATGAAGGAGAAGTAGGAAATTAAAATTTCTTGAAAATTCAATAAAATTTAATTTTTTTAAAAAGTATGTTAATAACTTTGTCCTTTGTACTCTTAAGTAGTTATTTTAAATGTGGTCTACAAGATATAGAAATTTGGTTATAGTTCCTACAAAAATAAAATTAAAAAAAAAAAAACATTGTGGAGGTATCACAACTTAAATGTTACCCCTTAATGTTAACTTTCTTTCACCTCAAATTATATTCAGTCATTATTTTCTAATTTATTACAAGCTTTGTTCACAAAATTTCAAATATTTTTCTCCTAAAGCCATAACCCTTACAAAATATGATCTTTTTAGAATTCCTGACAGTGTCAGGATCAGAATCTTGTTGCACTCTATTTGTAACACTTTTCAATGTATTTTAATGTGGACGTTTTCATCAACAGTCATTTGATAAAAGTAATCCAGATGTGTCATCTCACCAGCACTCTCTTTGCCTTTATTCATCCCTCTTTCTTTTCTTTTTTTTGGGTTGTTGTGTGTGTTTGTGCACACATGCTCATGAAAGTGCTTTATCCATACTACTTATTTCATCCTAAACATTTGTAGTCATCAAATAAAAATGATTGAGAAAAAACAATGTTGATACTAATGAAACAGTTTTATTAAATGAAATATTTACTAATTATTTACACTTTCTGCGGACTTTAATGCACTTTATATCCATCCATTAAACTAGCATTATGATATAAACAATTATTTTTTTTGGAAAATTGTTATCATAGCAGCTATTTGAAATAAAAATTACAATAATATTTTTGTTTAGTTAAATTTAAATATTTTTTCTTTTTAATGGGTGTAAATGTAAATTATTGTTTTTAATATTACTTTTGGCAGACACTATTGATATTTAATTATTTTTAGAATTTTTAATATGTTTGTACTCATACAAATTCATCATACTTTGTATCAATAAAAAGTAAATATGGGTTTTCCCACGTCACAAAAGTAGAATGTTCGTTTGGAACTTTTGTAAGCCAACAAAGAAACATTAGCTATTTATGTACATGCAAAAGGCTCATAGTAGTCCCAGACTAAAAAATAAAAAATTTAATCAATTAAAAAAATGTAGACATTCTTATCCTAGAGACATTGGAAACTCTAAAGTAATAATAAAAGAATAATGGGCTACGTACATAAACTATGTAAATGGATATTATGCACAATTTATGTACAATGCAGTTGCATTTCCTAAAATGGAAAAAGAGTAAACATACTGGAAGCTGTACAGATAGTGGCAGTGACAATGTTGCACTGAAATTTTGGAGGTTCCACCATAAGAGATTCAAAGGTTGTGATATAGAGCAGCAGGCAAGGGAGAGCTATTGATATCTTATCACCATTTTGTAATTAAAAGATCATTTACACTTTTGATGTTTGCCTGAGCTACTATTGAAAGTCCAACATTCGTTTTGCTCTTTCTATTGTGAAAGGCTTGAAGTAAGCTAGTGTGCTCGACTGCTAAGATTGTATTCCCCTTCCCCCATGTAGTAGCTCTTTTCAGGCAGGTGCAGATATCATGGAGAAATTGTGTTAAACATGTATGCTACATAATAATTAGTCAATTTAATATAACTGATGGAATAAAAAAAGTCATTCTTCTGCCTTTTTTGTGCCTGTATAAAAGTCTGAGCATCTTTTGTGGACTTCTTTCATTAACATAAAAATTGTATTAATTTAGATTTTCTGTGAATGCAAAACTTTGTGAAGCAGGGGATACCGGTATGGCCATATGTTGAGTCACATATTTTTCAAAGCATAAATGTTTTTAATCTGAAAATTTTGTAGTTTTACTATCTTAAAACTGAATAGACTACATGCATGAAGATTTGAATGATTTTACCGATATGTAGTGTAAGTATGGGTCACTTTCTCTTAATAGTCCTTCATGAAGCCTCCTCATTTCTTTAGACTTGTAGGCATAATTTTTGGCCTGGGAAACATAGTCATTTTATGTTAGGACATATTTAAAATATATGATGTACTTTGGCTTTGCAACTCAGTTAATAAACACTGACTTTAATATTTGACTGTTGTAAATATAAACTTTATATTTTAAATGCTGTGTATTGCTTTGGCGAGTTTTATGGATTTTGGTATAAATGAATGTAGAATGAGAATTAAAGTATGTTATATTTTTGGCAGAGGATAATATATTAAAACATACAAAGGCCTGTGAAGAAGCAATAGCAAATGGTCTGCCTCAAAAAATGGTTGAAAATACATCTTCAATTGCCCGTTTAGCTAACAGAGTTTTGATGATGGCCAAGCAAGAGTCAGATAATTCTGAAGATACATATTTTGTAGAAAGAGTTAACCAAGCTGCAGATTTATTACAATCAAGTAAGTTTTTTAAGCCACTTTTCTTAAATTATTAAAATGTATAAAAGATTTAATTAGAATATAATTATCAGCTGTAAATGGAATGCAATTTTGTATTCATTTAATCTGTCAAACACATTTATGGTCTGCAGTTACCAAATCTGTCTTGCACCGTGTAAATAATACAAATAAAATATTGTAAGTTGCATAGCTTTCAAATCTCATTAAAAGAGAAATTTGAAGAAAAAGAAATGGTAAATGCAGTATAAAAGTTCTAACACTCTTCTGAAGTTGTTTTAAATAGTGCAGGGTTAGCCAACCCATGGCACACGTGCCACAATGTGGCGCGGCGGAGTTTTAACAGATGCACGCGAAGATTTATTGAAAAATGAGAAGAATTAAGAAAATAATAATATCGTCTACCTTCACTCAATGTCCCATTCCCAATATTGTATGCAAAACATATGCTGAAAAAACTACATTAAAGAAATGGTAAGCTGAATGGGAAAATACAGATGTAGGTAGAAGGCTTTTTAACTTCTACAAGAAACCCACATATGATCCAATCTCATATAACTTCTTCATCAACATCTTTTTATCTGGACATGGTCCTTTCCCCACGTACTACTTTGCACGAAATTTGAGCGATTCAGACAAGTGCGTATGTGGAAACAAGAGAGACCCAGAGCACTATGTTTTCAAGTGCCAGCTCACAAAAGAGCTACACTGCAAAGAAAGGTCACAAATTATGCCTGAGTACATTAAATTCTTACTAACGATCCCACAATTACAACAAAAGGGTTCTTTGATTATGAAGAAACTTTTATCATATAAAAGAGAAGATATATGTCAAGATATTATCTCTTCTGTATAAATACCTCTTATTCAATAACTTACAAAAATAATGTAAGAATTCAGAAATATTGTAAATGTCTGAAACAGGCTAAATATGGTTGAATTGTTTTTACAAAATAATTTCATTATGAATTTGTACTGTATTAGGAGATGAGGGGGGGTATATGGCTTGAATTGTTTTTACAAAATAATTTCATTATGAATTTGTACTGTATTAGGAGATGAGAAGGGAAAAAGAAAAATCTTGTAATAATTAAATCATTAATTAATTAATAATAATACTAATATATGACTTAATTAGATATATTAATGTAAATGTAAGTATTATGTAATTTTCTAATGTATATTTGCTGTATTTATGATACATTAATTTACAAAAATAATGTAAGACTTCAGTGATGATGCAATTGTGTGAAACAAGCTAAAAAAAGGTGAAAGGAAATGTACTTTCAAGATGAACTGCCTTAGGAATACGACAAAGTACTAAGAGATGCACAAACAATTCTTCTATGTAATTAGATACACTAATTGTTTGTATGAAGTACAATGTACAATGTCTGATTTATAATGAATGTCTGTATGATGTATGTTCAAAGTAATTATGTTATACTAATCTGTCATAATCCAACTTTTGTTAATTGGTAATTTCTTTGTAATAATTGTATACTATGTCTTTGTAATTGTACACAGTCCAGTCACATTAATGTGACCACCACGTACTTTCCATGTCAGAGTTAAATAACCAATCACAGAAGGCAGGTGGCAGCACAGTGCAGTTGAGCGTATATAAAGGGTGTGTGAGGGCTTCGGAAAACATTTCAATCGTTGGCGTAATGCAGAAACGAAGCGATTTATCCGACTTCCAAAAGGGCATGATCATTGGCTTTCGGGCCAAGGGTGGAAGCATTTCCGAAACGGCTGAGTTTGTGAACTGTTCGCGTGCCGCCGTGGTAAAAGTGTACCGTGCATGGCAAAATGGGACTGTCCAAAATCAGCGACGTGGCAAATGTGGTGCACCACGGGCCATAGATGACAGAGGCGAACGACGGTTGCGGAGATGCGTTCGGGCAGATAGACGGGCTACCGTTGAGCAACTGACCACCAAAATGAACCAAGGGGCTACCAAAAGTGTCTCCCAAAGTACTATTCAGCGAACATTGCTGCGTCTGGGCCTCCGAAGCAGACGCCTGGTTCGTGCACCTATGCTGACTGCTGTTCATCGACGGCGAAGGCTAGAATTTGCACGCCAGTACAGCAGCTGGACGTCCACTGAGTGGCGACAGGTTGCGTTTTCGGATGAATCGCGTTTTATGCTCCATCGGACAGATGGACGTTGGCGTATAAGGCGTGAAACCTCTGAAAGGAACCACCCTGCAACCATTGCCGGAACGGTCCAAGCTGGAGGCGGGAGCATTATGGTCTGGGGAATGTTTTCCTGGCATTCTCTAGGTTCACTGATCATTGTGGAAGGCACAATGGATCAATACAAGTACGCATCTGTCCTTGCGGACCATGTTCACCCCTACATGCGCATTGTTTTTCCTCAGGATGATGGCATCTTCCAGCAGGACAATGCGAGGTGCCATACAGCTGCCAGTGTACGTGCGTGGTTCGAAGAGCACCAGGATGAGTTTACCGTCCTCCCCTGGCCAGCAAACTCACCTGACTTAAACCCAATCGAGCATCTGTGGGACCATCTCGATCGAGTTGTTCGCGCCATGGATCCTCAACCGCGTAATCTAGCGCAGCTGGCCACGGCATTAGAGTCGGCATGGCTCAACATCCCAGAGAACACCTTCAGGGACCTATGTGACTCTCTTCCTGCACGTCTCGCAGCAGTCCGCTCTGCGAAAGGTGGTTATTCTGGCTTTTGACAGATGGTCACATTAATGTGACTGGACTGTGTATATTCAATACATAAATCTAGAATTGATGTAAAGTTTCTTTGTAAATGTCTTGCTAGTCTGGCATCCGATGCGGATCAACCGAACGTCCAGCGGGTACAGTAGTGCGGCGGAGCAATACCTGTAAAAGTCATTGACGAAGTTCTGGTGCTCCATCCACTTTTCCCTGTCCCTGTATCAACTCCATCGATAGATACACACATATGCACAATAGAAAAACTATAATAATTCAATTTCTCTTCAAGACGTCAATTGTTACCCAACTGAAATCTAAATCAGAATTATTGACCTACAGCAGCATACTACACTGAAAAGCAAATATATGGAACTTGTTTCAACTGCAAGTGAATCCAAATTATATTGAATTTTGGAAATTTATAGCAACAAGCAATTTTTCAAATTTACATGATTTGGCTATCAGATGTTGTAGTTTTGGATCAAGATATGTTTGTGAACAAATGTTTTTTGTTATGAACATAATAAAATCAAAAAAATCATTCAAGATTAACTAATGCACTTAAAACACCTAATTTTGTTAGCATCTTCAAGAACTAATTCTAATATAGATGACTTGGATGAAAAAATACATATTCTAAAACCATATTAATTACTGTTTAATAGTTATTTAGAATTAAATGTTTCAAATTATTTATTTTTATTTTATACATAACGTAACTGACTTCAAAAATATTTTTTAACAATAAAACCCTAGTTTGTTTGCTTGTTTTATTTATTATATTATTTTTTAAATGTCCACTACTCACATGTACATAAAAAATGTGCTATTTGCTCAAAACTTCTACAGTCAGCCTATAAATAACATTTGTTTCACCTTTATATTTTTTACTATTTTGGAAAAGTTGGAAGTGGCACGAATAACTTTTTTCTTTTCAGATAGTGGCACTCTTCTCAAAAAGGTTAGCCATCCCTGATCTAGTGTCATAATAACATCCATTTTTTTTTCCTGGTGATGTCTTTTTCACTTATGCTAGATAAGACAGTTGTCCTATAAGTTTTTCTGTACTACATTTTTAATGTTTTAGGTATGCTTCGTATATATTTCCTGGTGTTCATCACTGCCATAATGAAGCATATAAAAGATCTGTGAACGTATAAAAGATCTGTAACTAAGGCATGAAAATTAAATTAAAATTTTATTTGGTCTGTGGTTATTATGCATGCATTATTTGACCATTTTTTCTGATCATAGATCGAAAATCTTCAAATTTCTTTTCATAGCTATAGCACACAGAAATCAGAACTGAGCTATGTATGCTACATCCCTAGATTCATCCAGTTAAAATGCAAAGTTTCATGATATGTAACAGGCTGTAATTTTTACACTATTGAAAATTGTAGATCTGTGGAATAAAAGCATGTCTAACAGTGGTGTGATTTTTAGATTACCTCTATATGTATTTTCATGCTCATTATAAACCATTTTTTATTGTCTTTTTACGACCTTATGTAATAGGAAGTCATGTTATCACCACATAAAAAAATATGGATGAGGTGCTTTTATTGGGACGGGGAGTAGATTAATGAGTTTAAAAAATTTTTCACTGAATTTCCATGACTTTCTCCTCTCTTTAATGTCAAGGCTCATATTTACCTGCTGAGGCACTTTCTTTGCAGGTAAACAGTGTGCTAAGTTTGGTAAACTGTGTGCTCTATTTGGGCTACTGTTTTGGAGTAAACTGTGCATTTAATACGCTGTTTGTTGATAGTAACACAAATAAAACCAACAAATATAAGCTTTCATGATATTTATAGTTTCTTTTCAGCAAAGAAATGGTTTGGGACTTGCCAACTTTTTGCTTTTTGTATAATATTGGGTATTTTTGTAGTATTGTGCATGCTTTTCATTATGCTAAGTCCCCAACATTATTTGAATTACTGTTCCCCAAAATCCTCTTTTGCAGCACATTAAAAAAGGAATTTAGTAATCTCTTAATAAATATTTGTGAACTTAGGGTTTTGTGCTGCTGCCATAACTATCAAACTAAAAGGGGTAATTAAAACCCTTTGCGATCATATGCCTACTCTGAGCTACCAAAACTATTTTACCGTTCTAGTTATATGTCTGCTGTTAGCCACCATACCTTTTTTTTTTTTTACTTTTCCAATGATATGTCTGCTCTCAGCCACCAAAACAAAGAACCATACTGACCTTATATTAAGCTGACAAGCTTCATAATCTTGTATATTGTGATTACTGTTCATTGTATGAAAATTAATTCTGACCAGCATACCTGTGTATAAACTTAATATGACTGCAAAAAAGATGTTAGATGGAAATGCACTTTAATGGAGGGCTCCGTGTGTATTTGCAGATAAGCATTCGTATGCTAAAACTTAGTGCATGTCATGGAAGGTTAAAGGGCACAAGTTTGTTACTTTGTCATCATATAAAAAGTTTGTATTTCTTTCTGCAAAACTACTTGGAAGCTTGAATAAGTTAAAATACTAAACAAATGTGTCTGTAATCTGGCTGGTATCAAATGAAACTGAGTTTGGATGACAGATACGGGTACGTCCTTCCATGCGGCTTCAATTCTGTGCTAGAGTTCGTCATTCATAGTGGCTGGTGCATGGTAGCATGGCAGTCTCTAGTCTACCCATGACTAGATGTTCTCAGCTGGTGAAAGATCTGAAGAACAGGCTGGCCAGGGCAGCAGTAGAACACCATTTGTATTGAGGAAGGACAAGACAGCTTAGGCAATATACAGTCATGGATTATTTTGCTGAAAGATAGTGTCATACTGGTCTCAAGGATAGGCAGCAGCCACAGCCTTAATATGTCAGAAATCTAATGGATTACTGGATATGTGAACAAGAGGTGATCGGAATTTGCATCCAAATACCAGCAAATGCAAGCTGGCAAAATTAATTTTCTGCAGTGCATCCATACCTTTATATGGCCATCATGATGCTGTACAGACAACTGAAATTTGTTTGAAAAGATAATGTTATGCCACTTCAGTGTTGTCATTTGTCGTACAACTGTAGGAATACCTGTCTTTGCTACAGCATCATGCGAAAACAGTGGTCGATATGGTAATAGTCCATGGTGCTGCAGACATCCTTACTCTGCCCATGAAGACATATGTTGTCTTGTAAGCGAGTTTTAATTCCTTACATGGCTGTACATTTGTGGAAGGCTGAGAGGTCAGTATGTCTGTCCTCTTGGGTTTTAGTGGCCTGGGCTGTTGAGATCCTACGTGGCATTCAGTATGACCTTCATGAACTCATCGATTCCAAATCTGCTTGATAGTAATGAGATCCTAACCAACATGAGCGGCAGTGCTGTAGAATGATAAACTGCAGTCCTGTCACTGTTGAATTTTGACAAATGTTGGTAGGATTTTCTCTTTCTTACACAAGGCATAACATGACCTTTAGACAAAACCAGTGTTCAAATGCAATTTCCATAGAGAACTGTGATGTGCATTGTTTCAGTTTATATGCAGTGGTGTAGCAAATGTAATGGCCTACAGCGTTAAAACAAGAATCATAGAAAATATCAATTATGCAATTTTATGGAATTTTTATAAGTTTTTATTTAACTGCTTCACGGTGTTTGTCATTATAGTCAAAACTTTGTCTTCTATTTTTAAACTATTTCCTGATAAGCTTTGAAGTTCAAATTTTGCACAGATGCTCTTTGTGCATGACAGTACAATGTGATGAGGCAATTACACTCATGTCCATAAATTAAGGATAATTCTGAGTCACGCGGAAATCTAACTCTAAAATAAATATATCACCTGTAAAATCACTACACACATCTTCAAGAATCATATGCAACTTTCAGGAAGTAACCAGATGACACTGATGGTACGTCACAATGACGAGAGTGTAAGAGAGTGATATATAAGGAATACAGGCAAAGAAATAAAATTGTTCACAGGCGCTTTATAAGCATTTCAGTGCAATAACCGAATAGTTATGACACAAAGGACGCATTTGGATGATTTTTTACGTGGTAGAATTATCGGCCGTCTGGAATGTGGACGTACCCAGCTGGAAGTATCAGATGAACTTGGAATTGCCCAGAGTGTCGCATCTCCAGGCTTTGGAAACGATTCCAAGATGATGGCAATGTGAGTAGACGTTACAGCAGAGGTCGCCCTTGTGCTCGTTTGGGGTGGAATTATTCTGGGTTCCAGAACTGACCTGGATGTTCAAATTGGAACCATGACAAGCCAAATCTATCGGGACGTCACTCTGGAAAACCATGTGCATTTGTTTCGGGGCGCCATGGGCGCACAATTTGTGTTTATGGATGACAACGCCCGTCCTCACCGTGCAAACATCGTAAGCGAATGCCTTCAATCAGAGGATATCACCCGTATGGACTGGCTAGCATTCTCACCGGACTTGAATCCAGTAGAGCACGTGTGGAACATGCTTGGCTGACGAGTTGCAGCCCATCAACCTCCTCCTACATGTCTACCGGAACTTCGGAGAGCATTGCTTTTTGAGTGGTGTAATATCCCCCAAGATCAGATCGATAATTTGATACTCAGTATGCCTAGGCGTTGTACGGACTGTATTGCATCGTCTGGGAGACATACAATGTATTAACAATCATACCAACCATGTAATATTGCTTTTTTGTAAATAGGTTTTTTTCTTTTTTTTTTGTAATTTGCTCCCAGGAGAAAAAATTGCTATTTTTTTAAATAATATCCATATAGCAT
>KK120598.1:162665-218800 GCA_000611955.2 Stegodyphus mimosarum | reverse complement strand
CAGAGTGTTGCCATTCCAAAATTTCGAATATTTTTCACTGTAACTGTAACGGCTGTTGTTTTAAATTGTCAAAATCTTCAGCACATACCTTCAAATAACAATATCTGAAATTTTATTTTGATTAGTTGAGTGGATAGGCTGCTAGGAATTAATATTGTTGCATGTGTACGGGTTCATTATGGATTGAATACACAAGTTGTTAAAAAGTTAAATTCTTTCCATAAGAAATAAATCAAAATGCTTAAATATTTCTTCAGAGGTATTCATACACTATCACAATATCTCAAACGTTAAGCAAAACTGGATTCAAAAACATAGAATTTAATTCTATCTCACAGCAAAAAATCGCTACAATCAATAACAGCATTAAGTAAACAAACAGTTCGCTTAAAACAGCCAGAACTACAACTGAATATGATGTGTATCTATTTGGCTTTTATAAGCCTTTTAATTATTTACTAGAACATTCTGGTGAAACCTCAATTTTTGCAGATGGCAACAGCAATTATGAGATATTTTATTAATTAAATATTAAATGCACGTGCTGTTTTATTTTTACTTTTCTGACGTGGCTTTCTCTTCAAAAATCATCTGTATTGCATGGGAAAATAAAGCAATTTTAATTACAATTCTAAATAAATAGCTAAATAAATACGAAATCTGTAACACTGCCCCCTCCCAAGGACTGCACGTTCCGGGCCGTACAATCCCTGGACAGGAAGCCAAACTTGCAACTAAGGTATCAGTGTAACATTACATTACAATAACAAAATAAACAACAATTGCAATAAGTAACTTTCGGCAAATCAAATGCTATCAAACGCTAAATACAATTCAAATACTACCAAATACAAAATACAGATACTATCAAATACTAAATACAAAAAGGACCATGGTCTTATATTATTTGCATTACTATTTACAATTATAGACGTTACATACTATGGCCATAGTAAGGAGCTAACCTGTCATAATGGACGACTTTAGGCTCAAAGTTCGATGACTTATGGATCCAAACCACAACGTCGTTCAGCATGTTTAGAACTGTATAAGGACCATCCCAAGGTGACTGTAGTTTTGGAGAAAGTCCTTTTCGACGAGTCGGATTCCATAACCACACATTGTCTCCTTCGTTGAAACGATGTCCAGTAGCTTTCATGTCGTAGCGGGTCTTCATCTTCTCCGTAGCCAAGTTGACTCACTCTCGTGCAAAGTTGTGCCTTACTTCAAACTGGGCCTGGAGATCTTGAATATATTCGTCACGTGATGAAGGCACATCTGGAGGGCGACCAAATAAAAGATGACATGGCAGACGAAGGTCACGACCGAAGAGCATCTGAGATGGAGAATAGCCGATATTCTTGTGGACAGCACTGCGGTAAGCCAGTAATAACAGTGGTAACTTCTTGTCCCAGTCCTGTTGGTTTCTGGAAACCGCTAATGAGAGGTTATTGAGGATGGTTTGATTAAACCTCTCTACCATGCTGTCCGACTGTGGATGTAAAGGCCTCATTTGTGTTTTCTCAGTGCTGAGTAGCTTTCAGAGTTCTTTGATTGCAGCCAAAGTAAAGTTCCTTCCCTGATTGGAATGTAACTGAAGATTCACTCCGAACCTGAAAATCCGGTGCTGTATCATCATCACTGCTATTATGACAGCCTTTTGATCAGGAATAGGATATGCTTCAGGCCACTTGGTGAAGTAATTAGTGACAACAAGGATGTATTTGTTGCCATCAGCAGTTCGTGACAGAGGTCTTAAGATGCCAAAGGTGATATGTTCAGAAGGTGTTCCTACATTGTAATGTTGCAGCTTCCCTCAGCTGCATTTCTTCGGTCCTTTCCGACTTGCACAGGCATTGCAAGATCGGCACGTCATCCTTTCCATTATTCCAGTAAAAATGCTCCCGAACGCTCTGCAAAGTCTTCATTATTCCAAAGTGGCCTCCAGCAGGGCTGCTATGTTGGATAGACATCCGGGATCTTGGGAGTAGAAGCTGCCATCGGGATGTCTTTCCATCATCCGATTCGAATTTCCGGTACAAGATGCCATTTCGAATACGGATTCCAGAGAGCCCAATATTGTTTTGTCATGGGACTATAGCTCAAAATGTCCTGCCAGGTAGGTTTTCTGTTTGAGGTCTCCATTAAATCATTTATGGGTTTAATGTCACGGTCTTCCCCGATCCGTCACTCCATGGGTCTGGATCCGCTGATGTTGATGTTGTAATTTGTCGTGCGACTGGATTAAGCAGCTGGTATTTAGCTTCGACACTGGAACAATATGAACAGTTTTCTGGGCAAGGCCATCTAGACAAGGCGTCAGCGTTTCCGTGCGATGATCCCTTGCGATGACAGATAGTGGTGTAATATTCCTGGAGTCTCTTTATCCACCTGGCTATCTGACCCTCAGGATTCTTGAAATTTAAAAGCCAGGCCAGTGATGTGTGATCTGTGCAGAGCAGGAATTTTCTGCCATATAATGATGGAAATTTTCAACGGCTTTGACTATGGCGAGCAACTCTTTCCTGGTGACACAGTAATTCCTCTCCGGTTTAGACAGGCACTTGCTCCAGTAAGCCACTGCATGTTCTTGGCCCTCTATTTCTTGGGACAAAACAACAGCGACACTTTCTTTACTCGCGTCCATGTCGATAATAAATGGTCTGTCGAGCTGAGGATATGTTAGGATTGGAGCAGATGTTAAAGCTTCCTTCAGGTACCTAAATGCATCCTCACATTTTTTGTACACACAAACTTTTGCTTGCTCTCTGTCAGCTTGTGAGGGGGGTCTTGCAATGGAAGAAAAATCCTTCAAAAATCTCCTATATTAGGTGCAAAGCCCTAGAAAGCTTCTCAGCTGGTGGACATTTTTGGGACGTCTCCGGTCTTTAAATGCTGACACTTTTTCAGGATCTGTGTGCTCACCTTCAGCAGAGATGACATGTTTGAGGTAAGTCACTTCCTGTCTGAATAATTTGCATCTAGCGGGACTCAACTTGAGATTGGCTTCTTTCAGTTTTTGAAGCACCGTTCTAAGATTTTCCAGATGTTCTTCAAAACTCTTCCCGACGATGATGTCATTAAGGTATATCAGACAGGCTTTGTAGGTAAGACCTTTTAAAACAGTCTTCATTAGACGTTCGAATGTAGCCGGTGCATTACATAGTCCAAACAGCATCACCTTGAACTACCAAAGTCCTTGTCCTGTAGTAAGTGCCGTCTTTTCTCGGGCATCAGGATGTATTTCTACCTGCGAATATCCACTCTTAAGTGCCGAGAACCACTTGCTTCCAGAATATCGTCAATTCTAGGAAGAGGGTAACTGTCTTTCTTCGTAACCTCGTTCAACCGGTGATAGTCAGCGCGAAATCTAGTTGACCCGCCTTTCTTCTTCACCAAAATGATGGGAGATGCCCAGGGACTTACTGAAGGCTCGATGACATTGCTTTCTTGCATATGCTTTAAAAGTGTTTGTACCTCTTCCTGTTTCGCAACCGGCAGACGTCTTGGATGTTGCTTGATTGTTGGATGATCACCAGTATCAATTCTATGCTGAGTCAAAGACCCACGCCAGAAGATGAGTGGAAGAAAACATCTTGAAGATCTTTAATGACACGCTCAGCAGCATTCATTTCTTCATCATTTAATTGCGCATTCTGCAATAACTCCGATGTAATGCTCTCTCAAGACACAGTTTCTAGGATGTTACTTTTTCTTTCAGTGCTGGTTACTGGAGTACATTCTGCAACCACTTCACCTTTCTTAATAACTCTCACCTTGTCAGTTACATTGGCAACTCTCACCGGGATAACGGGCCTTGACAGGTCGACGAGTGCTGAGGCTATTAGTACTCCTTTAGGGCTATTACAATTCTTGGGATATTCCATGACGCCATAGGGGAAATTTCTATTTTGGGCTATGGATCCAGAAAGGAAAATGTCTGTTGTTGCTGGTATTATGATATCGTCTTGAGCTATGATTTTCTAGATAGATTTCACTCCTTCATCATTAATCCCAAATAAGGTTACGTCCTCAGAGGTAGAATGCAGTTCGTTATTTTTAAACTCCAAGGAAAAATTGTATTTCCTTAAAAAGTCCAATCTGAGTATGCAAGGATGCCATCGATGAAGTATTGCAGGGACAGGATTTCCCTTGTTTCTGTCAGGCACTCCGAAAAGCCGAGGTGGGACAGCCTTTCAACATCCGTGGCGAGCTCCTAAGTGTTTCCATAGGCTTCTGTTGATGGGATTTTAACTGGAGCCTGCTGTAATCTTTTAAACACTGCTCTCCAAACCACAGCTCCAGAGTGCCAAGCCCAGAGCTTTGAAATCTAGCCTTTTGTTTTCGGGAAGATTCTGAAGGATATCAGCTGCGTCTGCTCTCAGAGAAGCGGCAAGGTGACAGGCCTTAGCTTGGGAATCCCATCCATTTGCTTCTGCAACTATAGAAGATTGACTCTTATATACTTGCCAGGAGTCTTTCCATCATATGTCGATAGCTTCATAGAGGGACGAGCAGGCATGGGTAGAAATTTGAAACTATCCGAATTGCTTCCTGCTGTCACTACGGATTTGTTTAAAGCATCAACTTCTTTCGCAACTGCAGAAACCTTGTCATCAATTTGTTGTTCGATTTTGTGTTGGACAGCAGAGACTCTGCCTTTGATTCATTGCTCCACAGCAGAAACTGTTCCTTCTATTTGTTCTTTTTACAGAAGAAACTCTTTCTTCAATGTGTTCAACTTTATTTTCAACAGCGTCAATTGTGCCTTCCATAGCCTCGAATTTATTTTCTATTATGATGGTAATTTCTCTTTTCATTTCCTCCTGACCCGCTTCAATCTTTTCTTAAACAGCCTTCATTTCTTCCTTAACGGATTTCTCCATCTTTCCTTGAACAGCCTTCATTTCTTTCTTAACAGATTCCTCTATCTTTTCTTGAACAGCTCTCATCTCTTCTTTAACGGAAACTTGACTTTCCTTGAGCTGCTTCCATCAACCGAAATCTTGGCCAGCTTTAATTTCTTCTTTAAATGCAGCAAAGGCTGCCATAAATTGCTTTAATTGTTCTTCCATCGCCTGTGTAATTGGCATTCAAAATTCCATTTCTGATACCAAAAATTGTTGCATGCATACGGGTTTGTTATGAGTTGAATGCACAAGTTGTTAAAAAGTTAACAAAAATTTATTCTTTCCACAAGAAATAAATCAAAATGCTGAAATATTGCTTTAGAGATATTCGTTCAATATCACAATATCTCAAACGTTCAGGAAAACTCAATTCAAAAACGGAGATTCTAATTCTATCTCACAGCGAAATCGCTACAATCAATAACAGCATTAAGTAAACAAACAGTTCGCTTAAAACAGCTACAACTACAACTGAGATGAGGTGTTTCAATTCGTCTTTCATAAGCATTTTAATTATTTACTAGAACATTCTGGTAAAACCTTGATTTTTGTGGATGGCAACAGCAATTACGAGATATTTATTTATTAAATATTAAATGCACATGCTCTTTTATTTGTACTTTTCCGACGTAGCTTTCTCATCAAAAATAGTCTGTGTTGCATAGGAAAACAAAGCAATTTTAATCACAATTCTAAATAAATAGCTAAATAAATACGAAATCTGTAATACTGTATTGGGGAAGTATTTTTATGGCCACCCTTGTATAGACACATATTTCATGATACCGATTGTATCCATTGCTACTGATATGGTTGGAATCTAAATGAAAATGCCAGTTTATCCCATATGCATGACAATATATCATGGGTGGCACACAGCTTTGGTGTTATAGCAGTGAAGATTCTAGAAATGGGTGAGGAGGGGAGGTACAAAGGCAGTATTGCCAATAAACTTATAAAATGTGACATAAGATTAAAGTCTAAAATAGGGGTGGCTACAATATTAAGATATCATATCCTATATATGTGCTATTAGCCAGAGTGGTGACATGTTATTCATGTTCTCACAAATTTTTACTGAGATAATCTCGCAAGTAGTTTTGTATAATATATGTTTGTTGAAAGAAGTAATAAACAATCTTAGTTGTTTTCATTCAACTATGCATAATTCAGTTACATCATTTTGGATGTGTGCATGGTGTCCATTCTTTGGTCACAAATATGGAAATATAAAATTTGCCCTAGTTTCCAACTTAGTTCTTTAAATGAACATCAGTGAAATACAAACAGAAAGACTGATGCATGTAGGAATGATATGCAGATTAGTTTATGAAACTATAAGACTAAAGTATAAAACTCTAGAAAGTACATTCAGGCAAAATAATAATTGGAAGCCCAGTTCATGCTATATATTGTTGATGTCACTGATTCAGTTCGGTGTGTAATCAAATGCAAAAGGTTGTATATCACTAATATATTACTCATCTTAGGTGTTTTAGCACTCAGCATCCCTTTTTTTACATGTTTCAGTTGATTACAGCAGTTGGGCAAGTCCATTATGCTGTTCTGGTTTCTCCAGATCTACCTCCTGAAATTCCTCCTCCTCCTGATATGAGTGCATTGAATCTAAATGGTAAGTACTGCTTAGTAATCGTCTCAAGTACAGAAAGTCATCTTTTTAGAATGAGGAATAATTCAAATGTATAATAATTTTGATTGAAAGAAAATGTGCTCAAGGAAAACTCTCATTTCATGTGTAAGCAGATTGTGAAAAATGTTTCTTCATGAAATGCAGCTGTTTTAAAAAAGCTAGATTTGCTGAGTGTGAAACTTGGGAAAGTTATTTAGGAGAGCAAATAAAAAATTATCTACGTTTTTTGTTCTACAGTTTTTTGCAGAGATGTGGGGATTCAGCACTTAAATTATTTTTCTGTGTAGTCACTTCCCTTGTCAAGCACTTGGTACATCCATCTGCAAGGTTTCTGTGTTCCTTCCCAAGAAGAAGGTAACCCTTTTTGCACAGCTTCCTGCACATCTGTGGAAATTTGATGACCTTGCAAAGCATTCTAGAATGGCTCAAACAGATAAATGTCAGAGTTAGCAAGATCTGGTCAGGAGGCTTTTCCAGTATCTCAAAATTCAACTTGTTGACTGACTGAATTTTGTATGGTGAGTTGCGTTCACGTGGGTGTTGTCATGCAACAATAGTTTTTTTCTTCGACAACAGCTTTCAGTGTTTGTTGCAAATTGCCAGTTTCAGCTTGTTTTCCAGCATTTCATCTTAATTTGTACTGTTGAATGTAGTCCCGTTTGATGCGAATTCTTAAAGTGTCCTTTTCCCTTTTGCTTAACTAAAAAAAAGCAGCAACCTTTTTCAGTGCTGGTGAGGCTTAAATTTTTGCTTCTTCAGACATGTCAGGTATTTGCACACCATATTCTTGTGTTTGGATTCTAGCTTATAGTAATGAACTAAAGTTTCACCACGAGTGAATTCTGCCAAAAAATATCTTGCTTTCCTTATTGAAGTGATCAAATAAGTATTGGTAGATGCCAATATGTGAGAGCTCATCATGGAGTATTTGATTGGTAATACTATGAGTATGTTCAAAGAAGATGATGCCTCACTGATGGTAACTTTGTCTGTTCGCCAGATCTCTTTATAAACTTCATTAAAAAATGACTTTTACATGACAAAGCCTTATACCTCTATTGTGATAAGTGTGATGAATTTCAATGCCTCTTACAACTTTTGACCAGAGTAATAGGATCACGATTTATTGTTCCTTCTTGGTGCAAACTGTTAGTGGAGCAGATACTGTAATAGTCAGATCAATGGATATCCAGAATTAAAAAAAAAATAATGGATGATAGTAATATGAGTTGTCATAAGCTTTGAAATTTAAATGCCATGTGCATAATAGTGAGATGTTCTATAATAAATTTGAGCATGATAAAATATTGAATTGATGGTCTTGTAGCTACAGCTATGTACAGTTTAAGCAGTTGAAAACTATATTACATTTATCAGCTTTTTATCTTAATGACATTTAGGTTTTTCCTTAAGTAATTTTTGCTCTTATTATTTTTATATATGCAATACAGTATATTTTTCTCAAGAAAAAAAATTGAGTGAAACATTTTTCACTGACTTTGTCTTTTCAGGGACAAAATACACAAAATTATTTAACCTTCGTAGTTCCATCGCAAGTATTTTCCCAGCAGTATATCTGGTTAATGTTAAACATTACCATTTGATATGTCTCTAGTTTTCATCTTGCATAATATAAATGAGAGCTAATTCCTTCTAAAATGGTTAAGTATTAAATGTACCTGTTGCCAAAGCAGAGTCTTTGAATGTTTTCCCAAAGTTATTAGAGTAAGAGTAATGTAATTTCTTCTAGTGTATTATTAATATTCATCAGTATAAAGTAAATTTTCAGGAAAAGGTACTTAAATTTATGTTTTGCATACTGTATATAAAATTATTTCTGATAAAAAAGATGTGAAATTGAAGTTTAGGATTTGCTACATTATAGATTTTTTTAATAGAAAAGCTTCGTCAACAAGAAGTTAATGTTCCAGATTTTGAGGAAATATTTAAAGTTGATACAAACGTGTTTGCGAGTGCCCCACCTTGTTCAATACCACCAAAAAGAGGTACTTCTGAACATCCTGTGTGACACATACTAATTCCCCTTCATTTTTTAATTGACCTTTTTGCAAGTATATGTTATGATGCTGTTTTATGTTGTTCAGTTTTTCTAACATAATGGTGTGCAAATAAGCAATTATATTATTTTTTATGATATTTCATGTGTACTAAAATTAGAAATATAGCTGCTGGAAGACTAAAGTAAAAAAATAAAAGAATGAAAAAGGGTAAAACATATTTTTAGGTGCGTTGTATTTTATGAATTTAAACTGAAGCTTAGGTGTAGCTGGAAATCTACATAGAGATTTTGGGTGAAGATAAACAGTATTGTCACATTTTTAAAATTGTGTCATCTATTTACATTTAAACTTTGAAGAGACTGATGAAGGCTAATTTGCAAGAAGTGTAAAGTTCTCATTATCATGTCTGTGTAGCCCTGTGCAATAGGGGAAATAAAAATAGTTTTTTAAAAAGATAAAACTAGCAGTTACAAACCAGGGTGATTTTAAAGTGTACTACTTACTGCTTTTGTAAGGTAAAATGTAATTCAATTTAGAGATGCCAGCTGTTAATAATTTTCTGTAATCATCACTGATTTCTGCCCTCTGTTACAGAATTGTGGATGTGACAAAAGCTGCTACAGATCAATTATTAGTATTACTGATTCGATTAAATATTGCTGATAAGTATAATTGATGATATATTTGATTATTTTAGCTAGGCATTATTGATAGCACTTCTCAAAGGATGGCATCTCTAACAATAGTGGGATGTAAAGAAAAATATGTATGTGGCAATAGAATGGGTCATTGCAATGTCTTTTGTATACTTTCCAAAATCTGTGCTTCATCTGATGCTGGTTATGTTTATAATTTGGTGACAATATAAAGTTGTTATTGATTATGTACTGACGAAATAGGAGTTGTCTGTCAAATATCGAAGGAGAACTGACTGCTGTAATTTTAAAAAATGCCATCCTCCTTTTCTGTCAGAGTAGCCTTGATAACCTTGGAAAGCCTATGTTAATCGTGTCTAGTTTTGCATTATCTCTCATTCTCTTCTGGTTGTTTCCCAAGTGATTATTTATCACTTCTAGGACAGTTTTGTAAAGCAGAATTTTCAGTGAAAAGTAAGATGTGTAGAAATTTCCTGCTTTCCTTTCCACATTGAACCTCTATATATCTTTCCTCAAGAGGTTTAGCTGTAAGGGACAAAAACTTTCTTGATGGTCTAATATATTGTGTATGATAAGTTTATTTTAAAAAACTATGGTGGGAGCATCTTGAAATTACTCTCATGAAAGATGTATAAACCATGAAAGTATGTATTATCATGCACAATTTTATAATATTCTTTTCCTGAAAGACAAAACTGTTTCCTGTAAGGTATTGTGTGATGTGGAAGTCGTTTGAGCATGTTGTGTGTGAATGCATCAAATTCAGTAAAGTACTGTATACACTAGCTGTAGTTTTATGGCTTTTAAATTTACATTCAAGCTTTCTCTTAGTGGATACTCTTGAGAATAAGGCTAATCGGGGAGTGTTTGCTTAACTGCAATGCATAGCCTTCTATTTTGGGTGTCCAAAGTTTTATAAACCATTCATTAATAGGAGTTGACTGTATACATTATTTCTTCTCTGTTCTTGTTAACAGTAAACTATTTCATTAATACATAACATTGGTTATACATCATGGTTCATCCATCAGTGTTTCCTAATTTATTCACCAGTGTATCTTTTTGCAGCTCAGCGTTTCACTGGAAGTAATTTTTTCTATTGTTAGCTTTTATGGGTATATGAGGGAGGGGGGAAAGAGAAATATCTGACTGGTACTGGCATTTCAAATCTGGGTGGTGGGGGGTGAAGGAGAATCATTTGGAGGCATAGACTAAAAGTTGAAACAAGTCTTCCCTTTAATCTCATGTTTGCAGATTTTACTCGGTGCAAATGTTAATGGAGCAGGAGAGTGATTTCTGAGAAATGTAAAAGCTGTTTCTTTTTAATTCCAATTTATATGTTTTTATATGTCTGCATGCAGTCTCTCAATTTTTGTTTGCACTCAGTCTTTAGATCTGAGGATAATCAAGATTTTAATTCGAGTTACTCAGGACATTTCTGCTGGAAATGTTAAGAAAAATAAGCGTATTTGAAGTCATGAATATGATCTTTGTGGTTTGGAGTAAAGTAAAATCAGAAACAATTAAAAATCTTTTCATGAGAGAATTGTTCTGAAATATAGAATTAGGAGAGACCTTGAAAGTGACCATGATTATAAATAGTTATTACAAGTGAAGTGGTCTGGAATTGAGAGCAGGTATTACTCTTGAGGAATATATAAACTGGCAAGTGAATCTAATGATATCCAGATTTTTGAATAAATATTTAAACAGCAGGGATGAAGCAGAAAATAAATAATTAATCCCACCTTTTTCTCAATTTGTTGAAACACTCAGAAATTATTTTGTTTGCAGTGACACTAAAGAACGCTTTTCAGGAACCTAAGTAGGTATTTTCTTTCCAAACTCTCACCCTATAATGGGTGATTTTATGCAGCATAAGAAAAACTGTTTTTAATACCCTGAAATCTCTGTGCAGTGAATGGTTCAAAAAATAAAAACATTTTCTCAAAATAAAAAATTTAATGATGTTTTACAATGTGACATCTTTCAAAAAACTTTCCTTTGTGTAGGTTTACATTGCAAAATTTACACATCTACTACATTACATTGCACATTTTCTTGATGGAGCACATGTGACATTGTTGCAAAGTATTTTGCTTTTTTTCCAATTCCCATGATGGGTTCTAATGTATGTGTCCTTATGCCCATGGATAGTCGACCTAGAGAATCATACTTTGTTGCTTTTTTTCTAATGCTGGATGTTGTTGGTATTGGTTCTGTGTGTTGAACAGCTTCTATTGGAATTCGTAAGTCAGCCAGTAGATGAGAATTTTGACTTTCAGAAAATTTTTATATCTTTTTTTTTTTTTGCTTCACGGAATTGTAAACAACGAATTAGTTGAACAGTGCACAGTTTATCAGGAACATAGCAACTTTTTTTGTCAATTTTGTTGTTTGCTTTAGAATTGAGTAGTACGATAGACAATAGTCTACCTGGTCAACTTGTTTTATGAACCTATTATAGTCAGTCATAGCATTATATTTTATTATTTTTTCTATGGTATTTCTATTGGTATTGTGGTTTGCTTTTATTTTATATAAATGTATTATAGATATTGGAGACATTTAAATTTTTTTAAAATTTTCACGCTTGTACTAAAATATCTCTTCTTCTGAAACACATTTCTCTCTTTTTCAGTGAAATGGTTTTCAGGCAATCAAGGAATCCTCTGATTTTTTTAATAGTCCTGCAGATTCTAATTTTATTTTGTAATATCTTTTCACTGTTTTCCATACTATTGTAATAGTGTACAGATGGTGTCACAAGTCTGTTTAAGGTGATACAACCATTTGAATTCTTTCTAAAAACCGTTTTCTTTTGAGTACCATATATTTCAAAATTACATCTCTAGACTATAGAATTTTAGCATGCCATACCAATGAGAATTCTGTATTTTATGATCTTAGTGCTTTGTAAAGTCTAAAAAATAATTTCCTCCTCCAAAGTATTATGTATGTATTCCTTCATCTAAAGACAGCTGCTGTGTAGGCTGATAAACTTTGGAGTAATGTAATTCAATTATGGTCTGACTTTCAAAAGCTTATCTGATCCATCATGCAAGCCTTCATTATTATTAAAGTGCCAGGCCTTCCATAATTGACCGAATGTGTCTGTTGTCATTAATTTTGAAAAACCGCATTTCTGTATGCGGATCCGTGCTCCAATAGTCTTCTTTTTAGTCCTTAGACGTGTGTCCCATAAGAAGGATAAGCCAAAAAAATTTCTCCACGTCTTGTATTATATTGTCTTTTCATTTGTGGGCTTTCTGGGGAGTTGTGAATTGATCAACGTTTGGGTAATAATATGTTTTTGTCTGATTTGCAAGGAATGTAAAAAAATCGCCAATAAATAAAGTTACAGCATCCACTACAGTATCCGGAATATTTTCTGTATTTATTCCTGAGTGGCCTAAAAACCTCTTCCAAGACTGATGGATTGTCTTGACTGATTGATTGTCTTATTGACAACCATTCTTCTTCAGAATCAGAATCATCCAAATACTTGCTTGAATTAGAACTGCTTAAAATGTTTGGTTTATAAAAATCTTGGGACGTTGTATAATTTCATTGTCAGTAGAAGCATCATCGAAGAGCTCATTCTCACAGAAATAATTCAACAAACTGTCTGCACATAATTCATCATCATTACATTCTATTCTGGCATGCGGACTGTTTTTGCAAATTTATTGTAAAATGTCAAATTATTGTAAAAATATCACTTTGTCACCAAAAAAACCATTAATTCGTAGAAAATTAGTTTTGCTATTTTTCGTGCTTTAATAGCAATCAGCACAAAACAAGTATAGTCATCTCCTTTGCTTTAATAATGTTGCGTTATACGGGTTCGTGGATTTGAGAGTATCCAATGAAAACACGATGCGGAACAATAAAAAGCACAATTTATTTACAAGAATCACTATTTACAGCACAGTTCCAAAATTACCTTTAAAGGCGTCGAAAATCTACAATAAATACTCTGAAACAATCAGCAACACAGCTTCAGGCTGTAACTGTACAGGTAGCTTCACGGCAACACTAAACTTCTAATAAACACCGTGGAACAATCACCAATACACTGTCAAGCTATACTGTAAAGGTAGCTTCACGGCAAAGCACTATCTCGATCGCTTTCCGTTCACAAAACTCTTGCGTAGCTTAGCAATCACAGTCAGCAGCTATTCTCGCAATTCTCACAATTAATCACACAAGCTCTCAGAAATGCAAGGTTTTATATAGCTTTTCATTAGGTTCCACAGGTTTCGAGAAATATCTCGACAGGAAATTATTCTAGAAGCTTCCTGATTGGACCATGGGATATCGCCCATTTGGTCGCCAAATGGGCGATAAAGTCGCCAATCTGGCAACCCTAGTGTTATGCCGGAAAGCTTACATACAGGCGCAACCGCCGAATTTTTCGCAACACTGCCCCCTCCCAAGGACTGCACGTCACGGGCAGTACAATCCTTGGTTGGGAGCCAACAAGAAATAATCGAAAAAGCAACAAAACAAATAAATAAATTACAATAATAACAAAATTTGCAAATATTTACAGTATTTACAAATAACAAAAACATTTACACTAATTACAAAGATCTATGTACAAGCAACTATGCATAAGTCATAAAATTAAACATAAAACCATTACGAAATACACGGTATCCATAACAAAAATAACTATCACTAATTACTATGGCCATAGTATGGAGCTAACCTATCATAATGTACAATCTTAGGTTTGGAATTGGGAGACTTACGGATCCGTATTACGACGTCATTCAGTCTGTTGAGGACTGTGTAGGTACCTTCCCAATGCGAGTGCAGTTTGGGAGAAATGCCCTTACGACGGCTCGGATTCCACAGCCAAACCTTGTCATTTTCCTGGAACTTCTGTTCGGTCGCTCTTGCGTCATACCTCTTCTTCAGCCTGTCCGTCGAGATGTTAATTCGCTCTCGAGCAAACCTGTGCATCGTTTCCAACCGGGCTTGGAGATCTTGAACGTACTCCTCAGGAGAGGACTGTAGATCCGGAGGACGGCCGAAAAACAGGTCACTCGGAAGACAAAGATCACGACCGAAGAGCATTTGAGAAGGGGAGTAGCCGGTACTCTCGTGGACGGCACTATGGTAAGCAAGCAGGAACAGGGGCAGCTTACGATCCCAGTCTTCTTGGTTCTTGGAAACCATAAGCGATAGGTGGCTCAAGATTGTGCGGTTAAATCTCTCCACCATGCCGTCAGACTGCAGATGTAACGGGGTGGTCTGTGTTTTCTTTATTTCCAATAAGTCGCACAGTCCTTTGAACACAGCCGAAGTGAAGTTCCTGCCTTGGTCGGTATGAATCTGGAGGGGAGTTCCAAATCTAGATACCCAGTTCTGCAACAGGACTTCAGCCGTAGTGACAGCCTCTTGGTCTGGAATTGGATATGCTTCAGGCCACTTCGTAAAATAATCCATGATGACTAGAATGTATCTGTTGCCATCTTTAGTCCATGGCAGAGGTCCCAGTATATCAAGGGCAATTTGCTCGAAAGGCGCTCCAACGTTGTATCGCCGCAGTCTTCCGCGACAACGTTCCTTCGGTCCTTTCTTGGCTGCGCAGGCATCGCAAGACCGGCACCATTTCTCAACGTCGTTTCTTGCGGAACTCCAAAAGAAGTGCTCTCGAACTTTGTTTAATGTCTTCATATAGCCGAAATGCCCTCCTGTTGGGCTGCTGTGTATTTTCAGGACATCAGGTATTCGGTTTTGAGGAAGCAGCAGCTGCCATCTTTTATTAGAGATTTTTCTCAGGCAGTTGATTAGCTATTCCCCTTATTTCTCCTTCCTTTGATTCTTCAGACGCAAATTTTGGCACTTCAGCATCTTCTTTTATGGCTCCAGTTTCTTCTGCAAGCTCCTCTTTCATCTGTTAGAGTTGTTCTCGCGCCTTTTCTCCTCTTTTCCTCCTCATTTCGCGCTCGGCCTTCATCTCAGCTATCATCTCTTCATAGCCAATTCTTATCTCATCATATGTGGCTTTTATCTCGGCTTTCATGTCTTCTTGGAATTCAGCAAAGGCAGTCACGAGCTGGCTTAACAGTTCTTCCATCGCTCTTGTCACTAGTATTCACTCACAAACCCCACTCCTGACACCAGTTGTTGCTTTATACGGGTTCGTGGATTTAAGAGTATCCGATGAAAACACGATGCAGAACAATAAAAAGCACAATTTATTTACAAGAATCACTATTTACAGCACAGTTCCAAAATTACCTTTACAGTTACAGCCTGAAGCTGTGTTGCTGATTGTTTCAGCGTATTTATTGTAGATTTTCGATGCTTGTAAAGCTAATTTTGGAACTGTGCTGTAAATAGTGATTCTTGTAAATAAATTGTGCTTTTTATTGTTCTTCATCGTGTTTTCATCGGATACTCTCAAATCCACGAACCTGTATAACGCAACAATAATAATCTGCACAAAACGAGTTTAGTGGTTTTCCACATTTTAATAATATTTTGCACAAAATTAATTAAGTTGTTTCCTGCTTAAGATGTGTTAAATTTGTAGGTTTTGCTTAAAGCTGAAATTCTAACAGTATTGAGGTGACTCCTAAAGATTTTTATCTTTAAAAAATAAGAACAAATAAATAAAATCTGCATTTATGACCAAGTCTTCATAGAAAAAGATGTTATTCATGTGGATTTGAAATCATAGTATGTATTCCTCACTTTTATGTTAACTATTATAAAATTTGGATTAATGCATTTTTAAATAGGGATTATTATGAAATATAAAGAATATTAAACAAACTAAAGCTATAATAAAGTTAAATTACTTTAATTAGAATACTATAGCAGTAGTATTGGAATTCTGCATCTAAGACATATATGTAATATATTCTGCCTAATATGTTATTCTAATGTGCCTTTTCAAGCAGTCTCTTGAAAGACATATAAACAGTGCTTCACTGTATGTGAAAACTACTTCTGTAGTTTTCATAAAACTGTGTTTCTAAATATATACATGCTTATATAATGGAAGTTATGTTATCTCTAGAAATTATATATTTATATTAAATCACAGTATCATGTAGTTACTGTAAGGGTTTTGAATTATATTTCCTAATTTTTTCTGTGAAAGAAATTCTTTGCAGATAGATGATACTCAGAAAAGTGGGAAAAACCATTAATTGGTTTGAACATATTTGATTTTATAATTAAGTCAACTGGTGGCACCAGTGTCTGAGTGCTTAAGTCCACTGAATGCCAGGAGTTTGATAGGTGAACAGGCTGGCTGCATGGTTGGTTTGCATAGGTTTTCCCGTGTCTGATATGAATACAACTTGGTTTTCCACTTGAAAGTTCTCTGTGGCATTCCTTTCCTTTTACAAATAGCTGTGTGTGCTTTGCCATATTCAAATAATCTAATTTGATCTGGCAGCTTTAGTGATTTTGATTTCCAGCAAAACTTTGTTGATAATTTTATTTGAAGAGCTTAAGTTTATGTTTATGCTAGACTGGTTTATAGTTGTGTGTGTGTGTAAGGATAGGTCATCATTTGGTTAAGATTTTGTGTATTTTAGAATTTTTTATTTATATAACTGAAAAATAGAGGTAGTATTAAAAAAATTCAACATATTTGGGAACATACTGTTGTGGATTCTTGATTTTTCAATTTTCTTTCATTACAGCAAGTTGTATATTAAAAATATTAATCTCAAATCATCAATTATATCTTCTTATTTATTTTGTGTTAAAGAAAGGTCATAACATACTTGCATATGGTCATATTGCATGGTTTAAAAATCTTTGCCCTTATTTAGTAATATAGGTGTAATTTATTGCATGCATTATGTTATTTATTATTTAAGATGCATGGTATTTTTCCCAGCTTACTGCAGCTGTATATACATCCCCCACCCCACCCCACCCAACCCTCCAAAATTTTATTTATTATTTAGAAGAAAGGAAGCTTTGAAGGCAAAAATAGAGAAAAATTTATCAAGAGTGATTAAAAAATGTAACTGTTTGTGCTACAGTTGTATTTTTAAATGCATGGGTAATGTTTTGAGTTTGCTGTAGTATCAGAAGCATGCGTATTATTTTTAAATAGTTGTGTATGTATTCATTTTGTCATTTTTTGTGCTTATGTAAATTTGAATTGACATATGTTTTTATATTGTCCATCTCTGTTAAATAATAAATATGCTTTTATTAGAAAGGTATGGTGTACGTGTCTAAAAATAAATTATCAAAGATTTATAATATATAACTTCAAGTAGTCAAAAATGTTATGTAATCACATTAAATATACATGTTAGAGTTTTAATGGTTGCTATTGATAAATAAGTCATTCTGTTTTCTATTGCTACAGGTTGTTTACAGTAGTTTTTCAAGAGCATTGAAGGTTTCTTTCATGTATAAATGTTTCTAATTAGTGCAGGAATGTTTAATTCGTTGTGATAATACTTTTATGGGGGTAATTATTTGATATACACTAAATTAATTTTATATGTGTTATTTTTACATTTGAGTAAATAATCATGAAGTTTTAGAACTTAAGTGAAAAGTCTTGAATGACTTAAAATTTTCTTCCAGGTCAGTTATGAACAAATATTCATGTAGATACTTTTCTGATATACATCAGCAAAGCTTTCATTAACAGACACAAAATGCACTAGGTCCAGCAAAACACATGTTTTAAAATGTTTACATTTCTCTGGTGTTTAAAAATTTTTTATGTTAATTTTGCAGATATTATAGTATGTCCAATTTTAGTGAACATTTATTTAAAGCTTAAATACACATTGTTATATTTAAAGCAAATTGCATGAGTTATGTGATTAACGTTACTTCCAATTTGCAGCAAATGATGTTAGTTTTTTTTCCGGCATCTTCTGACTCCAAGGATTATGTTCATTTGTGTCCTCCCTGTACTCCTCACATTTTTTTTCTTTGCTTTTCCCCCCTCAAGTATTTGTAGTGTTAAATTACATAACAATTAAATTATAATCAACTCCCAAATAACTGAGGGCAGATTAACTAGGCAGTTTAGTTAGTTTATCATGGAACAGTGGTGGTATAACTATCAAAACCATCACACTAAAGCCGTTTCTATGGAAAATAAAAAAGGGAATAGAAAATGCATAGGCTAACAGCAGTAGCAGCAGAGGATGATAGCTAAAACTACATTAAGAAATTGTACAGAATCATACAATAAACACTATGATTATTGCCAGTATGTCCAAAAGATGTAAGAAAAGAACAGTGCATGATTGATTTTTATTTCAGGTGCTGTAGCAGTGCCACCTGCATTCTCAAGTACAGTTATGTGTTTGATATCAACGCTATTGAATCATTATTCAACCTCATAGTTTCCTATCTTGGTTCAAAATTTCTTTCAAAAATTCAAAAAAAGGTGTTTATTATCTTAATTTTGAAAGAGAAGAGAATGAGAATAATTCATAGTTTTGAAGTAGGGAAATTGTGAAGTCATTTGCCATTAATAATATGCACCATTAATGTGACAAAGAGTTGAACATAGTGAAAAGAATTGAGAAACATCTAATTTTTTTGTTCTGATGTATTTTGTATTTCAAATGTTGGTATTTCCAAAAAGATAAGATTTATTTTGTGTTACCTGTGACCTTTATGTGTCAAATAATGAGAAAAAAATTGAAATTAATGCACTAAACTAGGTAACAAAATAAATGTTAAATCAGTACCTTTTCCCCCCTGAACTCTGAGTGTGTGCACTTAGAATTCTAGTGAAGAAGTCAAGAAGGGAGTGCATGTTTTATGTGTCAAAATATAAATATATTTGAAAATCTGTTTCAAATGTCCATATCTAGATTTTTTTGTAAATAATGCAATTTGGGAGTATATTTTCTCTGTAGGTTATTTATATAATTTTGTATTTATATAGATGAGGCACCTCCACGTCCTCCTCTACCCAATTCAGAAGAAAATCCTCCTCCTCGGCCACCTCCTCCAGAAACTGATGATGAATTTGAGGCTCATTTTCCAATAATTCAACCTAACCAACCAATAATGGTAATGTCTATTTGTTGAAATGAAAACTTTAGACAACTTTTCAGTTGCTTCTGTTTCTGAAATTTTCATTTCTTACATGATGAAAACATGAGGTTAATTTGCTTTGAAATCTAATTGCAAACTCCCCCCTCCCTTTCATGCTGACATTAAAACTGTGTTTTCACACAATTTAGTTTGCAGTTAGTATTAGAAAAATATTTCTTTAAGTAAGAAGTTAGAAAGAAAGTATTTCTTTCTTAGTATTTCTTCTTTTTAAGTTTGCAAAGAAACGATTATTTTTTAATACTAATAGATTACAAAAGTACTATTCCATGAAGGAAACCATCTCTCTTATAGCATTGTTACTCTATAACAATACAATAATATTGCAGTATCATTCTGCTAATAAATTTTAATACCTAACAATAAGTTACACTGTTATAAATTGTGTATAAAAACATTTAGTAGCCAGATTTGATTTCAAAAAATTAAATAATACAAGTAAAAATTTAAAATATACTGACATTTCTATCATTACTATTAGTAGATTATATTTATTTTAAGTCAGGTAATCACAATGGATTTTTAAAAATCGTGCCTCCCTCTCTGCTGAAATTTTTAATAATTTCATTTTTTTCCTTTGTAAAAATAAGAAATCAAAAACAGTGTGACCATCTATTTTCATATGATAATTCAATATGCATCATTCCACAAAACAATTATGAAGGGCTGCCCCACCAGCAGCCGAGTGGTAAAAGCCACTGAACACAGGTAGTTCGGTCCTTGGTTCAAGTCCCAGCAAATGTGCTGGCTGCATGGACGTTTTCACGTTTTTCCCCATCTGTAACATGGATATGAGCCAGTGTCCCTTAAAAAGACCTCCACGGGGCATTCTTTCCTTTCTGTGTAGTGCCTAAGGGAGAAGCACATAATAAGTAAAAAATAATGTGAAGGGCTTTAATTTGAATTTGTGACCAATATTTCATTTTAACTAAAATACATTTATTATTAATAACTAGTTTTAAATCATAATAAAATTACACACATAAAAATAATTTATAAACGTATCAGACTAGTAGTAATACTAAAATATATTATAAAACTATTTTATAGTTTTATAATTTTTTTTTTTCATTTTTATTTTACAGTAGTGTGAATTTCGTGTAATAATGAATGATGTACCTTATTGTGTTAGCAGTATTGTTCCTAAGGCATTCCACTGTTATATTTTAAAATAAACTTAATTCTTGCTGAATATAAATCAAGTAGACTGTTCTCGGATGTCTATATTATTATTAACTGAAGAAAGATTATGTGCTAGATTAAATACTTCTACATTTTTAAACTATATAATTATAATATTCATTTAATTTCAAGAAAAGCATAAATAAGCTTTCTTTCAGTAGAAATTGCGTTCTTGTTTTCTGAATGTGGCCTCAAATACTCTCTCAGTTCATCGCAAATTAAAATAACTATAAATTTTGGCAGTCTAAAATAGGATATGAAAACATCGTCTGGAAGAGCAAGGCATCGTCATGTTTTCTATAAATTTGCCGCCAATCTACGACTGTATTCTTCATTTAAATAAAAAAAAAAATGATGGTGAAAACACATACAAAGTCATCATCTACTTGAAACGTCAACTGCACAAACCTGACTGACAACACGGCAACCTTTTTTTCTGTGCTTTATGACTTCTGCACTCGCAAAATATGGGATGTTGGGCAGACCTGTTTTTCACTAGCAGCGACATCTGGTGGCCTACAAACTGCAGCCGACTCTCGGAGCATAGTATAGGCTTCTTGATTTCTCTTATTAACCCATTGGTGCAGTTGGACTCAGTAGATGTTTGCAAATAATGTTCTGGCAATAGAACAATTTAATAAAAAATTTTTTCCCTGCGACTATTGGTATAACCAGAATGGCCAAACAATAGTAATTCCATTCTAAGCTATTCTAGTTTTATATGCCCATACATGTAATTAAGCCTTTACCTCGTGGATTTTAATCCTTTGGGTTTGTTGTACATTATCATTTTCCTTGAGATTGTTGTTTAATGGAACCATCAGCCCATTAATTGTGAGTTACCAGTCGATTGCAAGGTATGTTTTTTAGTTGATCCTAAGGTATTGATCTCTAAAATTATTAGTTTATTATTTTATATTCCCCCCCACATAAATAAATTGTAATGTTGTCCACAGAAAAAAGTATATTTTACTGTTATGAAGTGGCTAGTTACGCTGTATGTGATACATTTTTTACCTTTGTATAACAAACTACAAAGACATGGCCATATTTTCCAATAAGAAGTCAACCCTAAGCAAACAATCTTGTTTGAAGGTGTCACTTCATGTGGTATAAATTTGCTTACAATGCTTCCAGAAGTGAAGTGCAAATGAATCGTGTTTACATCATTGATACAGAAGTTGCTAAAACTTCTCAGAAATCTTGTACTTATTTTTAAAGCTATCTGCACTGTATTTTTCCCAAATTTAAACGTATGCGACTTGCGAGCATAAGTGGCTGAAGTTGCTCATTTCCATGTCAGTTTTATAGTATTATGGCACCTTTTCTGTGTTGGCAAAGTTCTTGTGGGCTGCTTGTTTTCAGCACTAAAATTATCAATTTACTTCTCACCCTTTTTCATCATCTATATTAAATATTATAATTTTAGAAAAATACCAGAACGTTTTCGGTATTTACATATTTACTGGCACTGGAAACTTTAGTTGGCAATAGTTTACGAATAAATGTCTACCTTCCCATTGCATCTGTGCCTTGTTTTTGCAAATTAAATTTATTTAGTTATAAAAGACAATGCCATTAGCATCACAGGTATTTAAAAGTTTGGTATTCTGCTCTGATTAGAATCAAATGAAAAGTAGTGTGTTGTAACATTTCTTGCTGTCTTCTGTGAATCTTACGTTGTCTTGTTTTGTTTGTACCGTCATGCTTCATGTGTTTTTTATTTCCTATTCTATTCTTCTGTGATTAGAATCAAGTTAAAGGAAGTATTTTGTTACATTTGTTCCAACCTTTGCTGCATTCTTTTAACCTTGTGTTCAGTCTTCTTTTCTTTGCTTCAGTATGTTTCACCTCTGTTAATTTCGTTATGGGTCTTCAGGATTCATCAAATAATGAAACAGAAGCTATGCATTCTTTTTTTTTTTCTAGAATAATTGAATGTTGCCAAAGAGCTGGAAGTGATTTAATTCTCATTCATTGAACTAATACATCAGTAGAGAAAACGTATGGAAGTGCAACAATAAAAGGTGCAAATAGAAAAAAAAAACAAAAAAAAACTAATTCAAGGAAGCTGACCATTTTTAGGGCAGCTGTGTGATTTATTTACTGTTGGTGTAAAGCATTAGCATTGATCAAACTTTTCCAAGAATTGGATGTGCATATAAAACCATCATGAATTAGAATGATTGTCTTTGCAAAGTTTGCTTTACCAAAATGGAGGAAAAAAGATTTGACTAACCAAGTTTACCTTGGGATCAGTATCAGTTGTAAGTATTTTTTCGTTGATTATCTGATATTCATGCTAATTAAGATGTACACATTGTGATATATTCATGAAAAATTCCTCGAAATGTTTGTAAGTTCATGTGGTATTGATTTAATCTAAGATCACATATTTAAATGCCCTTAGCAATTTTATGAAATATAATAAAATTGCAAGACCTATGTTTGTCTAGTTAAATGAATTTATACATCTGCTTTTGATGTAATCAAAAGGTAATTAAATTTTATTTCAGATTGCCTCAGAAATTCACCCCTTCAAAGTTTAAAGAATTTAACGCATGATTAATTTATTTTGGTGAATGTGATTACACACTGAGTTAACCAGGTTGTCATTAAGAGTAGAAATCCAACACTGGAAAAAATTTTCTTTTCCTGAAAAAGTGGGACCTGTATCTGACTGCTTTTAAAATGGAGTGAGTTTTATTCAAAATATGTGACAATCTAAGGTCACTTTTTTGTATAATTTTTTAATTTGCATTAGTGTGTTTCTTATCCACTTTAATGAAGTTGAAATACTAAGTTTAAGCTGCTTTATCATCAAGAAAAAGAAATATTAGTGTAAAATAATGAAAAAAAAATTTTTTTTCACTTAAAATAGAAAATACTATAATTGTGGAAATCCCTAAAATCTTGGACAGTAGAATATACTGTTATAAAGGTTGGCATAGGTACTAGCTAGGCATAGCCCTTGCTACCAAAGGTGCTTATTGGAACCTGATTCTAATGTGTGCTCATTTTAGTGTCGTTTACTAAGCGAACGTACAAATGAACAGGCAAGTACTCAAGTCTAAACTCAAGACTTTATTAATTCGAACTGAATGAAGGATTACTTATATACTACAGCTGATGAGCATGCTGGAACATAAAGAAAACAGGTTAATAAGAAGGAAATTTACATACAAATCGATTATGAGCCATCTTTCCTTTGATAAGTTTCGAACTCGGGACCCTCGTCTCTCGAGTCCTGCGTCTTCTCCACTAAGCTATGAGGAGCTCAGTCGAAAGGAGCAATTTTTGCTACATTGCTCCCTTCTTAGTAAGAAGCAGCGTCCCGCTGCGATCTGGTCTGGCTTCTTGTAACAAGTCTCCTTGAAATATTGGGCTTTCTTTCATCATCTAGTTGTACTTTTGGATCAAGATAGGGCTTCAATCTCAGCGATCAATTCAATATGTGAGCGATGTGTTTTGAATTCTGTTGTTTCCTATTTTGTTCTATACTTTCTACTTTGTACGTGACATCAGAGAACTGTCGTGTTATTCGATACAGTCCAAAGTAACGCTTTAGGAGCTTTGCGGATAGTCCAACCTTTCGTGCTGGAGTGAAGACCCAGACTAAGTCTCCAATGCTGTAGCTGACAGGTCGATGCCTCTCGTCATATCAGCGCTTGTCTGTGGTTTGCACTTTAAGAATATTGAGTTTTGCAAGCTGTCTAGCTTCTTCAGCTCTAATGATCAAATGTTACACATAACTATTGTCGGAATCTTCGATACTGTATAAAAAATTACGTCAAGAGGAGTCTGGATATCTCAACCATAAATGAGAAAGAATGGGCTGAATCCCGTTGTGTTTTGTTTCACTGAATTATAGCCATAAGTTACAAATGGTAGAACAGTATCCAAATTTTTCTGTTCAACGTCTACATACATGGACAGCGTGTCTTATTGAATCTCTCAATTAAGTCATTGGTCTGAGGGTGGTATGTAGTCATCAGATGAGATGTCTTGCATAGTTGAATGACTTCTTTAACAGTGGTAGATAAGAAGTTGTGTTCTCGGTCACTTATCATCTCTTTGGGGGCAGCATGCTTCAGTACAATTTCTTCAACTAAAAACTTGACAATTTCAGTGCACTCAGCTGTCGGTATTGCCTTTGTGACTGTAAATCTGGTAAGGTAATCTGTGCAAACTATAATCAATTGGTTCCCATTTCGAGTAATAGGAAAGCGTCCAAGTAGATTATCCTTGTTTTGGTAAACGGTGAGTCAGGGGGTTTTATCGGATAAAGCGGTCCTTTTGGAAGTTGCACCGCCGATTTCCGTCTCTGGCATTCTTGGCAGTGTGATACATACCGCCGTGTGCTCCTATATAGTCCTGGCCAATAGTACTTCCTCCATATTCGGTCGTACATTTTGGCAAATCCGAGATGCTCAGCGGTTGGAGCATCATGAAGACTTCTTAGAACCTCACTACGAAGTTGCTTTGGCACTACCAAGAGTCATTGCTGTCCCATAGGATCATAGCTTGTTTTGTACAGTATACCATTTCTTATTTAATAATTTTGATATACGTCATCTCTCTTGAGAGTTGTAATAATGAATTTTAATTGTTTATCTTCCTGCTGCTCTTTTCCGTAATCTACGATGGCTGCGAAGAAAGTGATGTCTTCATTGTTTTCAATTATTGGTTCTTCCTTGGTAGTGAGTCTGCATCGGAGTGTTTGCAACTGCTCTTGTAGATGATATTTATATCCTATTACTGCAACCTGAGAGTCCACCGTGCAAGTCTTCCGGATGTATCGTTAACATTGGCCAGCCAACATAAAGAATGGTGATCCGTGACTACCATGAAGGGTTTTCTGTAGAGATATGGCCTGAATTTACTGATTGCTGAGATGACGGCAAGGCATTCTTTTTCGGTCGTGGAATAATTCCTTTCAGCTGCAGTAAGGGACCTGGATGCATTGGCTATTGGTCTTTCTTTGTCATCCTGAATCTGAACCAGTACTGCACTGTTGCCATAGCCGCTAGCGTCAGAATGTATCCTCGTTTCTGCGTCTGGAATAAAATGTCCTAAAACAGTGCCACTGGTCAGCAACCTTTTGAGCGTTGCAAAAGATTCAATCTGTAACTCGTTCCAAGAAAATTTTGCATCTTTCTTCAACAAGTCATGCAGGGGCTTTGCGATATCTACGAAATTTTTAATAAATCGTTAGTAATAGGAGCACAAGCCCAGAAAACTTCGAACATCAGTGATATTCTGCGGAACAGGGAACTTTTGCTACAGCGTCTACCTTTTCTGGATCAGGATATATCCCATGTTGATCGACTAAGTGTCCCAGTATAGTTGGGTTCTTTTTGCCAAATGAACATTTCTTGGAATTTTAGTGTCAGTCCTCCTCTTTGGATACATTTCAGTATTTCTTTCAAACACTTTTGGTGTTCTTTGAAATTAGGTGCGTACACAATTATGTCATCGAGGTAGCAAAGGCAAATATTCCATTTGAGGCGTCTTAGTACCGTGTCCATCATTCGTCCGAATGTGGCTGGAGCATTGCATAATCCGAATGGCATGACTTTAAATTCATAGAAACCATCTAGAGTCACAAAAGCTGTCTTTTGTCTGTCTTTATCATCAACCTCTATTTGCCAGTAGCCTGACTTCAGATCCATCATAGAAAAAATTTTTGGACCAGCCAGGCAGTCCAAAGCAGCATTGATGCGAGGCAACGGATAGACGTCCTTTTTGGTTACCTTGTTCGATTTTCTGTAATCATTACAAAAACTCCATTCACCATTTTTCTGCTTCGCAAGCAGGACTGGAGAGGACCATGGACTGTCTGACGGTTGTGTCACGTCTTCTTTTAGCATTTGTCGCACTTCGTCTGCAATCACACACCTCTTAGTGGCTGACACACGGCACTGTCACCTTTATCAATCTTGTGCTTCACCGCATTGCATCGGGATTTTCTCACAATACTGTTAAAGTGAAAAACGTCGCCAAATTCATCCAGTATACTCAATAGGTCATCTTTCTCAGCTTTGGTCAGATCAGTATCGAAAATTTCTTTTAAGTTTTCTTGAGATAACCTATTCCTGAACCTACATCCCGTGAAACCTTCTGACCACTTAGGGAGCAAATAGCATCATTTTTTATGATCATTAAACAGCCTAATTTCATCCCTTTCGGTATCAGTTGGGTCCGTCGAGAACAGTTAGTTACCCATAATTTACCACAACCGTCCTGTATAGTGACAATTGAAGCTGGTATCGATAGTTCTTTTTTGTATATCAGAAATCTGTTTCCAACAATCATAGCTCCATCTGATTCCTGTAGTTCTGAACTCAGGACACATATTCGCCTTGTGGTGTTTGCTTCAATTAAATAATCGGTTGCGACAAACAAGGAAGACTCTGACTTATTTAAATAATCATTGTCTGGAAGGATTTCTGCAAGCTGAAGTTCTTGATTTCCACAATCGATAACGGCATCGGTGGCACGAAAAAGTTCCATCCAAGTATCATTTGATGACTACATTCAGGAAACACAATGAATTCAAACGGCCTCTTAGTCCAATTCAAATCAACTTTTAATACACAACATCCCGAGGCGGCTGCAGGTTTACCACAGGCAGTTTTCAATATAGGTCCATTTTCAGTAAACATAGGAGCATTCGGCTGTTGATGTAACTCCTCAGATATGACGGAATAATCGGCTCCCGAATCAACAAGACCTGTCCCTTCACAGTGATAAAAGTGTATTCTTTTTCAACTTGGCTGTGGTGTACGTCAGAGGATTTTCTTCATCTGCGGCCTCACCTCCTGCACATGTCACTTGAGCTAGTTTTCCTCATTGGTTCGATATGGGGAACGACTGGAGTGACTGCGATTGTCGGCGGTTGAGAGAGCGTCGCGGATAAGGTGTACTGCTCCTTATTGGGGAAGAAGTAGGTTGTGCATATTTGTCATCAAAGCTGTATGTAGATTCAGTATCCCTGTCCTGTTGAGGGTTGAACGTCTTTGAGGCTCTTGCATTTTCAAATACGTCTCTCCCTACAGTACCTCAGAACATATCCTGGACGTCCGCAATGAAAAGACAGAGGCACATCATTGTCAGTCCTCCACAGATCTGTCCTACGTTCTGGAGTAGTTCTCTGGCTAGCTTCACGTCTTATGCGACCTAACTGGAAGTGAACATTGGATAGTATTTTTGCTTCTCCTTGCTCCTGTGAGTGGTGCCAGTGCCTCCATAACATCTTCCCGGACCACAGATACTATGTCATTCAATGCTACAGGTTCTATTTCCATGTAGCCCTGAACTTGGAGCAGGACTTTCTGAAACTATTCCCTGATGATGGCACGCACAGTAGACCTTAGTTCACCGGCGTCCGCATCGGCCGACACTGCGGAGACATTAGGTGGCCTCTGAAATCGCGGTCGGGCGATACGTCTTCGTTGAAGGCTTTCTATGTGATGGTAGAGTTTCACGAAGGCATCGACGCTGTCATAGTCCTGGGACAACAGGACCTGGTACAAGTCCTCAGCAATACCTTTGATGAGATGCCCACTTTCTTGTCTTCAGACATGGATGGGTTTGCTTTTCATCAGAGAGCAAGAACATCTTGAATGTAAGCTTCAGACGTCTCATCGATTTGCTGTGTACGCGTGAGTAGTAATCGCTGAGCTTGGCGCTTTTCGTCAGCTGCACAGGAAAATGTGTTCTTAAAAGCATTCCTGAAAACAGTCCAAGTAGTAAATGTGTCTTCATTATTATCGAACCACTGTTAAGTAGAGGTTCAGGCGAGGTAAAAAATGACGTTCGCCCGGCATATTTGATCATGCCAGTGGTTATAGTGTGCGATTCAATCAAAGTCCTTGAGCCATCTATTAGTATCTTCTTGGCTGTCTCCAGTGAATATACATGGGCTTCTGGGTAGTTGGTACGTCAGGATCGGTATTGGTGCGATGTTACTCGAAGCGGAACTAGCTCCTGCTGGTGGATTCTGCTTGGTTGCCTTCTCATCAACCATCTTTCTCGGTCTTATACGCTAATCCTGTAAGAGCCCAAACTCAGGAGGAAGTCTTCGAATCCAAAGGCTTTGCCATAACTCTGCCATAGTAACTGAGTGGTACCCGTCGCCTCCACCAAACTGTCGTGTAGATGAAGGGAACATACAAATGAACAAGCAAGTACTCAAGTCTTTATTAATTCGAACAGAATGAAGAACTACTTATATACTACAGCTGATGAGTATGCTGGAACATAGAGAAAACAGGTTAATAAGAAGGAAATTTACGTAGAAATCGATTACGAGGCATGTTGCCTTTGATAGGTTTCGAACCCGTGACCTTCAGCTCTCGAGTCCTGCGTCTTCTTCACTAAGCTATGAGGAGTGCAGTCGAAAGGAGCAATTTTTGCTACAATATATATATAAACTAACCTAAAAAGTATTCTCTTATACATAAAAATGTATAATGCATGATTGCAGTTTTTAGTCTTTTAACTGCATTCAAGGAAGAAAAGATGTAAAAGTATGGACTTAAAATGCATTGGGGCAGGAAAGACCCAGAGTACAGGGCAGGGGGTGGGGAACATTTTTAACCCTGATAGGCCGCATTAAACTTCAACAGCTGAGCAGAAGGCTGCATGAGTTGACAAAATTTTGAGTGTTATTGTTCTGCAATTATTATTAAGTTATTTTTTAAATACCTGTTGCATTACAAATAAAATAATAAAAAAACACATGTGGTTTGCACATAAGGATATGAAAATGAGGTGAATGTTATAGTTTACTTTTATGAAATACATAATTTAATTTAATTGCATTTAGTGAAAGGAATTTGTTGTTTAAAAGCACTTCAGTATTCATAACAGAGTTTATCATCTAAATGGAATTGTATGTTACCTTAAATGATTTAAAATTTTTTTGGTATATAAAATGTAATCCGCAACTACACTTCTCAAGGATGAAAGCAAACGATGTGTTATGTGCATGCAAGTTTAGATGCTTAGCTCCATTTTTCCATATTTTATTGGTATTCTTTTGTATCAAAAAGACATTTATTAATTTTCTCCAAACTCATTTCTGTTTCCATTTCCATGAATGAATGCTTTTGAAACATTGATCAGATGTAATTCAGAAGCTAGTTACATTATAATAGTATGCTCTTCGAAATCTGGAAATCTTTCCATGTATTCTTCAACTAGGGAATCTGAGAACTGCATAATTATCGAAACTTCTGGATTTCTAAATGTAAATATTTTCCAAATGTAAAGCCAGAAACTTTACTAAATTTCTGCTTTTTTAAGATTTTTGAAAGTAATGGGAATTGTTATTCAGATACATCCAAGATAGTAAAATTATGAAACAGGTTAACATCTTTCAAAAGACCTGAATCCTCTGCTACATATCATATACATGTTTTGTTTTACTTTTGTTGCAGAGAAGTATTTAAATCATGTTGTTTTGGTGCCATATCTGACAAAAGTGCAGTGTGTTTACAAAATTCTGTATGTGATAATTTACAAGGATTTCCTTTCTTCTCATAGAATGTTAAAATTTGTTTTCATGGAGTTAAAACTTGGTTGGGAATTTGTCTCCGTGATATCAAAAAGTTCTGCAATAATAGGGCAGATCAAAAATGTATGTTTGATTATTTAATATAAATGTGTTGAATCATGATGAGGCACTGCATTTGCTTGAACTAAGTTAACAATTGCCATAACTTTATCCATAGTATACAGTAAAATAGTTTTGCTAGTGCAATCTAGAATGGAGCAATGCTAACTTTTCTAAATTTGTATTTTCCTTTTTAAAAAAAGAAATGAATTGTCTCTTGCTTTTCATTCTGTGTGCAGCATCTTTGCAAATTCTGATAAAATTCATAAAATTTAATTGATTGATGACATATTTCCTTGAAGGTATTAAAAATGTTAGCTCTACAATTTCCACCAATCAATACGAGTAGTTCCTCATAACAATGAAAATCTTTAGTTATGGGCACAAATGAAATGTACATGAATCAAGTGCATTCTATCAGTACTTTCATTTAAAGCTGTTGAAAAATATATATCTTCATTTTTAATTATTGAATGAGGTTGTTTGTTAGATCTTGAGCCAATTCGTGCGGTTGCAGTTCAATGTCGAAAGAAGTAATGGGCTACTTTTTTTAAATCTAAACAGCCCCCTGCTTCCACAACATAGTACTCAACACCTCAACACCTCAACACATCATTTTCTCTATCATAGAAATAAAGAAAATCTATATTACATGGTTTGTTTTTCTTACAAAATCATCTTGTTTTTAGACATTACGGGTGATTAGCACATTTTAAAGTTTAAATAAGCACAAGTAATCACCTGAATGACAATTGTGGCGTATAGCTGTATTGAAGTGCAGTGTGTTGTGGTTTGTGCCGAGTGAAAGCTGAGGTGTCAAGAGGGGAACAAAAATTTGCTAGGCAACCACTTTGGCTGAGAGAACAAATGAACATAAAATTGGTTTGACACCGACTATTTAATTGGTTGACTATTTAATTGGTTATTTAATTGGTTGACTTATGCAGAAACCTGTTCTTTGCAGAGTTCCCAAGAAACTCGTTTCTAGAAAAAATTTCTTCTAGCATCACACATTGCTAGATCTGATAACCTCATTGCACTCATGTAAGTGTTATTCTGTCTTTTCAATTTTTCAGCTTGCAAAAGTCACACATGCATATATGACTTTTTTCAGTATGAATTGTAAATAACGGGTAAAACTAAAACTTAAAAAGGGTACATGTGGCCTTAAAATTTCAGGTTCCTCCATCCTTTCAACAAATGTGCCTGATTTAATATGGATAATAAGTATTTTATTTTTAGAAATTCAAAAGTATTTTTACATACTTACAACAATGATTGAATGTTTAAATTTAAGAATGGTGAGTTTGATATCATATGTCAACACTGGCATTTTATCATTGCCAATTCATTTTGCAAATTCATTGCAGTTTAGTCAACCTGGAGTGCTTCACACAGAAGCAGTTTTAGTTGTGAAATGTTTTTACAAGAATAATGAGTGTTATGCACAGGCAGTTAGGAAGCTTTGTGCAATCTTTGCACAAAGCACACAGAGCACCTAATGAAACAGCATTTTGCAGCTGATAATGAAATTTGAGAACACAGATTTGAAAAGAGACGTTAAATAGCAATGCTGTGGATTCAGCCAGTTTGTTGAAAATATCACTGTTTTGTGTGACGGCATTATTGCAAGACCCCCAAAATATCTGAATTTAAAGAGGATTACGAATTTCATTGACAGTTCAGTGTTGCAGAGGAAAATGGGAAGGACATATGTGAGATGTAATTTTTTATACTTAATTCAGGACATTTATCTGTTACAGGGATGTAAAAATGTTTTCTGTTTCCTAAAAATAAAATATTTTATCAGGCATATTCAAACCAGAACTCTTGTGGTACACCTTGTACTAGCCTTGGTTTATAGCATGCAGTTGGTTTACTAGCAAGTGAAACGATCAACCCGTTGATGATAGTTGTTATGAATCTATCAGATATGGACACGCATGCAAACTAAACAACAAATGTAATGTATAGTGTTTCACAATTGCCTGCAACTTCAAGACCAGGGTATATAAAATTGAAACATGCCCGTAGTATTTGCAGTGATAGCCTACCAGACATAATGTATCTATGAGGTAATTATGTTATAAGATGGTTTGTAGATTGTGCACTTGTTTAATGGCATGATACAGGGCACTGGTGTATTCATTTGGCAATGACTATTGTTATAGAGTAATAAATGTGTGATTATCCTAACAGTTTGCACTGTGGTACAAATACTAGTGACAGAGGTGATGAAAAGTGTTGAATAGTTAACATGATACCAATATATTTGGCAAACACATTGTATTGGAGCAGTTAATTCTATTAGAATATGTGGAAAAAAGCAGCATATCTATTGTGATGGATGTATGCATGGGAAGCACATATATTGTGGTGATATATTGATAGTATAATTTGAGGTTTTAATATTTTGGAAACATTGATAGTTTCTTGGACTGTAAGTGATTGATTAAAAAGATGGGTCTAGCGTCCACAGAAAGATTGTTATGGTTTTGTAGAATGTGGTAAGGCTTGCTATGATTAATCTTATTTAACAGTTTTCTTTTTATATGTTACTATAATGTTTTTTTTTATTTGAAGTAGATAATTCTTAGAGAATACAATTTATATGCCTACTTCTAACCAACAATTGGTAGCAGAGCATGGTTGTTCCCTCTGCAGTTGAACTTCCGTATAGAACATTGATGTTATTTAGGCTTAATAACATGGCTAATTTCTCTAAGAGATAAATTTGATTTGTATTATAATTAGTAATTATGAATTATAATGTGATAAATTTGAGTGACATAGAAAAATTAACTGATGATAATTAACTTTTGTGGGCAAATGGAATGAAAAGTGAATTAAGAAGTTTGAAAATATGGAGAAGTATGATAGAAGCTGATGAACCACCAAAACCATATAAAAGAGACAATGTTTATTTCGAAAGTGAAATAAAAACTTGGGAAATATGGGATGATAATGCAATAAGTAAGAAATGTAATGAATCAAACTGACAGCTGCACAAGCATTAAAATATGCAAATGAAAAGAAGTTATAAAGAGAAAATAAAAAATGAAATAGCGGCAAGAACAAAAAAGGTATACAAATCAAATGCAGAATAGAATTAGCTCAACTGTAAATGAGTCAAAATGAATCTGTAGATGATTACATGAATAGAGCTTTAATTCTGAAAAGTAAAAGTATGAGTTGTGGATGAAATAAGAGATAAAGAATGAATTTACTTCATACTAGAAGGACGTAAAAAGGAGTTTGAATGAATTTGATGTTAAAATCATTAAAAACAATAAAGAAAAGTATATAGCATCAGTTAGACAAGCTTTAAAAGAAACAGAAGAAAAAATAAACAAAGAGAAAAAGAAATAGAAGTAAGTTCTAAGGCAAAAGAAAACTGGATAAAATCGAAATGTGAAAGAAGATGCTTTAATTGTGGAAAATTAGGACATGTAATAAAAGTATGTCATAATAATAATAATATAAAATGCTTTAGCTATGGAAAATTTGGTCACAAATCATCTGAATGTAAAATGGAAACCAAACAAGAGCATCGAAAGCAGAGAAATTTAACAAATAAAATTTATAGGATCTCAAGCAAAGAAAGAGAATATGAATCAGCTGCATGCTTATCTGAAGTATCTAAGAAAATAGAAAGCTTGTGTCTGAATCAAGATAGAAATGACGGAAAGAATGAAATAGATGAACAAGAGTATAGAAAAATTAAATGGCTTATTGATTCAGGAGCCATATCGCACATGGCAACTAGTAAAGAAATATTTACTGATTTTAAAGATGAAGAATGACAAATAATGACAGCTGAAAAAGGTGCCATAATCAAATCAATTGGTATTGGTAACATTAAAATGCAAACTGATAGAAATAAGAGCGTCTTGAGAGTAGAAAATGTTCTGCAAGTACTGAATTTAAGTGAAAATTTTCTGTCAGTATGTAAAATTGTAGATCATGATTTAAAAGTAATTTTTACCAAAGCTAAAGCAGAAGTGATCAATAAACATGGAAACATTCTATATATAGCTAACAGAAATGGAAATAAATTTGAAGTTGAAGGAAATAAAGTTGAGAAAGCTAAAATTCGTAATGTTAATGATATAACTATGGCATCAGAGACTAGGTCACATAAATTATCAAAAGCTGATAGAAGTGTGTGGGGGGGGGGAACCCTCATCGGTCATTGGATTAGAAAATGTAAAAATTTCCCAAAACAATTGTGAACCTTATACATTAGGGAAAATGACACGAACATCTTATAAAAGTGTGAAATTTAAGCAATCTGAAGATATTTTAGAATTATGGCATATAGATTTAGTTGGACCGATTGAGAAATCAATAGATGGATTTTTTTAACAGTGGTAGATGATAACAGTAACTTCATATTTTTTAAAACAGTTGGGAAGAAGAATGAAACTTCAGAAGCTTTAATCAAGCTTATTGTCCAAGAAGAAAGACAAACAGGAAAGAAACTAAAAAGAATTCGTAGTGATAATGATAGTGAATTTTTAGTTAAAAGTATAAAAGAATTTTTTTGAAAAAAGGGGGTTAAACATCAACTTACAACCCCTTATACTCCAGAAAGTAAGGAAAAAGCTGAACGTTTTAATCGTACTATAATTGAATCTGCTAGAACTATGTTAATTGATGCAGAATTACCGATAAAATTTTGGCGTGGAAGCGTTAAAGTAACTGTACATGTGGATAATAGGAGTCACAAAAATGATAAAAGATTTACACCATATGAACTGTATGCAGGATGCAAGCCTAACATTACTTATTTTAAAAGATTTGGATGTGAAGCATATGTTCATGTAAGACAAGGAAAACAGAAAGATGGATCTAAAAGGTCAAAAAGGAATTATGATAGGCTATAGCATGAAGAGAAAAGTATACAAAATTTATATTCCTGAACTAAATAAAATCCAGGAAATGAGAGATATAAAATTTAATGAGCAGAAACTTGGACCACCTTTAGTAAAAGAAAATTATTTAAAATTTGATAAAGTCAAATATTAGAACTTATTTATTTTTTACAAGGAACAAACTAATGGCAGCTTAAATAATTCAGGAATAACTGGCGGATACCATAGGGAAGATAATACAACAGATGAAGAAGCTGAGAAAATTTTACCTTAAAGCACTGATGAACACGACGAAAACAATTCATTGGAAATCAATAATAGAGTATCCACAAATAAATGAAGAACCTGGAAATGATAGTCATGGAAATTCTGTACAGAAAATACCAGCAAGAGTGACAAAGCCCCCAGAAAAATTTAAAGATTATGTAGTATACAATATAAATGAAGAATTACCTGAGACATATGATGAAGCTGTAGAATCTGCTGAAAGTAAATTCTGGCTACATGCAATGATAATAGGAACTGAGTTCAGTGGAGGCTAATGAAGTCTGGGAATTAATTGAAAGACCCGTAGATAAGAAAGTTATTAAAAACCGCTGGATATTCTCAAAAAGGGATGAAAAGGGAAATTTAGAAACAATTTGCAAAGCAAGACTAGTAGCAACCGGTTTTAATCAAAGGAAAGTAATTGATTATGAAGGTGGATGTAGTCCAGTAATGAGACTTGCAACCTTTAGAATATTGTTATCGATTGCAATTTACAGAAACTACAGAATAAGATTTTTCGATGTAAAAACGGCATATTTGAATGGATACTTGGATAAACCAATTTACGTAGAACAACCACCTGCATTCATATCAGATCCCAACAAAGTATATCTTGTGAAGAAAAGTATATACAGATTACCGCAATCAGGAAAATGCTGGTATGAAGAATTATATGAAGTTCTTAAGGAAAGGAATTTAATTAGATTAAAATCGGGTCCTTGTGTTTATAAAGATTAAATCAACTATCTTATCATAGCAGAGTATGTGGATGACTTAATGGTGATTGGAAATTCAAATTCTGAGATATATGGCATCATCTCTCAACTACCTAAATCATTTACAATACGAGAAGTCACTAAAACACACAAATTTTTAGGAATAGATATGCGGCAAGAATCTGGAAAACTTATAGTCAGTCAAGAAAACTGTATAACTAAAACCCTAAAAAACTTTGAAATGAATGAATGTAAACCTGTCAGGACTCCAGGATATTGGATCATAATCTTGATGACAGCATCTTTGCCACCTGTGTCGAAGACAAAATATCAAGAAGCGTTAAGTTCATTGATGTACTTACAACATTGATGCGTTCATTGATGTACCACAAGGCCAGACTTAGCATTTGTCATAAGTAACTTGTCAAGATATAAACAAGATCCCTGAGAGAAACACTGGAAAGCTGTGAAGAGGATATTTAGATACATTAAAGGAACACAAAATTCATGTTTAATATATACTTCAGACAAAGGGAAATTAAATGATACTTCACATGCAAGTTGATGTGCCACTGAAGATGGAAAATCATTTGGAGATTGTTTCATTTGTTTCATTAAATTAGGTAAAAATTTCTTAAATTGGAAGTGCAACAAACAAAAGTTGCTCTATCTACAATGGAAGCTGAACTTTTGGAATTCTGTGAATGTGCATATGAAATTAAATGGTACATCTTTTTACTTGAAGAACTCGGACAAGATGAACTAATTGAAAAACCAATAGAAATTAGAACAGACTGTCAAGCATTAATGGATTAGATTAAAAAAAAAAAACCAAACCAAAGTTGTAGTTCAAGGCACATTAACCGAAAATATTTCTTTGTAAAAGATGAATATAAAATGAATGAAATCATTCCTCAGTTTGTTTGCTCATAAAATCAAGAAGTGGATATTTTAACAAAATATCAACCTAGGGTGAAATTGAAAGATGAACTTCTAAAGTGTGGACATGACTGACACTGATTAAAATTATATCTTTAAACAGAGATAAGGGGGGAATTGATAGTATTTGTTTATAAGTATAATTTTAAGTTTTAATATTTTGGCAACATTGATAGTTTCTTGGATTGTAAAAGATTGAGTAAAGGAACACAAAATGCATGTTTAATATATACTTCAGGTAAAGGGAAATTAAATGCTACTTCAGATGCAAGTTGATGTGCCACTGAAGATGGAAAATCATTTGGAGATTGTTTCGTTTGTTTCATTAAATTAGGTAAAAATTTCTTAAATTGGAAGTGCAACAAAGAAAAGTTGCTCTATCTACAATGGAAGCTGAACTTTTGGAATTCTGTGAATGTGCATATGAAATTAAATGGTACATCGTTTTACTTGAAGAACTCGGACAAGATGATCTAATTAAAAAACCAATAGAAATTAGAACAGACTGTCAAGCATTAATAGATTAGATTAAAAAAAAAAAAAAAAACCAAAGTTGTAGTTCAAGGCGCATTAACCGAAAATATTTCTTTGTAAAAGATGAATATGAAGTGAATCAAATCATTCCTCAGTTTGTTTGTTCACAAAATCAAGAAGTGGATATTTTAACAAAATATCAACCTAGGGTGAAACTGAAAGATGAACTACTAAAGTGTGGACATGACTGACTGATTAAAATTATATCTTTAAACACAGATAAGGGGGGGAATTGATAGTATTTGTTTGTAAGTATAATTTTAAGTTTTAATATTTTGGCAACATTGATAGTTTCTTGGATTGTAAAAGATTGAGTAAAAAAATGGATCTTGCATCTAGAGAGAGATTGTTATGGTTTTGTAGAATGCTGTAATTTTTAGAAGTTTTGTAGAATGCGGTTTAATCGTATTTCGTAAAGTTTTCTTTTTATATATTGCTATAATGTGTTTTTTATTAGAAATAGATAATTCTTAGAGAATGCAAGTTATATGCCTGCTTCAAACCAACATATATTGATAGAAAAAGTGATGAAGTATTAGTCATGGTCATGATGAAATATCAGTAATAGATATGGTGGGTTGTTCAATAGGCAACATAGTAGCTAATTTTGCGGTTTCTGTGAACTGTCTCTTTCCTAAATGAAATAGAAAACCATTTGCAAATAGTTTTTTTTTTTTGGACTCAGTTTCTCCGGTCTGGGTGTCTGTCACTGAGGTGTAAAAAAAAAGGTATATTTTTTGACAGCGTACAGGCTGCATAAAAGTTTTTGCCCTTGAATCTAGTGCTATTATTATTTGTATGAGGTGTATTTGCTTTAACTTTGCTTGCAGTATTCTTTCTATTACTACATTACTGGGTATCTATCACATGATGTACTTGATTACTCATGTCTCATAGCTTACCAATATATTGTTTACTAATCTAGAGCTGTATGTTTTGAAAGTATTTCATCATTTTTATGTGTCCTATTCTAGGGATTTCAGGTGATTGCAACGTAAGTTTCACTAATTTTTTTTGGGAGGAGGACCACTTCATAATGGTGCCCTGTCACAAAGGTGCCTCCAAATTTATGCTAGTTGATCAATGTTAAAAAAGATGGAAATCTGCATAGGGGCATCCTAGAATAAAGGGTCCCATAGTTATATGTAGATCAGGTTCTAACTTGCTTGGAAACAACCTCCACAAAGTTAAGTGTGCATTTATACCAGGGTATCAATATTCAGGTAGGGTTTTGGCTTGCTGCTTTCACTATCAAAGTAAATAAAAATTCTACTTGTATATTGTTTCTCGTCATAAAAGTTTCAACACCTTTATAAAGGTCACTTTTTATAAATTACAAACAACTGCTGTAAGGACTCCCTTATAGCAGGCACCTTTATGAAATCTATCTTTTCAAAGAATGGCAAACTTGCATAAAGGTAACTTTATCTTTAAAGAGTAGACACGTTTATGAAATCAATCTTTTCAAAGAATGGCAAATTTGCATAAGGGGTCCTGTATCTTTATGCTAGGACACCATTATGAAAGCATGCATGTTTGTTCACCTCTGAAAGTTTTGCTGTGCTTAACATTAGGAAATGTGATACTTTCTCTTGTAAGTATCTCTGACTTCAGTGGAATCTTCAAACATTCAATAAATTTTGTTGAAAAGTGCTGGTCATTTTAAGGGAGTGAACATTTACACATGCTTCCCATCTTATCAATGAGTGACATTCCAAATGACCGTTCATACTATGAATTTGTTTGTTAAAAATGTTATTACATGAATCTGTTTTGTTAGGTTCATTTTACGTATCTCCTAATAGTATTTAGTAAGATCTATATATACTATCAAATATATAATCACAGTTATTAAAACAAATAAGTTGTACACTTTAATTGCAGTAAACATTCTTAAAAAAATATAAAGAAAGAATTACTTTAGGTTAAAATAACACACTAAGTAAAGATTATTGGAGAAGTTAAACAAGACGGACCAGCCTAACATTTGTTAATTTTGCAGAATTAGTTTCAAATCCTCTTTGAAGACGATGGTTCTATTTTTGAACTGTCAAAACTAGTCCTAGAAAATTTGCAAATATCATGCTGATTCTTGTTGTTTAACTTCTCTAAAGAATTACTTTACTGTACAGTATGATCTTGGATATTGTCTTTGAGGCATGTATGGATGGGACTTAATACAGATCAAAGGAGGTGAGTCAATGACTTGCCCTCTGAAGTCTTATAGATAAGTAAAGAAGACATTTGTTATTAGGAGGCTGTGTGAGAGGTGGAAGGAGTTGCATATTAGATGGGCCAGCAGCACTGATTTCTGAAGTGTCTTTAAGAAAATGAGTGTCTAAATGTGTGTGAATAGGTTTTCTTTTTCTTCTGTCATAAATAAGATAATAGCCTTCTGTGGTATCATGAACAGTCATTTATTTTCCTTTCAACTTTGAAAAAGTTTTACTCACTGAGAACAGGTTTCTTCGTAACTGCAAAAGTTTGTAAAGTGAGAAATGTCTATTATAGTGCTGTGCAGGGTGACATCGGGAAATTGGAAATTTGAACTTATGTTCAGTACATGAATTAATTTCATTGAAAATATGTTTAATAATATGATGTATTATACAAGATATGCTATATTTTATGGTAAACAAAGGACATTTTTCTCTCAGTATTGCTCAACTTAACTTGCTTATCAGAATGTTAACATGTTCCTCTTCATTCCTCCTGTACTGATCAGCAGCAGTTCCAGGATGTGTTTAGTGTGCGCTTTTTGTGATTATCACAGGCATTTAAATCAGGACATCTTCAGCACTGTGGAATTCTGTGAAATAATGAGACTTTCAAATAAGCATCAAGAGTTGCCACAAATTGTTAGGCAGTATCTGAGGTTGCTCTATACTGTTAAAACCACATGGTTTCAATATTTACACATGGGAAGTTTCGCAACTTTGGCACAAAGAATGTTTTCTCCATAGCAAGACTGATCAAGTACAACTGTGATTGCATTGCAGTCCTCTGCGTTAGAGAAGTAAGAGTTATAACATCATGTTATGACATTGCACTATGGGTATCTATGATGGTTGCTGGTGAATCTGCAAGGAATTTTTCTTGTGCCCAATAACAGGAAATGCTGTTTGTTAGTGTAGGTGGGAAGGTGGAAATGGATTCTGCCCAATTTGGTTACCAAACTGTTGTTGCACTATATAGTAATTTGGTTTGAGTGCCTGCACAATCTGCAATTTTAGGGATAAAAATTCAACTTGTGCAGTATTCTTTGCATGCTGCATTGATACAGTGAATAGCTATGATGCTTATTTTGAAATGCAAGGAGCAAGGGCTCCTTTTAATAGCAATTCAAACAAATTTCGTGTTCTGTTGTGCGCTGGCCATGCAGATACCATTATACTAACAGTCAACCTAAGTAGAGAGCACTGCATACAGTAGAATATAGTTCTACCATTCTGAGAAGTCGTATTTTAAAAATTACAATGTGAAATGTAACCATTGTTGAGCAAAGAGAATGGACAGAAAAAATATATGAAATAATAGACTTATCACATCAATTATTCAATGGCCAATAGGAAGCTATGCCCCCTTTTTTGGCAAAAACTGCAAACTCCAACAACTCTGACCTCATCCCACTCTTGCTGAGAAAAACAGTTAAGCGGTTATTCGTTTACTGATTGGGAGGAGAAGAAACCAACTGTTATGCTGAATGATTTAAAAACGATAAACGGACTTTTTAGTAATTTAAATTTTTATTTTTACTTTTTTGACAGTGAATCCAGTTGACTTAAATTAAACATACTATAATTTATATCGATATATTAATTGCATATATAGATTCAACTGCAGCTTCACCACAAAAAAAAATTGTTAATTAAGTTTGCTAGGTATGGAAGAATGTGCAGCAAATTGGAGAAATTGAACAAGCGCTGGGACTTTGGTGTGTATGGATAACTCCAAGGGGAGGGTGAAAAGGTTGTTTTAGCATTGTATGTGTTCTCAAGTTAAGGTTATCATGAAGTAAAATGGACTTCTTCTTTAAGGCTGAACTCGTTTCTACAAAATTATGATTCTTTGCCCTGACTGCTTGACTATACTGTATATAATCATGACGTGATAAGTTGGTAAGCACCAAAATTGTCTTAATCAATAATCATATTATTGTCATTCTTATAAAAGGTTTTCACAGCAAATGCTCCTACAATATTCCAGTGCTGTATTATAATTTATGGCTACATAGCATAGTTGTTGGTTGTAAAGTATATTTCATAGTAACTGAATAACTGTTTATATGCCAGTGTGGATAGTTCCTATGTCCAAATTTCCCTAAAATGCCCTATATTTATATAAAAATGTAACAAAAAGAAATACTGTTTCAGTCATGTTGTGTATGCAGTAGGATCTTCTCATAATGATACTCACCATATACTAAACTCCTGCATAATGAATGATTTAATGGAATCCATTATGAAAAGTCTGAAACCAGCTCTGACATTTACTATTTTAACTGTTGTAATTCAAAAATCAAGCATTAAATATTCTGATTAGTTGATAAATCATTATTTAATGTGACTAAAATTTAAAATAATGTTATCACTGACAAAGACGTAATAATAGCCTACTCAATGTTACTTTGCTTTGATAATAAATGTGCTGATGATTGTTTGTAGTTTACTTTAGTTCCTTAGATCATTGATTTTACTCTTACACACTCATTGAACAATGCATATTCTGCAGCAGTATAATTGCAAGCTTAGCACTGAAGAGCTCCATTATCAGATAAAAAAGACAATAACTCAAAAAACACAGTTTTACATATTTGGAATGGAGCATCATGGAATTTCTAGCTGTTATATTCTTCTGTAGATTAAATGTGCAGCATGTGAAGGAGCTTTGTTCTTTTTGAGTAAATTCTCATCTGGTGTTGACTAGGCTTAAGTACTATACATCAGAGCTGCATTTATGGGTACTAGATCTTAATAGTAATGGCTCAGTTTCATGGAATAATTACCTTTTGGGTAGGGCCTTCATGATTCCACCATATGTAGAACAAAAACTTTTGTGTCTGTATCTTCCCATTTTAGTGATTAGTTTTTGTGGAAATTGGGGTTCCAGTCTATATTTTTCATCTTTTAATTTTAAAGCAAGATAGTTCAATATATAATTCATTTGATCATTTGCATGTCCTGGAGTTACTGAACAGTTGTATCTCTACACATTAGAATGCCTTTTACCAAGTTTAGTAACTTTTAATAAAATGATATTTCTAACAAACTAAGTTGAAATTCTCAAATTATAATTAAACGTGTGTTTAGTTTTAGTGCTGTTACATTTTGTAAAGTGAATAATTTTTGCATCTCTTTTCAAGTTGTAAATCCTACCATGTGTATAATATTTTTCTTATGTTCTTGTAAGTTAAGAGAACTTGGTTATGTTTTTGTGCATCATTATTGAAGCCTTTTCCGTCTGTATTTTTATAGGTGGCTGCTCATGGCTTGCATCAAGAAGTTAAACAATGGTCCAGTAAGGATAATGAAATAATTGCTGCTGCTAAGAAAATGGCATTATTAATGGCCAAGCTTAGTCAACTTGTCAGGTATGCATCAAGGATTTGTATTAGTTGATGCATTAAAAGAAATAAACAGCTTGTGAAAAAGTCCACACGCTCATCTTGGGCATTTGCATTCGTAATCCTTATTATAGTCACATTAGAAGTTGAACGAGTCATCAAGATATATGCATATAAAAAGCAGTGATGCCTGTAGTAAAACACCCAAGGAATTTTTTTTAAAAATTGATTGACTGCATAGTTTGCTTTCTAAATATTCATTGGGAATGGTCTGAATCCAGTAATCATTTAGCCAGTTATTCACTGAGGCTGTATAAGAAGCAACCATTACTACAACCACAGGAAGGAAGAAAAATGACTACAAGCATTTATGCCTTCTCTGCATGGGCCGAACAATATAGGGGAAGAATAACATGAAGAAACTGAGGAAAAAAACTTAAAAGAAGTGGGGTGTGTTGAAAGTATACTATATAATTACAAAGTTCCATGCCTTCTCTTGGATTCGAACATTATCCTAACAGTATACGAAGTGAAAAAAAATTGACATTCATCAAAAAGGGGAAGACTAACATACGAAAACTGAAGAATAGGCTTACAGAATTGGGGAATATCATGTGTATATGCAGTAGAAAACATTATATGTGAGGAAAGTGGTCCTCCCACAGTTTACTTAATATTTTTCTGAGTTTATTGTTATTCCCAACAGCTCTAATTGAAGAATATGCTGCTTGGGAATTGTTATAACACAACTGATTTATATAGATTCTCATTCCCAACAGCCGTGCAGCCACAGGAAAAGTAAATGTAGAGGAGGGGGCTGAAGGGCAGCATTTCTTAATCTTTTTTTGTTCTAAAAAATAGGACAAATTTGATTTCTGAGACTCAGCATAGCCCAATTGAGTGAAATCTGTTAATTCTAATCTTTGTATTTTATATTTCCTTACCTTTGAAATGCACTTCCTTTTTTTTAAATTACAATTTTAGGTGGTTACAAGGTGATTTCAACTGTATTTTACTCTATTGTGAATATACATTATTTATAATACAAATGTTGCTTGCTTATAAAATTACTAACTACCATCTGACTCCAAGGTGATTAAATTTTTCAAATGTTGTAGGTATAGAAGGGTAAATATTCTCTTAAATGTAACATGTAGCTGTAGCCCTCCTTTAAAAAAATTAACCTCATCCTTTCAACAGTCAGAAAAAAAAAGTGTTGCAAAAAATGATTTTTTTTGAAAATTAATTATTATTTAGAAAATAATAGTTGATTTTGAAGCTGGTGTGATTATGGTTCCTGCTGCTTTGGGATACTGAGTGTAATATAAAAGTGATGACTGAAGATTTTGGTTAGTGTGAATGGATTAATTAAAGGCTGTCATTTTTATATATGCATTTAAATTTAAATTGAAACTGCTAGTTAGATGCTATCAAAGTTCCTTGAAAAGAAAACAAGTAATAAGACATTGTATTTTCAGAAAATGTATTTGCCAAGCAATAATAATTTTTCTTACATACTGTATTGTGAAAAAATTTGTAAATTTTTTTTTTCCCATTATAGAGGTGATGGTGGATCCAAAAGAGACCTTATAGCATGCTCTAAGGATATTGCTGAAGCATCAAAAGAAGTCACCCGTCTAGCTAAAGAACTAGCTCGAATGTGCACAGATAAGAGAATGAGAACTGTATGTTTTTATTCAATATGTGTAACTTAGAAGTGTTTTAAAGATTTTTATAGTTATTGGCAGTTTAGATGTGAGCTGTCTAATGAGAGGACCACATGATCTCTAGCTTACCAATTTTGCCCCATTTTCTAAAATTGTAGATGACATTAAAATAAATGTAAAGCTAGAACACATGTCTCTCACTTTGAAGAAAAATTGAAGTTAAAATTCTAAGTAATATTCATAACATTTAAATTTCTCTGTCACCAGCAGAGTGAATACCTGCAAGGTTTCATCATCAAATTACAAATGAGAATACCTGACTTTAAAGACTGTTGAATTGTCTGAGCACCTTCTAGAAATGAGATCTCAGGTGATAGTCAGTGAATGCTTCACTTGAAGAATAAAGATTAAAGTTGTAAAAATTCGATTTTGACATCCTCTGAGATTCCAGGTTGCCTCAATCCCAAATTTTTCTAATGCTTGTTAACCCTTTCGAGGCAGTGCACCTTTGTTTAAGAAGGTAAAGGTTTATGGCCTAATTTCATTATTTTTGGTACTATTTTAGATTATTATTACTTAAACTATTATATATGTTAAAATTAGCATTTTTCCTTTACATGAAAATGCATAAAAAACGCTTACTTAGAGAAATAATTTTCAGAAGCGCTATTCGAATTATACTGAAGATTTAATTGATAAAATACATTAATAACCTTTTATATTAATAAAAAATACAAGAAAGAACATTACAAGAAGAAGTAACAAAATCTTTCACATGAACTGAAAGGCAGACATTCAGTGAGCTCACTCTCTGGCAAAATGTTCATATGAGAATCATTAGAAATATTGCCCTCTAACTCTTTAGAAAACGAATCATCACTCTCATTCATTCACTTATTGTCTCATTTATAATACAAGTATATGCTCCTTCTGATAAATAACACTTGCTCGCCATAATAAACTGAAGTCAGGTTTTCTGAAATAAAAAGGGAAGTACACAAAATATGAGCGGTAAAAGCAATGCAAAGTGTAATAGAAACCCATGTAGTAACTCTAAATGACCCTACATAGTAGGAAAAAAAATCGAAAGTATATCAGAAACGTGGATGTTTATATCGTGTGGCAAGTAGAGACAAGTTGCTTGCATTGCACTTTCCCTCCTTTTCCACAGTAATTGACACCAGTGTTATGCAGAATGTGACCAAATTGAAGGTCATCATCTGAAAATTATATTCTTTTCAAAAACAATGGACACAGGAAGCCATCTAAAGATTTTTAAAACATTCCAGGACACTTGCACAAATGTGGGATGGCCAGGGGTGAATGTGAAAATGTCCTGGCAAGCCAGTGTGCTGGCCTGAAAATGAGTGCATTTCTTGCTGGCACGCATGTATGACATTTGGCATGAAAGGCTTAAATCAAAACATGTGATGCTTAAATCAAGTGTTTTGGCAGGATGCAAACCGGAATTGTATTAACATTTTGGGATCGAGGCTCAAATATCTATAAGATCCTTAAAAAGATGGGGTTTCTCACACCTAATAATTTCCCTTTTTCAGGAAGCCCCTTGATATTTGTAACAATGGTTCTTGTAAGTAGTTTGATACATGCCTTTACTTCTCAAAAGGCAGGGAAATGTAGGGATTATTGTCTAAGCTGCTGAATATTTTTCCTAATGGAGGGAAAATTAAAAAGCTGTAATTGATTTTAAATCAGGCTGCTCAGTAATATGCAAAAGGCAATATATATTTTCATTAGAGATAAGGTCATTTCTCCTTGCTTTTTTTTTCAAGAAAAAACTTATTTAAATCTTAAATAATGACTTTACTAAATTAAGTGCTATTATAAAGTGTTAAATTTTTATTTTGAAGTTATAAAATTACTCAATGTTTTGTTATTTTAGTCTTTGATATTTATCAGGTGTCCATCCCATTTTTTTAATACATCTGAAATTTTTTCCATAAATTTTATGAATTCATTTTCTTAAATTTAGAAAAAATCATGCTTTCACAAACTTTGGGGGGGGACTACCATGCAGATGTTGCAGTAAACAGAAAAGTTACATACTGTCAAATTCCCTGTGTAATTTTTAGTTTATTTTCCTGTATGTGCTATAAAATATATCTGAAATCTTAAATTATTTTTCCATGGTTGAAAATAATTTAACATTAAAGTTTAATATTACAGAAATGGTTAAAAATTTAAACTGTATGGAATAATTAAAATTTTTTAAAATTTTAACTTTACAAAAAAGTTAAAACTTTGAATGAAAATATAACGCTTAAGGGGGAAACTATCGAAAAATTAGAATATGTGATGCTTAATTCAAAAATGACTTCCTTGTACCATAAATTATTGTTAGTATTCTAAAGTTCCATTACCTGAGTGCCTCTAATTTAGTGCCTTTCAGTTTAAAAAATATCAGCAAATAAAACAACCGAAAAGAAGCTATGAAACTATTTTTTGGAATAATATACAATAGTACCTCCCAATAAGGAACACCAACTGGACCAGACATCTTGTTCCTTAAATAGAGGTGTCACTTCTTCAGAGGGTGTATACTAAAAAAATGTAATTTGAGATTCAGTGGTATCAAGTTTTAAATAAATAATATAGTCACAGGTGTTTATTTGAAATTAATAAAAAATAAAAAAATCCTTAATTAAAAAAGCTTAATTATTGCACAAATTTATAAAATGAATAATCTTCTACTTGTAAAAAAGTTTATTGAAAATAATCCTTTATGCTGGTTTATTTGAAAGTCTGCACTGTAAGCATGTTTTCCTTGTGTGTATTAAAGTGACTGATGATCTTAAGCAATTCACTGTCACCAACAGTTATGATATTTTTTAATTGGTAGGTTATTTTAAGACATTTCTATAGTTAGGCCACACCTTTTTGTCTGGCTGTTCTTTATCTTCCTCATTGCTTTCCAAGGTATTTCTGTTGTCGTCATTGGTGTCTTCAATACATAAGTTAACATCAGTTTCTAAATATTCTTGCATTTTAGCGGTGGCACTGATTTTGAGAAGTTAGAACAATTCATTTTCTTCAGGAATAATTTCACTGAGGTTACTCAAAAATGGAATTTCAAAGTTTGTTTTCTTAAAACACTGCTGAACACAACTTTGTGATTTGGATTTAACAGCCTTTGTTATCCACTGAATGGCGTTTAGGATATAGACACATTGTGCAAGCTGACTGCTTTCTCCACAAGCACCTTGACACAGAACATGTTGTAAAAGTAGTTTTCTGTAATGAATCTTGAAGCTTCTAATTATATTTTGATCCAGAAGCTGTAATACTGATGTTGCATTAGAGGGAAAACACTAAATTCACTGATTTCAGTTTCACATTTGGTATATGGACTGCCAAATTGTCAAGAAATAGCAGAATCTTCCTATTTTTTCTAGACATTGTGTCATGAAAAGCAATCAACCATTCTGACATTATGCTTTGCTTCATCCTTGACTTTTTATTGTGATGCCAGTGGACTACTAAAGCTTATGGATTGATGTGTTTGAAGCCTATAGTTTTTTAGGTTTTTCTAGTTATAAGTGGTTACTCAAACTCTCCTTCCGTCTTACAACAATGTAGCAAAATTAGACTTTCCTAGGAGCTTTCACCACAGAGTGCTTTCCTCCTTTGCAGCACAGAGTTTTATTAGGCAAAATTCGATAAAATAATCCAGTTTCATCTCCACTGTAGATAATTTTAGCCTCATAGCCTTCACAAATTTTATTTACCTCTTTTTCTCCAGCATGTTACATGTTGCATATCTACTGATTTTTCGTCACTACAAATAGTCTTAAAAGTAAAGTTATGTACACTTAAATTTGTCTAACCAACCATCGGATGATTTGAAGTTCTGTAATTCCCAAACTTTCAGAAACTTTTTTTTTGTCTTTTCTTGCAGTAATCCTCCACATAGAAGAATATTGTTTACTCTTACAACTGAACAGTTCAATTTCACATGCTTTAGTTGTTCTAAATGTTATAATCGTGGAATGTTTGTGGAATTATTAATCCATAATATTTTTATGTATTTTTTAACCTTTAGCATGTGATATGCTTTGTTTATACTTAATCCAAATTTTTGCCTTGAATCTCTCAAACTGAGATTTTCAATTTCTGCTACAGGAATTACATCAACTTTTTTTTTTAAATGTTGATCTTGAGGCATGCTAAATAATGTGTGAAAAAATCAACACACAAGTACAAAATTACACTTCTTTTCATAGCAAGAAGTAAAAAGGATAGAAATTTTTATTCTATCCCCATTTTAAGATCCTTGTACCTTGGCAAGTGGTCCAGTCGTCTCACCAGCTTTTAGCTAAAATAACTGGATTTTGAATTCTGTGAATGTGAAATATCCTTTTGATTGCATCACAGCTTGATTTCCTCAATGTATTATTCCTCCTTTCTGTACTGAAAAGTAGTTTTCAAAAGAGAGGGATTAACTTTTCATTTTATTTTTCCCTTGTCACAAAACTATCATTCAATAAGCACAAATTTGCCTTCGAAACCTCAAAGGATTGCTAATAAATAGTATTTCTTTTATTTCTCTTGCTCTATCATATTTTTGAAACTTTTTTCAGTGCCCCTTAATAAGAGAGAAATACATTAAGGTTCCTATTCAAAGGGACTGGGACCAATATAATTGTCTTTTATTTGGAGTGGTCCCTTATGGGAGGTACTGGCATATTTTAGTTTTAAAAATTAGAACACAAGATTATTTGAACAAATAACATTTACATTGTTCATTAAAAATTAGAAAATAATATAACTTTTCTATTATTAATAATAGAAGAAATTGAATTCACTAAAGTATAACTTATTTAGTAGTACAAAATTGCATTAGAAATTACAACATTTGCTTATAAATTCAGTTTGTCATTTTTTACTAATTTTGCAGCCTTAATGAGAGAATGTCTTTAACTAGGTTATCAAAATCACAGCAATTTTTATAGCCAAAAACTTTTAAATCAAAAGGGGAAGGTTGCAGTTTGTATACAGTTTTTTTGAAAGAATGGGAATGAAGTTGTGACATAGATGGTTGCTGTCTCAATACCTTATATTATTATTATGTGTTTTATGATGTTACATAAATTAGATCTTCACATGCTTTTGATGAAGCTTTTGTATTTCGTCTTCAACCTGGGATGTTGCTGTAAAACGAAGCAAAATAACTGCAAAAATGCAGACTATTTTAAAGGAAGACTCTGTTTATAGTTTACAAATGCAGTCATCCTGAATTCTGAGGTTACAACAATGAAAAGGGAAAGATAGGGAAAACCAGATTCCTAATACAAAGGTTTTTGAAGGAGATAATTGGTCAAGTCCGCAGAAGTGTCAAACTTGACATTTCACCCCACCCTTTCACCTTGGAAAATGGGGTAAAAAGACAGGACCACTAAGGTTAACATCCACATTCTATTGATCATCTGTAAATATTTTGTGTTTGAAATTTTTGTAATATTTTTGCTTTTTTAATGTGCAAATGAAACATGTTTATAATTCTTTTATTTCCTAGAATATTCTCCAAGTCTGTGAACGTATCCCTACTATTAGCACACAGCTTCGAATTTTATCTACAGTAAAAGCTACAATGCTTGCTGGCCAAGGTATGAACTCAAGAGGTTCAGATTTTAACTGATTAAAGTTTTACCTTGTTGCAAATAAATATTTTTCAATAATAAGAACTGTTAAATATCACATTAACACATAAAACTGTTTTTTAGGAACAGACGAGGATTTGGAAGCTACAGAAATGTTGGTTGGCAATGCTCAAAATTTGATGCAGTCTGTGAAGGAAACAGTTCGTGCATGTGAGGCTGCGTCCATAAAAATACGCACGGATTCTGGTATTCGGGTCCGCTGGATCCGGAAGCAACCTTGGTATCAATATTGAAAAGAAGACTTATCTTTACATTACGCAATTAATTGCCTAACTTCTGTTCAAACACGCTAACTAGATTTAATGTAATTTTTAAATTTTTGACATGTTTATTTGCATTTAAATGTTGTGACTAATGTAATGTCCATCCTATGGTTTATTTAAATTTAAATAGGAAGTCTCTTTGGATCATATGCTAAAAATATTTTATTTTTTAATATACTTTTTTAAAATTACTTAGACTAGTATAGACTTGGCTATTTTCCATTTCTGAAAAACCTTTTATTATTTTTATTTCCTATTTTTGTGCACTTAGCTGTTATAACTTAATGTGTATTAGTACTTGATCATATATGTTGACTTATAAGCTGCTATTATTTTCAATTATTTTATATTCTTTACATTTTCAAAAATGTAATTGTGTGCCTCGTAACAAGGAAACTGTTTTGTATTTCCTGTGACATGCTAGCTTATTATAGAATAACAGGAAAGGGAAAGCTATTTTGTCTAAAATATGTTGAAGTTTAAGATGATGTGATTGTGTGGGGGAAAATGGATGTGAAGTGCCTATAATGTTGTTACATGAAAAGTTTTATTTCAGAGCAAAATATTATTCTTTGTTATTGTTAAATTTAGAATTTAAAAATTAAGTCTGTTGCAAATAAGACTAAACAATGTTAACTTGTCTGCCAGTTTTAGAAATTTGTATGTAATCGCTGCCTTATTCATCATAAATTTTGGTGAGCTTACTTGAAGATATGCAAGCTAATATTGGAATATATTGTAAATTTAAAAAAAATTATATTTTTGCAGACATATTGTACTGTTTCTTCCATGATCATTTGTTCTGCTTCTTATTAATTTTCTTGCTTTATATGTATGTATTTTGAGAATATGTTCTGGTACTAGGAATGGTATGTAGTGAAAAAAGCTGCGAAGATGTATGCTGTAAATATATCTTGTGCGAAATTCTGTTGTTGACTTAGTAATGTAATTGTTGACTTTGATTTATGCTTGATAATTGTTGAAATTGCTATAATAATATTCCAGTTTGGAGCCATTTTCTTTGTTTTGCCAAAGTGTTCCTAATACATTTGATAAAATTGAAATTCTAAGCTCATTTTAACTGAGCAGTATTGCATTATTTTAATAAAGTATTCTTCCAGGGTAAGTTATGACATAATTGTGCATTTTTTAAAAAAATATTTATATGATGTAATATTTAAACCTTTTCTTATTCTCTTTACACATTGTTAAAGTATGTAGATAATAAAATCTAAATTATATATTTGTTTGAAGATATTAATGCACATATATGTGCTGATGTGGGTGTGGATATGCTCACTGGTGTTCATATTTAAAGGTTGTTGAATGATGCAAAGATTTCAGTGATTTGAAAAATATTTAGAATATGATACAACTCAGCATGTACTTTTAAAATAACGCATATATTTTTCATTATTATTATTATTTGCTGAGAAAAATTACCATAGTTTGTTTTTTGAAAATAGGAACTGTAGTTCAGGTCAGCTTTCATTTGCTTGCTTTTCATGTAGCAAAGCATGCTAAGCGGAAATGGAGGGGAGCAATAAGGTGAATTGAACTATCTGCTGCTTCACTCATTCCCCACCATTACGAGTCTGTATAGGCAGCAGGAAATGACATTGAAGATCATATTTTAAAGTAATAGCCTGTAGTAATATTCCATTGTTATTACAAAATTTGATAAGGAATGTGATTATATTTGACTGTAAAGCAGTTCGTAATGACCTGTAAAATCTGTATTATGTTTATCCATCTAAAATCTTTTTAGAGAAGATTACCGAGATCATAAGTGTCTTACAGAAAGTGATCATAATTTTAATTCTGATTGCTTTTAAAAGCATTCTGAATATGTGCTAGTACTGAGAACATTTCTTTATATTCATTTACATCATTGTTCTGAACACATTCTATTTTTTCAACCTTACAAGAACTTAGTTATGAAATATTTGTAAAGGTTGACTACTTTGTGGGAATCATGAATATTATAGTATTGTGGGAGGTTTCAGGGGGTTTTCTTATAGAATTATGCACTAATATGCTAAGCTAAAATATGGCTCTGTCAAAATAAATTTCTCAATAATTAAAGTGAAACATTTTCTTATGGAATTGTTATTTTTTCATTCAGATGATAGTTAAGCTGTGTTTATGTAAATTGAAGACATACCCTATTTACTCATGTATTTTCTCCCTTAGCTAAAATTTTTTCAAGTATTCATGTAATCTTCCTCAAGACATTCAGAAAGCAAGTTTTCAAGTTTTAAAATGGATTCAACTGTATTGATCATTTTCATCTTACTAATTGATTTTCATGTAGATTTTGGCTGCATGGCTCTAAACAATAATAGTAAAGAGCTTCAAGAAAATGGAGATATCTAATGCTCGTGATGGTTCTAAGTTCATTACAAGTGGGAAGACAGATTAAATGGTGTTGATTGCAATGACCTTCAAGCTGTAGCAGATGAGGCAGTAGTTCCAATGGTATTAAATTATTTGAGGCGTAGGAATGGAAAACAATAAAAGTGAGTGAGATTCCAGACACAGGAAGTAAAAATGACGATATCTTATTGATAATGTTAATATTACTGTGTAGATCTTATTGGAATGTAGTTTACTTTTAAACAAATAATATTGCTACAGTTACTGTTAGTTTATCCATGAAAACTTTTCATTTTTTATGTTCTTAATGTAAGTACGTCCTTTAGAAAATAAAATATTCATATAATTTTACCCTTTCAGTGTTTGTGCGACTTAGTTAGTAAAAAAGAGGGATCGAGATATGTAAGCAAATCGGGTACATAAAAACCGGTGGAGATCTCCGTAAAAAGTTTATACATATTCACCTTCCCTCCATGTATTTTTATGCTGTTTTAAGAGCTCACTTCTAGAGGTTTTTTCCACTTTAAAGGTTAAACTTCCTTTAATCAAGGCTCTTTGGGGGGGGGGCAACGAAATTTATCAAGACGATTCATTTTTAAACTCATCTTATAGATAGTTTATTTCAGCTACTTTGGATGTAAAACTGTCAGTTTTCATAAAATGTTTCACTGTCAGTCTACTTAAGGTAGCAGAGCTTAGTTTATTGTCTTCAGTATCAGAAATGCCATAATGGAAAAAAGAATATTTTATGTGTAACTATAATAAATTACTGCATTAATTCTAATTTAATGCATGAATTTATTAAATATGAACTAATTTTCTGCAAATTTTCTTTTTTTTATGCTACTAATATGTGCATGAAGTTTGTTATGGCTCATTGTGCAGTTAAAGCATATTATTGTGATTCATGCTTTCCCCAAAATTATGAATATTTAAAAGTAAAAAGTTCTTGAATCATACCAGTGTTCTTAGGAGTTTGAATCTCTGTTTAAGGAATGCTTTCTCAAGGGATATGCAGATGAGAATTACATGTAATAAATACTTGATGAATAAACATCAGTGTGCATATGTCCAATTAATTGAATTAATTTGCCTTCCAATTTTTTTATTTGTTGGATTTAATTTTGATAAGTCAGTCATTTAATTAAAGTAATTTAGTACTTTTTTTTTTAATTCTAAAATGTTATGAATTGTAATCTTTATCAGTTTTTCTAATGTGTCTGTTGACTTTGAGGGTTTCATCCATAACTGTTATGATGAATGAGTATTTATTTTTAGCACTCTTTATTAGACATTTACTTTGGTAAGTGCAATATATATTATTGATATGCCGCAATATAATAACTGTATCGAATGAAATGGAACAGATGTTCTTTGATTATGTATTCAGATTATCTAATGATTGTTTACTACCTCTAATACCTGTTTTAAAATTATTTGTTATAAATTTATGTATGTGTTTACTTTTATTTAGAGTATGTAAAAGTGAGTATTTAATAATTTTTAATTTACGTTTTTGTTTATAAGCAGCATTTGCCATATCATGAAAAGCTGCATTCTGTTCTTATAAAAACATTAATTTGAGTATATTCAAATTGAATTTTAAGATATTTTGTTGTTAAGCTAAAAATTCAACATCTTCATATGATTTTGGTTTTGTATGTGTATAATTTATATAAAAAAAAGTTTTTATTACAGTCTGATAAGGCAAAATTTTTTTGTTACTCTTTTATATGTACAAGTGTGTCTTTTGATACAAAAGTTTAAGGAATGTGTTACGTAGCATATATAATTTGCGTTTTTCTGATTTTACTGCAAAGGCGTATGTTCTCGACTTATTACCAGCATCTAGAAAAATATTTTTCAAGAAACAAAATATAAGTTTTTCTACCACTCTCTAGCTAGCAAAAGTGCTTAAAAATTTTACTGCCCTTTAATATTCATGTTACTTTAGTAAGCAATTATAACCGCATCTGTAAGAATTTTTTCATCGTTAGCGATTTAATTAATTTAATTTTTGGTAATTGCACTTTTTATATATAATTTAATGTGATTCAGTGTATGAGTTGTGCTCATTTTATCAAAATGTTTCAGTGTATGTTATGTTATAAAAATCCCTCCGTTTTATTAAAAGAGAAGCATTTGCTATTGGTAATAATTTTAATTACCTTTGGTACATATAAACAAAGAAAAAATATTATTTGAAGTACTTAAATTTTTTTGTGGGGGGGGGAGGCTCATATATAGGTTAGTGATAATAAAAGGTAACTACTATGTTAATAAGAATAATAATGAGAAAGTCTGTCAATTCTGAACCTGTGATAAATAGTTTTGATCATAATTTATCATAATCTATAGAAAAATAGTGCTTACATCAGTGATTTTATCTTCAGTAAAATTTTACTTAGATTCTATTTTACAGCTGTTTGAAGATGTATTGTTTTAATAAAGTAAATGTTTATGAATATATATGTTTTCATTCCAAAAGGACTATGAATTACTTTCATATTTTTTATTAAGCGTTCATGTACGCTTCCTACTCTCTTCTAATTATAATACTGAAGTGTTATTAAAGTGACCTCATTTTTGGTGTTTAAAATCAGTGCATTTGAAAAAAAGTCCGATACCCTGGGGGGGGGGCGGAACTACATTGCAATTTAATGTTTGCAAGTGAAAATTTCTTTAATATAGATAGGAGTGTAATGTAACATTATTATTTACATTACTTAATACACCCTTCAAAGCACCTTTTTAACTGGCCGTGGCTTAGATGAGAATGTGAGTCATGCGACAGCTTTCGTGACATGTTTATATTTAGCCTCCCATTTTTTACTTCCTTGTAAGAAACAGGAAGTATTGTGAAAAATTCTGGATATCATATTTCAGCAGAAATATCCATTTTGGCCATTTCCGAATCCATATGGACAATTTTTTTCCAGAATGTACTGTAAAATGGATTTTAAGTATATTCAAAAGGAAATTTTTTGTGATGTGCGTGCTTACGTACTTAGGTATGTATGTGTTTATCTCGCATAATGCAAAAACGATTAGCAGTAGAACATTGAAATTTGTATATGTCACTGCTATAACATGTAGTTGTGCATCTCCCTTTTTTATTGCAATCGGCAGAAGCGAACTTATA
>KK120598.1:45976-151057 GCA_000611955.2 Stegodyphus mimosarum | reverse complement strand
CGGCTCTGCGGATCGATGAAAAGACTCTTCTTGCTGAGAGTACTTTAAACGGAGTTAAATGCGTGTAGAAATTCTGTCGCGATCTAGGAAATATTGTACTCTCTATTTAAGTTAGAGTAGAATTGTTGATTTTATATCCTCTATGAAAGAAGGCTTTGGGTTTTAAGCGAGCTCCAGACGTGGGTGATAAATTTGTGTTTGTATATTTTATTGCATGTACTCACAAGTGGTAGTAGAGTAGAATTAGTGTTTTAATTTTATTGTGTCTTTATTTGATCGTAGCTATTTTGGTGGTGATAATTCGCTGTACAGAACAAACGTACCATCTTGGTTTTATAGTTATTGACACCAGAAAGTCAGTTGGAATACACAGTAGGTGTTACACTCTAATGTTCCAAGCGTATTGAAAACTATAAACCAGAGAGTTACCGAAAGTTCCAAGAAGCATTACAAGCATAAATTTTTCTATGCACGCACTTATAAAGTAGAAATTGAAGACATTAGACTTATTGCTGCTTTTAAATAGTGTAAAATATTAAGAGTGTGTCTGTATGATGGCTAAGGCCCTAAAGAATTGCTTCAATCTACTTTTATCAAGACTTGGAAAGTCCTTCGGTAAAGGCAGAATATGCAGTTATAAAAAATAGAGGTGGCCATACTATAGCTGAATGCAGTCTTATAGAAACACTTGAGTAAGATTTACAAAATCCTGGGTATTGGATTTACGGGAACATCTTGACTCTAATGGACTCTAATTGAAGGTTAGTTTTTTGATATGCCAAAGCACAAGACAGCTATCTGCCGGAGGAGAGGGATGCCTTCGTGAAGGGCTTTCTAATACAAAATGGATCATATTCACCTTACGCATAGGGGAAAACACGGAACTAATTGAAAAAGAAATGCGAGCGTGAGTAATTGCTGGTAATAAATTCGAAAAGGCATTCGTATGTGATTATGGAATCCTTCAAGCAATTATCGACGAAGACGATGAAATAGGTCATATGTTTCCAAAAAGGTTAGTTAGGTTATTCAGTTATGGCAAAGCACACGAGGGCTATCTGCTTAAAGGGAGGGATGCCTTCGTGGAGGACTTTCTAAGGGAAACTGGCTCGTATACACGTTACACATGGGGAAAACCACGAAAACACCCATGCAGCCAGCCCGTCCGCGGGATTCAAACCTCGGACCGAACTACCAGTGTTCAGCGTCTTTACCGCTCGGCCGCTGGTGGGCGAAAAATGAGCAACGTCTTCACCGGGAATTGAACCACGGAGCTCTCGGTTACGCGTCGAGCGTGCAGACCACTACACCACGAAGGCATACCAAAAAGGAAAAAAGGAAGATAAAATTACCGTCAAAGTTATAGAAATCTGTTGAATGAGGAAGCGAAAATTGCTTGAAATTGACAACATTGAGCAGTAAGAAGTTGATATGATGTTCGTAAAGAAATAGCAACATTTCGTTTTTAAAAAAATGATGTTTATAGAAAGGCTAGGGAAGAGTGTGGATTTCTTCTTGAATACAACATTTTACTGCTTCTTTTAATAAAGATATAGTTTGCAATTCTTTAGTTTATAAAATAGCGTAAACGTTGCGTGTGTTAGTGTTTCTGTGATTTTTTTTCTTTATTTGTGCTTAGCTTGTCAAGTGTTTATGTTATGCTCTATAAATCGGTTTAGCTCCCCTTTTCGTTTTCCGATGGAGAGCTCATGGTAGCCGGTCGACAGAGAGCCTACTGCATTGATTGTCAAAATTAAAGGATAATCTGAAAAAATTTGTTCACTGATTAAAGTTTTAAACCAGTGTCAAAGTCGTAATTATTTATGTTAATTATGCGCGACTGGACTTCTGAACATTAAGTTAGTGGCTTGAAATATGCAAATTAGGTACCTGGCAATGACGATGTTGAAATTCGGATTTGTAGTATTGCTAGCAGGGAAAAAAGAGGGGTTTTGTAACAATGGATAAGAAATGCGAGATCAGCGACATCATAAATGACGGCAGGAGTGGAGATGAGTTGCTTCAGGTTGCTGCTTGATATAAGGTGTAAAATTCCTGCGGCTACTAGTTTCGTTTTCACATTTGAATTTTGTTTTTCAAAATTGCCGACCGGTAGGAAAAAAACCGGATTTTTTTATTTGCCCTTCTTAGTTTTGTAGGGTGTGGTAACATATGCTCACGGCCCCTCTCTATTGACTAAAAGGGAATGTATTTCGAACTTGGAATTCTTTTTAAATGCTATCATTCAAAGAATTCTGTCGGCGTCTTTGAAGTACATTAGAAGGGGAAACAAAAGTAGCTTTCCTCTAAAGATGATCCTTCTTCAGGTGTAGAAAGCTAAACATGCAGAAAAAAATGAATTATCATCTTTTGGATTGTTTCACTTCTACTTGACGTTATAAACGTCGCAACAATCCATGCAATATTCTTCCTTCACTGAGAATTTTCTGTTTTATAATATCCATCATCGGGATGATTCCCGTCGTTCTGAACATATCGCTTGTCATCAAACGAGGAAAGTGCTATTTTATTTAATGCTACTATTAAAACATGATAAGTCTTTATATATTATACTGTATATATCTCTTGCGAATGTGTGTTCTTCTAAACATCTCTATAATTTTTGTATTTCAGTTTTTTAAGCACATTGAAACTAAACTTCTTTGGCTGTTTTCTTCTCTCAATTCTTCGATAAAGAAGGATTAGTGTTTTAGTCTCTAAGTCCTACAAATTCTAATATACGTTCTGAGTTCATCTCGTCCTTGAAACATCAGTCATCTTTTATTAATAATTTTTATCCCAATGGCGAGCTTCAACCATCACAGCAGTTGATCATTACTAAAGCCGGAAGCAGTAGTCCCTTTATTATGGAGACACATGACAAGTGAGCCACTGTTGCCTCCTATGAAGGGATGGACAAATTACATCCATGCCTTCTCCGTAATTCGTACCCCTGCCTTTCGGTACGGCAGTCAGAGTCACTAACCGCTTTCTCGTCTGGGCAGTATCTTTTATTATTATTAATAATATATATAAGATAATTCTGGAGATTATCGGATGAATCATAAATATGTATATGCAAACTCATGTCTTGATTGTGTATCCTCAGTTACCTATGTGAGAAAATGTGTCTGAGAAAAGAATTTAGATCACTGCATCCCTCTCCATATTTCCTTTTAATGGGACTATAATGAAAATAAAATTATGTATGTAATATTTGCTAAATTCCAGTGTAATGAATCCCATATAAATGGCTGCGTTTAAACTAAGACAGTTTTTTATCCTCTGTCTTCCAACCACGTCATTATAAAAAATACTAAAATTTTGAAAACGGGGATCCGCTACTAATTTTTTTGAAAACTTCATCAGCACGTCTGCGAGCAGCTGGGCTCCCGTGCCGTTGCTGCATTCTGCAGAGACGTAATAAACTGAGACACGAGTTTTTTGTATCTGCATCCCACGCAGGAAAGTCTTTCGATACCTACGTAGGCTCATCTCCCGGCGCTGATGCCGTGGAGGACGTAGTGAGTTTTGAACCGCTAGTGGAAGCACGAGATAAGATTCCGTGCGTGTGCAATAAAAGGGAAAGCCATCATTGGACAGCGGCGTCCTTATCTCAAGCAGCATTCCTCCTATTACTCCTATTTCCTCACGTGATCTGCAACCTTAAAGTTGGGAGCTGATGGAAAATTTTCCAGCTACTTCAACATTATATACATAGTTTCTGCCTTGGATACGTCTCAACCAATCCGATGTCTTTGCTATTCACTTAACAACTTGTCACCCCCTTGCACCTTCAACGCTGTCTTCTGGACTAACAGTTATGCATGCCATTACTTCAAGCGCCAGTCTAGGCACCAAAATCATGACAGCCGGAACACGTTGTGTGAAAATACACAATAATCGCGGCTTACAGCGACACTTGGAACTTCGGGACATCGGCTCCCAGCGCATTTCCAAGCTGTGCGCTATCACTGTCGGATTCGAGTTGCGGGCAGATCGAACGTTTTATTAACGTAAACTGGTTGATTCTGTTGTTATCTGAAAAATTACTTGGCTGATCCTGCCAGTACTCATATGCTTGTCTCAAAGAATAAACTCTGCATGTCTAATTGGCCTTTAATACTGAGAAATATTCACCCTAACTGAGCATCAAGATGTCTCATCACGTTTTCAGGAGTTTTTATGTTAATTAACCAGTTATTATGATTTGAACCTTTACTTTAACTTCTTCTTTTCGTAGCCCTCACCATAAAGCAGCTTAGTTGTGTACTTAAACCAGAGGTTTAAATATTTTAGAGCTTCTGGCAGCCTCGCCTCGCGGTTACGTATTATCGCTAGCTCTGTCAAAGGTATTCTGGCTTTAGATTCTTGCTAGCCAACGTTTTAGAATGTTTTAGAATACGCGTTGTCATTTATTTTGAGCCAGCTTCAGTAATATAGTCTCAGACTACACTACCTAGACTGAAGTTAACTTCATCTTATGCTATGTTTAAATACCGTAAGTAGCGGAGGTTCGTCTGTAGCACAAGCAGTGCCGTCTGTTCATTTATTATTTAATACACATATTGTAGAAGGGGAAAGATGATATTTTCATTATTTTCTGGAGCAAATAGGTAATCCTTATACTTATCGTGAAGTTCTTCAGGATTCTTGAGGTCTACTTCCAAGCTGTACACCTCCAAACTAGCTTCAAGTAGTGTTAAAATATTTTCTATTATACCCTTATTTGATTCAACGCATTTAGTATTTCTGTAAGCTGGTTCGTAGCTCAACCGTATAAATCAAGATACAATATACGCTTTCTTTAGATTGATGAAAATTTTCAAGATACTTATTCGCGATAGCTTTACGTTGTCTAATCATAAAAAAACCTTTGTGAATTCCACGCTCTATAAATAAATACATGTTGATATCGGTAAATAATTCCATTTATTTAAAAGGCTGATTACTCATTTTAACAGGTTTGCCAAGGTTATCCCGGTGCAGTTATTGCATGTGCATAGTTTAAACTACACACATGTCCATAAATTAAGGATAATGCAAAATCAGGCAAAGGAAGAGTTAGAAGCAAAACAAATATGACTTATTTGTAAAGCTTATTTATTAAACAAAAGGTAAAGAGCAAAAAATGATGCTATATGTTTGATATTATTAAAAAAAAAACGATTTTTTCTCCCGGGAGCAAATTACAAAAAAAAACCTATTTACAAAAAAACAATATTACATGGTTGGTATGATTGTTAATACATTGTATGTCTCCCAGACGATGCAATACAGTCCGTAAAACGCCTAGGCATTCTGAGTATCAAATTATCGATGTGATCTTGGGGGATATTACACCACTCAAAAAGCAATGCTCTCCGAAGTTCCGGTAGACATGTAGGAGGAGGTTGTAGGGCTGCAACTCGTCGGCCAAGCATGTCCCACACGTGCTCTACTGGATTCAAGTCCGGTGAGAATGTTCGCCAGTCCATACGGGTGATATCCTCCGATTGAAGGCATTCGCTAACGATGTTTGCACGGTGAGGACGGGCGTTTTCATCCATAATCACAAATTGTGCGCCCATGGCGCCCGAAACAAACGTACATGTTGTTCCAGAACGACGTCCCGATAGATTTGGCTTGCCATGGTTCCAATTTGAACATGCAGGTCAGTTCTGGAACCCAGAATAATTCCACCCCAACCGAGCACTCCTGCACCACCATAACGGTGTCGCTCAATGATGTTTTCTTGGTGGTAACGGGTATCTGGAGCTCTCCATATGAAATTCCGGCGAGAATCAGACTGCAAGCTACACCTGGACTCGTCGGAAAACATCACACAAGCCCACTGTTGCGGTGTCCACAATGCATGCTCTCTACTCCAGGCTAACCGCAGGCGACAGTGAGTTGCAGTAAGTGGAACGCATCTGACAGGTCTACGAGCATATAGACTCAAGATACAATATACGCTTTCTTTAGATTGATGAAAATTTTCAAGATACTTATTCGCGATAGCTTTACGTTGTCTAATCATAAAAAAACCTTTGTGAATTCCACGCTCTATAAATAAATACATGTTGATATCGGTAAATAATTCCATTTATTTAAAAGGCTGATTACTCATTTTAACAGGTTTGCCAAGGTTATCCCGGTGCAGTTATTGCATGTGCATAGTTTAAACTACACACATGTCCATAAATTAAGGATAATGCAAAATCAGGCAAAGGAAGAGTTAGAAGCAAAACAAATATGACTTATTTGTAAAGCTTATTTATTAAACAAAAGGTAAAGAGCAAAAAATGATGCTATATGTTTGATATTATTAAAAAAAAAACGATTTTTTCTCCCGGGAGCAAATTACAAAAAAAAACCTATTTACAAAAAAACAATATTACATGGTTGGTATGATTGTTAATACATTGTATGTCTCCCAGACGATGCAATACAGTCCGTAAAACGCCTAGGCATTCTGAGTATCAAATTATCGATGTGATCTTGGGGGATATTACACCACTCAAAAAGCAATGCTCTCCGAAGTTCCGGTAGACATGTAGGAGGAGGTTGTAGGGCTGCAACTCGTCGGCCAAGCATGTCCCACACGTGCTCTACTGGATTCAAGTCCGGTGAGAATGTTCGCCAGTCCATACGGGTGATATCCTCCGATTGAAGGCATTCGCTAACGATGTTTGCACGGTGAGGACGGGCGTTTTCATCCATAATCACAAATTGTGCGCCCATGGCGCCCGAAACAAACGTACATGTTGTTCCAGAACGACGTCCCGATAGATTTGGCTTGCCATGGTTCCAATTTGAACATGCAGGTCAGTTCTGGAACCCAGAATAATTCCACCCCAACCGAGCACTCCTGCACCACCATAACGGTGTCGCTCAATGATGTTTTCTTGGTGGTAACGGGTATCTGGAGCTCTCCATATGAAATTCCGGCGAGAATCAGACTGCAAGCTACACCTGGACTCGTCGGAAAACATCACACAAGCCCACTGTTGCGGTGTCCACAATGCATGCTCTCTACTCCAGGCTAACCGCAGGCGACAGTGAGTTGCAGTAAGTGGAACGCATCTGACAGGTCTACGAGCATATAGACCAATCTGCCCTAAGCGTCTGTACACGGTCTGCCTTGAAATTGTCGTACCAGTGGCTGAACAGAGCTGACGAGACAGGTCTGAGGCTGTGCTCCGCCTGTTTCTTTTGGCAGTAACTGCCAAATACCGGTCCTCATTCAGCGTTGTAACTCTGGGGCGACCTCTGCTATAACGTCTACTCACATTGCCATAATCTTGGAATCGTTGCCAAAGCCTGGAGATGCGACACTCTGGGCAATTCCAAATTCGTCTGATACTTCCAGTTGGGTAGGCCCACATTTCAGACGGCCGATAATTCTACCACATAAAAAATCATCCAAATGCGTCCTTTGTGTCATAACTATTCGGTTATTGCACTGAAATGCTTATAAAGCGCCTGCGAACAATTTTACTTCTTTGCCTGTATTCCTTATATATCACTCTCTTACACTCTCGTCATTGTGAAGTCAGTGTCATCTGGTTACTTCCTGAAATTTGCATATGACTCTTGAAGATGTGTGTAGTGATTTTATAGGTATATTTATTTTAGAGTTCGATTTCCGCGTGACTCCGAATTATCTTTAATTTATGGACATGAGTGTATAATATGTTTTACACTTTTTAAAATTATTAGGTAACTGGAAGACATCACATTTTATATATTAACTAGCGGACTGCGGCTAAAGCTAAATTTATTAGTTCTATGTACACATGAAAAGAAAATGTATAAAAACATTGCAGTGTGAATTAAATCGGTTCAGTCTTTCCAAGCAACAACCACTTCGTAAAAAGTTTTTTGTTGCCAAACCTGGAAACAAAAGCTTTTGACACTCTAGGTTAATACGCATACGTATGACGTCATGATTACCCCAAAGGAGTGTTAGTCCAGAAGAGCTATTAGTCTCAAAACTGCATTTTGCGTTGGTTTACTATAAACGGCGTATCACTTTCTAAATTGTTGCCACCAAATGTTATCGCCCTGTATTATATTTAAAGAAATTAAATAATGAAGAATCTGCATGAATGCATGTATGTTTCTCGCATTGTGAAAAAACTACGGTACCTAGAGCCATAAAATTTTGAATAACGTAATCTTTGCCCGAACATGGGCAAATGGAAGCCTGAATTTTGAATTTCGAATTTTTTTTCATTATCTATTTCAAATTTTGTAAAGCTTTAGCGAATTTTTGAATAAGAATTTCAACGATTTCAAAGCGAGCAATGGCAACACTGAACGGGAGAAAAATTTTTCCAGCACGCGAAACTGTCTATCGGAAATTCTAAACATATGCTGTTTTTAAATATTTTGTGATATTGCCCTTGAATTGAATTTTATGCGGTTTAAGCGCGAAGAACATGATGTTTAATAATTCAAGGTATCACACAAAACTTTAAAAAAGGCGACCCTTTGAGCGTAATATAATTTCTGAAAGCTTTCCAAGTTTATTTTTTTAAATGTTAAACTGATTTTTTAAATTTAATGTAATGTAAGAACTTTTTCTCTACAGCAATAAAAGAATCAACGTAGCAATAACATATCATGTCAGTTATCCTACCCTGAAACACAAAAGTTGCTAACAACAGCTATTTATTAAAATGCTGACATTGTAAGGTTTTAGTTAAACTAACAAAGTTTTATTTTAATTTAAATCTTTTTATCTCTTCTCTTGTTTCAACTTCCCTACAGAAGAAGCGCGCGTTTTCAGCTTATGCTAATTTGAAGTAAGCCAAGTTATATTTAAACCAGAGGTAGAAACCTCTCAGTGTGAGAGAGCTTTTAGTCTCAGGTCACGGTCATTCTGTTCGACGTTCGCCTGCCTGACCAGCTAGCAGCTAAATTCTAAGCCATAGTGCTTGCTACGTGATTGCTTATTGAAATAAATCCAAGTGCGCTAGTATTAGTAAATCTTGCTACGCACCATTTAGTTAGAGGCCAATTCCGCGTATAGCTCTGTGAGCAAAGAGTAATTTAATTTCTATTTAGCTTTAGTTTAAAATTATCTGATTGTTCATTTTGGTCTTTACTTTCTGTATCCTTTCCGAGTTGGGAAGTGGTTTGTAAATAACATTAATTTAATAAAAGAGGATTTTAAATCCCTTTCAAGTGCAGTTATTCTACCACTTAAGCACAGTATCTACAACCAGAACATAGCTGCATTCAGCTCCCTGTTCCAGATCAGGACTTAGAGACTTTTCAGCTGTTCACAAAGATGTTTGCCAAGACTATGCACAGAACACTCAGTCCTGACAACATTAATGAAAAATTTTTGACATATTGTGACGTCACATGCAATAGCGTGCTTTCTTCATCATCAGAATATGACCTTATATAATAATAATATGTTTAATGTTTGGCAATGCTATTTTAATTTCTTATTTTGTAAAACTTACGAATTTTTAATTAACAAACACTACGATTTAAAAGCGAACATTCGCAACGCTTTTCGAAATAAAGATTTTTAATCTCTAGCGCGCAAGACTGTTGCAGTCGGAAAAATGAGTGCGAAAATGAGCGTTTTCAGAGATTTTAATTAATATCTTGGCTGATCACGTAGATGAAGTCGTACGAAGATGAAAATGGCCGAAATGGCTTCCCGTGAATTTTTGGAATCTGGAATCATATAGTTAATGTTTGGCAATGCTGCTTTTATTTCATATTTTGTAAAATTTGCAAACTTTTATCAACAAAATCTGCGATTTGAAAGCGAGTAGTTGCAACACTTTTCGAAATAAAGCAGAGTTTTATCTCCAGCGTGCGAGATTGTTGCCACTCGGAAAAATGAGTGCAAAAATGAGCGTTTTCAGAATTTTTAATTAATATCTCGGCTGATTAAAGTCGTACGAAGATGAGAATAGTCGAAATGGCTTCGCACTAATTTTTGGAATCCGGGATTACATCTCTCGAAACTCAACTCTACGCCATTCCAGAGGAGATATGCCATAAACAAAGAAACAAACAGACAAACGCGCACAGATTTTTACTAGTATAGATTGTGATATCTGGATTTTCTATATGAAAAGCTTGCCAAACACTTTGTACATGTATATAATCTTCGAAGAATGAGCTTTCCCTAGTTAATATGCTCTGAAAAAATCTTCTAAAGGTGGCAATTTAGTTTAGTTATTTTTTCTAGGAAGTCATATACTCGTGAAGATATACACCCTTCCGTAATAGTAATTTTAAATCTTGATTATGCACATTTTCTTTTAAAATTAAAATTTTTCTTCTGATAGATTTGATAAGTTTCTGCTTTATTAAAGTTTCTTCTGAAATATATCTTTCCATATTATTTGTAATTACACATTCTGTTTTGAATTCTACCAACTCCTTGCATAATTAAATGCGCATCATAACATTTAAATTTACGCAATATTGACAGAAGTTTTCTTGAAGCCTACATTTTAAATTTCATACATTATGTAAAGCTCCTCTGTATTGACCAGCAAAGTGCCCATGATCCTTCACACGGTCATTAATTACAACTTTTTCACACAAGAAGCAATGAATAGCACTTTTAAAATTTTGCTCTTCTTGAAGTGGTGAACCTTGAAGTGGTGAACCTCTTGAAGTGAAGAACCCTGATTGTTAATTTTTCTGGTATATCTATATCCTTCATCTTGTTAAATGCTTTCTAGAAAATTATCTATCATGTTAGGACCTCTGTACACTAACACAGGTTTAATTCTTTTCCCATTAGGCCCTACTATTATCTGAGCATATCCACGAAGTCCGTTTAAGGAATATTGGGCGCTTGCATGCTGGGAGTTGGCGGCACCCTAACGGTGCCCCTCTAAAAATTATACTGTCTATGGCATGGTCAGAATGTTACATAAAATGGAATACAACTGCATTAAAAAACTATCATGTAACATTTGTGTAGTGTTAATCAAAGTTCATATTATTCTTAGTAAAACAAATCTGAAAAGTCTACTATATTTTCACTGAATTCAAAATTACAACATCTTTGAGAATTTCAACACGAAAATTTTTAAAATGTATAAAAAACAAACTTACCTCATATGCAGAATGTCAGAGAAGTCCCCGTATACTGGGTCTGAGTATCAACGAAAACAATGTAAGTATGATTTTAGTTTATTTACTTAGTAAATACTATAGTTGAGTACTTACGTATACGAATTATAAATCCAGTGGATCTCTTATATGCTTGTTCTGTACTCAGAGTTGTATGCATCTCCGCGTCCTCTTTGACATGTTGGCAAAACATCTGAGGGCTCATCTTTCGAAAGGCTTCCTCCACATTTTCGTATAGTTGTTCGTATTCTGTCCTATATCGACATGTGACGTGATTATTCCCCGCAATGGTGTTGAAAGGCCCGGCTTGTGTGAAAGCCATTTCGTATGGGGATAGGGATGCTGCAAAAAAAGTACCCGATTCCAAAGGCCTGGAAATTGTTCATTAAGGAAACCATTAACATCTAGAGCAGATGGACTGGAGCTCTGTCCTGCTATATCCGCATATGGACCGTGATTCCCTCCTCTTGCAGCTGAGGTATTAACCACGTTTGCCACATGCATAAATAAAAATTCTCGTTCACAAAGTCTTCAAAAAATAAGGTCCAAACTTGAAAGTAATGTTGCCAACAGCATAAAAATTATGCTGAGCATTTTTTTCGGTGATACTCAAACTTAAGGGTACACAAACGTTCTGAATACCCTCTATTATATTTTACCCCACATTTCTTCTAACTCTCTCTTGTTTCAAATTACTATGTTGTATACATTTACTTAAAAATATATAGTCTGATTTATTTTTAAGTTGAATCAGACTATATATTTTTAAGTAAATGTATACAACATAGTTGAATTTTTAAGTTGAATAAGTAAACGTTATATAGTTTTTCTTACATCTTCATAATTTTATTGTGTAAATTCACATATATTTTTTTATTTCTCGACTTCTTAAGATAACGTTTACTTAAATCTTCAAACTTCTTGATTTCTGAGCAGCAAAAGACTGCTCAATCGTTTTGTATGGGCCCACCAGCGGCGGAGAGTAAGTCGCTTAATAGTGGTACTTCGGGCCTGGCGTTCGAATCCCGGCGAACTGGCTGGTTGCACGAGCGTTTTCGTAGCTCTCCTTATGTGTAAAGTGTATACGAACCAATTTCCCTTATAAAGGCCTCCACGAAGGCATCCGTTCCCTTAGGCGAGATAGCTCTTGAGTGCTTTGCCGTAATTAAATGAATAAACTAATCGTTTTGCATTCATTGAAGATCGTAGATAATTTTATCAGCATTAGCTTTATAAAGTTACTTTCCGTTGAGTACATTGACGTGCACGAACAAATTCAGTGCAACTGACGTATTTCGATAAATGCATTTCATGTTCTTGACAGCACATGATAGAGTGGAAAGCCTCTACGTTTGACAAAAGAATACGTTTCTATCACTTCTAGTCGGTGTATTTTAGAATTATGTGAAATGAAGTATGAGTATTATTAAGAAAAACAACGAAATATAAACAGGATATTTGACTTCTAAATTTTCCTTTAAAAATTAATATACGCGTCAATCAAATGACTGACGTATACATTATTATAAATTTAATGACCAGTCGGAAAGGATATCGTTTTTAGCATTATGTGGAGAACTTGAGAATTACAACCCTGATTGTTACAGAGATTTACAACCCTGATTGATTAAAGAAGAGCAGTGTAATTTCCAAATCCACAGCCCTTCTTTCCAAATCCACAGCCCTTCTTTCCAAGAAAAGCTGTTGAGCATTAATATATTCCAGACGCGAAAGAATGGTCAGTAGTTAACACGAAGCATCCATCCACAGGAACTGGCAACAGCCAAGTTGGTAAAGTTCCAAAAATTGATAATTTTTTGATCTGCCTTGGATTCAGCCTATGTGTATAGTTTTCAAATTCTGTTTAGAATATCTTTTCGAATGTTCTTCACTTACTTAAGCATTATTCCAATAAGTCTTATGACGTAGACTCATCCAAAGCGCCTTCAATTGTTTTAAATAAGAAAAAATATAAATACTTAAATACAGTTTCCAAAAACTGCTACTACGAAATACAGAAAAGAGCAACTATTCTTATCTTTTAGAAATATACTTGCAATAATTTTAATGTGCTTATTAGTAAGCCTCATAGGCACTTTTTTAATGTTTTGCCGTAATTAATTATTGCACTAACCATGCAAACATTTTACTCTGAAAAATTATTTCGGATTGATCTTGAAATTCTCTCACATATTTTAACTTAATTCCAAAATCAAATTTTATCATTCTATCTCTTTTTCTGACGACTTTTTTATCGTCAAAATTATATATTCACACTGACTGGAACAATGATTTTAAACAGGAATTTTAAGTCGGAGTTTGAGTTAAATACTATTTTGTTTCGCTTTTGAATTATAGTTAACAACTGTGACACATGGTAATGAAATATAACTACTAGGTTTAAAATGGAATTAAAATTTCTTAAATACTAGTACACTCGTGCTAAAAAAATAAGCAACAAATGACAAAAGAAGAGGTACAAATGCAAAAAGAGGAATCAAAGCATGCAGTTAACATATAAGGTAGAGGTTGCATCGCCGAATGCAAATAGGCAAATCAAAATTAGCATAAAACGCAATCCGACAGTCACATCAAAGCGACTTAAAAAGGGGCATACCATAATCCGCAGTAGCCAAAGCGTAAAACATGAGCCGGGAAGATGCCATTTGGACAATGAAATGCGTTGGAGGGCTGTCAGGATGATGCAACTTAGTGCAAGATAATTCGCTGTTACGAGAGAGCTGAATATGCAACGTAGACTTTGGTATCGTTACGAAAGGTATCAAAACTCCCTGCATAGAAGAGGTGGGTCTGGACGTCGGAGGATTACCAGATTAGCAGACGATCGCTTCCTGTTGATTTGTGCAAAACGCCGTAGGTCGCTAACAGCACGACAACTGGCGTCGCATCTCTCTGCAGAGTGACCCATATCTTCCCCAACTGTGTGGCTTCGATTGCATGGAATTAGACCGTATCCCCGACGACCTGTAGTTTATTGTTCCTTAGCTCCATCGCATGTCACAGCACGGTTGAATCGGGCGCTCGAACATCGCAGTTGGATACCAGTCCGGTAGGTCCGCGTACTCTTTATAGATGAGTCTCGATTCAACATCCAGAACGATTTCCGAAGAGCAATGACATGTCGAGAGCCAGGGACACGCTATCGGGCGCCAAAAAATTGTCCAAAGAGACTTACTTACTTGTATGTACTTGAAGGCTTACTCGTGTGGGCTGGGATAGCAACGGACGGCCGCACCGACTTGTACGTGATGCGTAATGGCAAACCGCACATTGAGTTGATCAATGTTAACGAATTTCGCTTACTGCGCATGCTCAATAGTGTACCGTTGGCGCGGGAGAAAATACTGGCGAATAAAAATAAACAACCCTACACAAGCCTGTTCGTCATGTAGGCCTTAGCGACTCTTTACGATTACAATGCTATGGACACTTTTTTGTGCTTATTGCACTTGCTTCTGTTTCATTTCCTTTTGGTTTATTTTGTTCACAAACATTACGTTTAATATCAGTTATTTGTAATAATTTCTTTGGCTTTAATTCAGTGATTTGAACTAGATATATTCTTTAAGTTGTTAAAATATTTATGAACGGAACGCATGGTAAATAACGATTGCTTTTATTCCTCAGAAGTACAATCAATAAACATTCAGCTCAAGTACAATCAATAAACAACATCATGTAATGTTTCCTGTTTTCTAATCCTTCTTAAATGAAAATTTGGGGAGTTTACAATCGATATTTACACTCTAAGTAATGAAGCAACGCACAGCCTAACAAGTTTTAAAACCCCGAAATGTTTACGTCCATATAACAGCATATCAATCATATACCATATTTATCCTCTTTTAAAATTAAGTCGTAATTGCGCCAAATTCTCTTCTGGGCATGCGCAGTGTGCGTAATTCGTTTAACATTGTTCAACTGAATGTGCGGTCTGCCATTACACGTACGGTGATTCCTTGCTGTTCCGTCACAGCCGTCCGATGTCGCGACAAAATTCTAGACCCTCTTGTGTCTTTTTATCGCTGCAATGGGTACTGACGTTGTCTAAAAATTTCAGTATCGTTCTCTGCAGATGTTTCTTTGGCCTTTTCGCTCTCCAGAGACCGAGCGGTAAAGTCACTGATCGCTGATAACAGGGTCTGGGGTTTTTACCTCGACGAACGAGAGAGTTCCATGGTGTTTTCTTCGTGTGTAACGTCCATACGAGCCAGTTTCCCTCAGAAAGTCTTCCGCGAAGGCTTCATTTCCCTTAGGCATATAGCCATCGAGTACTTTGCCATAATCACATAAACCAAACCAACCAGCTTTTGTCCTTTGCAATTCAAACATTTCTCTATAGCAACGAATTATATCGTTTATTGTTCGGCAAAATGTATAGCTACTTTCAATTCTGAAATCCATTTTCATTACATTCATGACAAATTTTCAATCATTCCAGCAATTTTTTATACATTTTAGTTGTTAATAGTGATACTAATCATAGTTATTTAACTGTCGTCCAGTAACAGCTTTCAGAATTAAAGAACGAGAGGCTTGATTACATACATAAACACCGGGGAATTCCATAAAAGCTGAAATATACACTGTATCGCATAACTTTAAAATCTAACAGAAGGAGACTTGATTACATAGCGAAAAAAAGTTTATCTTTGTGTGCTATATTCTTAAAATTTATTTTTATTTTACTCAATTGAAATTTAGTTTGTTTTAGAACCTTGTATTCGGACTACTGTGAATACGAATTAATCGATGCCGGACTATGTAAGGTATTGATATACATAGATTTGTAAATCCTTCCTTTTATGATGTTTATTAAAAGTAATGAGTTTGTTTAACTGGCTTAAAATTTCTACTTTTCAGATACTATTTAAACTAAACAGTAAACAAAGTTTCCAAATTTTATTTTTGCAGGATGGTAACTAGAGTTTAATTTGATAAAAAGAAAGAAGCTTTTTACCAGATATTCTAAAAATTATTTCATTGATACGTGTGATGACTTCTTATTATTAAAAATAAAATGAAATATCCAGCCATACACGTAAAGCAAATAAATAGATTTTTTTTAACACGCTCTCATATTTGATGTTCCCACATTAAACGCATAATCTACAAATAGTATTTGTAAGTAGTTACAGTTATGAAGATATTGAAAAAAAATTTTTAAAAAAATGATTATGCAAATTCAATTATAACATGTGATATCATTTAGAAGAATACTCCGAATTCCTTTTTCACTAGAATAGCTATATAAAAATAATGTACAATGAAAAGCTTGCTTAATTAATTATACACAACATTCGAATACCGTGAGAAAGGCCATTCGAAAGAATGCGTAGTAAGGATATTAAAAGTTCTACCCTTATTAAAAGTACGCTCTAACGGACGTAGATTGCGTACACAGACATTCCAAACAGAATAGGACTGACGTTTCTTTGTTTACACGATGCAAAAACAACGTTTTCGATGCAGCATTTCAATTTGGTAAAATTTTCGTCATTTTAGAAATAGCGAGGCACAAACATGCATGGAACGTATATGAGGCTGAAAAGGTATAATTATTCAAAGCAAATATCCTGAAGTAGATTTGGAAATAATGCTTTTGTGGAGAAGCATATAAAAAATGGCTATCTGTCTTCCTCTCCCTCCACACAAATTACTTTTTCGTTGCACGTACAGCAACAAAAATGTAACTGAGTAATCAAAAGCTTGAAACACTGGTGCTTCAACTGCAGTTGCTTTTACCATACAGTTTGTTTCTCTCACTGCTATTGTAGAGATACTAGGCTATTTTGATACTGGATCCGTGAGAAATGAACAACGCCCTCGCCGGGAGTTGAACCTGGACCTAGGGCGGCTGGGGATCAGACGACCCAATCGCCAAAGTCTTGTGGTGAAAAATTGTCATCCACCACCATTTTAGTTTGAGCGCCACTGTAGAGACATTAGTTTTTCTTCTTTTTTTTTTTTTTTTTTTTTTTTTTTTTTTTTTTTTAATGCGGGAGACTTGAAAATGAGCAGTGCCCTCACCGGGACTCTAACCTGGATCTCTCGAATACGCGCCGAGTGTGCTAACCATTACGCTACGAAGGCATGCAGAAACGAGGAAGAAAATATCTGTAACTATAAGCACCTATGATGTCATTCAATAAGATATATATGTAGAATATGTTCCCAACGTGTATGTCTTTTATACAGACTCCATAGTTAATGTCTATTCTGAAAACAATTCCTCTATAGTCTAGAAACGAAATATTTTATCCTTTATTTATTACTTCAACTATTTTAGCATTTTAAAATTATTATACGTACAGTAATATTATTAAAAAATTAAGTTAGTGATCAATATAAACAATCGTCATAATGCAAAGATATTTTCGTTAAATTTTAATAATATGTTTATAAGGTATTTTCTCCCTCTTTTCTGTATGCCTTTGTGGTGTAACGGCGCGTATTCGGTAACACACTCGGCGCGTATTGGAGAGGTCTAGGTTTGAGTCCTGGTGAGGGCACTGCTCATTTTTCATATCTCCTGTTTCAAAATAACCTAATGACTCCACAGTGGCACCCGAACTAAAAGGTGGTGGATGATAATTCTTCAGTACCAGGATTTGGTAATTGCGTCTCCTAATTCCCAGTCGCCTTTTAAAAGGGGAATACTCCCCTTTTAAAAGGCGACTGGGAATTCGCCTTTTAAAAGGGGGTAAATTTTAAAAGGGGGTAAAAGGGTTTTTTAAGGTAATTCCTTTTAAGGGAATAAAAGGGGAATACTCCCCTTTTAAACATCCCATTTTAAACATAAACATCCCATTTTAAACATAAGGTATTTTCTCTCTCCTTTCTGCATGGCTTCGTGGTGTAACGGTTAGCAGACTCGGCTCGAATTTGAAAGGTCCAGATTCAAGTCCCGGCGAGGGCATTGCTTATTTTTCGTATTTCCTACTTACGTACTCTATATGTTCTGTTAAAAAATGCTTGCTTATTACGAAGCGAACTACATTTAAGGAGGCACAAAGTCGTATACGGTTCTCCAGTTTGCTGGAGCAAATTTTGATGAATTTTAAACCACTATACCTCAATAAATTATGATCAAAGCTTATGAATGCCTCGCAATATTAGTTTGTTTGTTTAATAGCTTATGACATAGCACTACTTGTATAAAGGGAGGATACCTTAGTGGAGGACGTTTTAAGGAAAACTGCCTCCTATTCATGTCAAACATGAATACATAGTGAAAAAACATGTATCCTCTTCATGTTACACATGGTGGAAAAGAAAAAACACCTATACAGCCAAATAATTCGGAAGTCTCGCCTTTTCTGAAATGCTGAAAATTTTAATAAACTGAAATGCAACTTCGGAAACTTTCTTCTTTCAAAATCTAGAAGTCAGTTTGTCTCTCAGAAACGTATTTTTTTATTAAATTTACTGCTCACTCTTTTGAATGGCCATCTCATTTCATTGATATGCTTTGCATAATTAATTAAACGGTTTTTTTTCTAAGTATGCTAATATTTTATATATTGTTCCATTTTCCCGTGAAAAATTAGTTCGAATCAGTCTTCCAAATTATTTCATTTGCTTTAGTTTAGTTTGAGCAATCTTTTTTTCTTTTTTTTATAATTGTTTTCAAAGTCTGACCCTTTGTGGAACGGTGTTTAAGACGCAAGAAGTTCTAACTAAAGTTCTAACTTTAAAATAAATAGACACAGAAATATAACTTTAAATTTATTCTAATTTATTCTACTTCACCATTTGTGAGGAGTTAAATTAAAATATGCAGTATAAAATTACCAGTCACATGGACCTGGCTTAAACACAAGCTTTGTTCAACCTGCTATAAATAAAAAAAAAAATTATCGAAAAGTTACTAGGCTTAATGAAAAGGCTACAAAATTCGCCTAATACCGCGACAGAGGTTCAAATTTTCAACTTGGCAAAACCGAATCTAATCTTGCTGTATTATGTTTCAGACCAATAGAGTCAGAGTTGTCAGTACAAAGAGCGAAACTTTTGCGGCAAAGCAACGAGCAGACCAGAACTCTCAGATACATACAGCTATACGCAATTTCTCTAATGTTGTACTAAAACTGCTTGCCACTCCAATCTGTATAAATTCTAGAATGAAAGCGGCTCACCAGCGGCCGAGCAGAAAGTCTCTGAACACTGGTAGTTCGACCTGAGGTCGAATCCCGGTCAACGGACAGGCTGCAGGTTTGGTAATTGTGGTTTTCTCCATGCATGGATATGAGACAGTTTCCCTTACAAAATCCTTAACGAAGGCATTTCTCCCCATAGACAAATAGCCCTAAGTTGCTTTGCCTTCTCAGTTAATCTAACCATAACCTGAAACGAGAAACATTCATGTGTAAATGTTTCAGAGAGGAAAAATGCAAATTAAATAACATTTCATTACTAAAACTTAAACATAAATGCTACATTCGTCCCTTCAAGAAGAAAAGATTTGAATACAAGTCGTCAAACGAACTTTATGAAAAGTGTTTTAAACCCTACAGTTCTAATACTTGTAACTTCTTCACATGAACTTTTAGTCTTGTTTTTTATATTTAACTATAATTCTTTATCTAAAATCTTACATGCTCTATTCTTCCAGTTCAACTTGGAAGGAAAAAGACATAATATTTGTGCGCAGTAATACATTTCCTTTTACTATAACATATTGATGTTACTACAACCCATTCTTTTTATCTCTACTAATTAGGTAAACTCCTTCCTAAACTCTATCTACGGCATTGTCTTTTTTTTTTTTTTTTCGAAAACCACGTACTGTATCTGTTGTCTTTTCTGCGACATCTACTCGTACTCGACTCTGCATATCATATTAGTGCTAGTCACATCTTTTCGAAAACACATCAGTACTACAAAATCTACCCTAATGTCTAAAATTTTACATTTTAATTATATGTTTGGCCTCAGATTTACTTTACTTCCCTCATTCAATTTCCTATTTACAGAAAGTCAAAATAAGGAAGCTGCTTTTATTTTTAAACATACTATGCAGGTTCAAACAATTTCACATTTAATATTTCAGCATGCATTACAATAAAGAAACACTTAAATTTATAATATGGGAACAAGTTTGAAATTTTTTACAGAATTACAGGCGATTTTTTACATTTAAACTACACTCATGTCCATAAATTAAGATGTGTCCATAAATTAAGGATAATTCGGAGTCACGCGGAAATCGAACACTAAAATAAATATATCACCTGTAAAATCACTACACACATCTTCAAGAATCATATGCGAATTTCAGGAAGTAACCAGATGACACCGATGGTACGTCAAAATAATGAGAGTTTAAGAGAGTGATATATAAGGAATACAGGCAAAGAAGTAAATTGTTCGCAGGCGCTTTATAAGCATTTCAGTGCAATAACCGAATAGTTATGACACAAAGGACGCATTTAGATGATTTTTTACGTGGTAGAATCATCGGCCGTCTGGAATGTGGGCGTACCCAACTGGAAGTATCAGACGAACTTGGAATTGCCCAGAGTGTCATCTCCAGGCTTTGCCAACGATTCCAAGATGATGGTAATGTGAGTAGACGTTACAGCACATGTCGACCCAAAGTTACAACGCGGAATGAGGACCGGTATTTGGCAGTTACTGCCAAAAGAAACAGGCGGAGCACAGCCTCAGACCTGTCTCGTCAGATCTCTTCAGCCACTGGTACGACAATTTCAAGGCAGACCGTGTACAGACGCTTAGGGCAGATTGGTCTATATGCTCGTAGACCTGTCAGATGCGTTTCACTTACTGCAACTCACTGCCGCCTCCGGTTAGCCTGGAGTAGAGAGCATGCATTGTGGACACCGCAACAGTGGGCTTGTGTGATGTTTTCCGACGAGTCCAGGTTTAGCTTGCAGTCTGATTCTCGCCAGACTTTCATACGGAGAGCTCCAGGTACCCGTTACCACAAAGAAAACATCATTGATCGACACCGTTACGGTGGTGCAGGAGTGCTCTTTTGAGGTGGAATTATTCTGGATTCCAGAACTGATCTGCATGTTCAAATTGGAACCATGACAAGCCAAATCTATCGGGACGTCGTTCTAGAACAACATGTAAGTTCGTTTCGGGGCGCCATGGGTGCACAATTTATGTTTATGGATGACAACGCCCGTCCTCACCGTGCAAACATCGTAAGCGAATGCCTTCAATCGGAGGATATCACCCGTATGGACTGGCTAGCATTCTCACCGGACGTGAATCCAGTAGAGCACGTGTGGAACATGCTTGGCCGACGAGTTGCAGCACTACAACCTCCTCCTACATGTCTACCGGAACTTCGGAGAGCATTGCTTTTTGAGTGGTGTAATATCCCTCAAGATCAGATCTATAATTTGATACTCAGCATGCCTAGGCGTTGTACGGACTGTATTGCATAGTCTGGGAAACATACAATGTATTAACAATCATACCAACCATGTAATATTTGTTTTTTGTAAATAGGTGTTTTTTGTAATTTGCTCCAGGAAGAAAAAATCGCTAATTTTTTTTAATAATATCAAACATATAGCATCGTTTTTGCTCTTTACCTTTTGTTTAATAAATAAGCTTTACAAATAAGTCAAATTTGTTTTGCTTCTAACTCTTCCTTTGCCTGATTTTGCATTATCCTTAATTTATGGACATGAGTGTATTTTACGGTTAAGTTTATTTTATTGCCTATAGTGTTTTCTATAATGCACATTTCACCTTAATTTTGCAACAACTTTTCAGATCAAGATGGTAAAAATGAACTCCTTTGGTTTATCCGTCATCCCACTCAGTCATCAGTTTTTGACACCATCTGCCGAAGTCCTTTGCTCGATGTCTCTGGTCATTCTGCAATTGGGCAATGCCTCCTTAAACAGACACCTCCCTATTGAATACTGGATTTTTAGTGACGTCACAAACTATTGGCGGCTACCTGGGGTGTGAAAGATAAAATAAGAAAGATAGACCCTTCGTTCAAATAAAGGACCATCTCGATGGGGTCATCCAGAGGGCATTATCAAGTTAAGAGAATTTCGTCCCTGGTCGTGAGAGGACGTGTTAGTGAACAACAGAGTTATTTTAGTAGGTTGAATGTTTGTATGTTTAATTTTATCTTGATTTTTTTTCGGTTTTCATTATGCCTTTAAAGTGCTGTGTGCCGTTATTCTTAGGAAATTATAATGACGGCCTTAAAGTGTCAGTATACAGATTTCCTAAACAATCAGACTGATTATATAAATGGTTGAAATCGTTACCGCCAGAAAATTTTACCATTTCGCAGTATTCTAGGGTAAGTCAAGCCTAATCTGAAATTTAAATTTATTAAGGTACTTGCTTCTGTATTTCAAAGAATGGATTTATAAATATCATACGGAATTTCATTTCCATAGTATACATTATGTACAATACCATATGTTGTAATCATGTATCAGTATAATTATGTAACTAACTGTATGATTGCAAAATGTCCACTTACTTTCGAAAATCTCTTATTTTTGACTTTGATAAATTTTAAAGCTTGAAGCTTTTAGGTTCGTACGTATATAGCAGAAAATGTAATTTAATTTGTTTTTTTACTGGAAGTTCTTATAAAGAAACTGTAAAGATGTAGAGTCATTATGGTTTTTAAGTAGGAGACGTGAAAAGTGTGCATTGCTTCTCGCCTGGACTTGAACCCTGGAACTATCGAATGCACATCGAGTCCATACTCCCTAACAGACCTAATGGTTTGAATGGTTGTTCACAATCCAAACTTTATAAGATTAAACAAGCAACAACTGATGATACAAACCTATGAGCTATAAACTGTGAAATCTTAAACCTTGAATGGTTGTGGAGTTTAAGAAGTATAAGAAGAAACAAATGCCGTCTTCTTCAAACATTCTGCTTTGTACAGGTACAGTAAAATTTCATCTTTTTCATCCATTTAATATTATATTCATCTTCTCCCCCTTTATATTTAATGATTTATATCGATTTAGGATTATGAACTCGGGCTCAAAGTGTCGTTATAAAGCTTAAATAATTAGTAATTTATGGTCGAAGAATGAATTAATCTATTTTATATTAAGTCCTATTTTGGAAATTGTTACAATTCATGAAGATGTTTCAGGAACGCCTTAAATTTATGGATCAGGCTTTTACTGCATTCTTATAATTGCTACATGCTGCCTATTTGAGGAAGTAATTTTTAAACATGTGAGTACTCGCCTCGTTGTTCTTTTTTGATTCTGTTAACAGCGAAATGCAACAGGTTGAAACTTTAGAACATTTCTTTCCTGATAGTGTTGATTTTTCCCTATTCATAGTTTCTTATTATTAAGTTGCAGATAGAAAATCCTGCATATAAACTTGTAGGGATTTATATTTATTTTAAATAACCAGTTAATTTTAATTTTAAGTTACTTTCCTATAAGCCTTCATTCCCCTAATTGTCAGTGCCAGAATATTTAAATTTGGTAAAGCGCATAAGAAATACAAATTCTACCATGGAAGAATAAGTTAAATATCGACGTTCCAGTAGAGAAAGAGAGAGTCCGGGAAATTGTCGTGCGTGTTTATACGCAAAATTCTGTTTAGCAGTTAGTGCTGGTTTTGACGTGGCTTAAGCGCTAATCTTGCTGCGAATAGACTCATTTGCGCGCTGTAGGCTACAGGATTATATGAGCCCTATAGGGTAATTCTACTATTTGTGAATATCTCTTATTTTAAGTTTGATTCTACTGTTTCAGTTACCTCCCAAGTTGATGCATTGTAAATAAGTTAAAGAGTTTAATAAAGGGCAGTTTTAACCCTTCGTCAGTGCAATCACTATTTCTCAAGATTCGCCAGGATTCGAGCCCCGGGTCCAATTAGCAGTGTTAAAAGACTTTACCACTCGACCGCTGTTGGGCCTCAGAGGAAGCTTAAATAATAAAAAAAAGAATATTATTTTGGCGGCGCAAATAAAGAGTTAGCTGGATATCGGATTTCGAGTTTTATCTCCTGTATTAATCCTATGCAGGAAATTTCCGACACGTTACGATGATATAAATAATCAGATCGAATAGATTGTTTGAGTTAAAACATCACGCATAAAATCCGAGTTGAACGACGAACAAATTAAAAAAAAAAAGGTTTTGAAAGTCGGGGTTGCAGAGATATAATTTAAAAAACATCTCTCTTATAATATTCCTACGGAGAAAATACTTGTCTTAAACTTGCTGAGGCCCTGATAAACAGAGGATGATTAAGTTAAAAAAAGAAAGAAAGAAAGAAAAGCAATTTTGGCGGGTTGACAAGATTTTGTATTTTGTCTCCTGTGTTAATCTTAATGAAGAAAAATTTCCGGAGTAGAACGACGTCTAATATCAATGTACCTAACAGACTGCTTGAGTCAAAAATTGACAAGTATATTCCAAGGTAAACGAAGAAAGAAAAAAAAACTGAAATGAGTTTCGGCGGTTGTAGAGGATATTGCTTTACAAACATTTCTCTTATGTTCATCCTTAGGAGAAAATAATTTGTCTCTGATTTTGAGAAGGTAGAATATTCCCTAGTACTTTGTCACCGCCCTGATAAATAGTGGATGATCAATCAAAAAAGCTGAGAAAAGAATTCTGAATGAGCAACTAAAAGAGTTTGGAGAGGTGTATGATTCCGAATTTCGTCTCCTGTGTTAAATTGCTTTAAAAATTTGTTCCAGTTCTAATTTTGCACATATTCAGTACCTAAATGGTGATAAATTTCTTTTTTTTCTTTAGAAAGAAGTCCCATTATTGTAAAGCACCAAGAAGATTCCTTCCAGCGCTAATATGAGTTATTACTCATTGTCGTCAGACTGCATGGGAGCTTCTTCCCGTAGGCAATTTGGGGCGAAGGAAAGACAAAAGTATGGGCTGACCATTCTTGAAATAAGTTTTCGTTCTAACAAAATTCCGTAACGACTCATATTCAAAGCGATATTGAAAATAAGAATTATCCATTGCAGCCTTTTAAGGAGCCTATATAGAAAGACAAGAAAATTCGAGGCTAACAGTTGAAGGGTTAAGAGAAAAACAAAACAAAACAAACAAATTAAAAAAAAAACTCATGCGAAATGAAAACAAAAATTATTGATTAACTTTCAGCTTTTTAACCATATTTGAAAACATAACTGAAATTGTTTAAAACTAATGGCAAATTTTAGTTCGTGACATTTCGATACGTAGAAAAAGTCTGTTAATTTGTTTGCTGAGCGAATTTTCTGTTTGCACAGAACAATTCCAGAATTTCAGTAGTTCCTCTTATTTTACACTGACATCCGTTTACTGCAAAATAATACATTTTCATCGTTTTCAGATTTCATTTAAGCCCACTAGTGGCCGAGTGAATAAAAAGGCAGAATATTTGTAATTCCACTCCCTTCAAATTCCAGATGACGGGCTTTCTGCAAGGGTGATTTTGAGGACTTTTTCATGTGCAACAGGAATTCGAGCCAGTTTCCCTTAGAAATTCCTCCTCTAGGGCAGATAGTCCTAACGTGCTTTGCCGTAATCAAGACAAAGTGATCCAAATTTATCAATTATATGTAATGTATTTCTGATACAGACTTTCTTTCTAACACTTCAGGCCCTCAACGCCCAACGGCAAAAAAACCTTCGAACACTGCTAGTTCAACTCGTGTTCAAATTCCGACGAAAGAGCTGGCTGCTTGGGATTTTCATAGTTTCCCCATGTATAAGATGAATACGACCCAGTTTTCCTTATTAAGTGTGCCATAAAGGCAACCCTTTTCTTATGTAAATAGCCTTCTATTACTTTACCATAATTCTAAATAATCCAGTCGAATCCATTTCTTTAATTCTTCGACGTATATTTTACTATGAGCGTCAAAAACGAAGCGTCATGGTAATGGTAAAATTCTGTAACAACACAAACACCATAATACCGATAGGCATATGGTTTAGAAACTAATAACCTTTAATTTTCATTCTCTTCTTGAAGAGGTTTCATTTTTTCAAATTTCTGTGTGACAGTAGGAAGATGAGATTGCGTTCGATTGTCCCTTGTAACAGAATTCCTACTTTGTACCTCCCGCAAGCATGTATACATAGATCGGGAGTTAATGTTTCCGGTGCAAAATTTTGGTAGTGAGTTTTCAGTGATTAAACTCGAAATATGGTTCCTACAACACGTTTTCCCGATTTTTAGAATAATGTGTATCTGTCTTTGTATGACGACGTTTTCGTCCACAATAACGCTTACATGAAACTTCCATAAATTTCCATCTTCCGTATTTAAGTTTTTAACGTTCACATAAAGAGCTGATTAGATTTGAGGTAAAATTGGACAAGTGGAACTTTACAGGAAGCCCATAACAAACTTTAATGGACAAACGGATGTGGTACTTTACTTGAAGCCCGTAACAGTTTCTACTGAACAAACTATATTAAAATTCAATCCATATTTTTCAATTTTAAGTATTTGAGACTTTTATGTCAATAGGAACAACATATAAGTTTTGGCTAAAACTGATAAACCGGAAGTGATGATTTACTATTTTACTTGAAGTTCTGAACCGACTTCCGTAAAAATATATATTATGGGATAATCCAATGCTTCTCGAATTTAGTTTTTTATAATAGGTATGTGATTGAGAACAACGTATTACATTTATGAGCATTAAATGCATTCTTACATACTCTGCTGAGATCTGGGCAATGACAGAAAAAGTTAAAAGTATCATTTCTGTCTTTGAAAGGAAAATTTTGAGAAGTATTTTTGGTTTACATAAAATGTAACAATATCTGGAGAACTAACTCTGAACTGTATAAATCTTTTAAAGAACTAGATATAATAAAATATATAAGGATTCAGAGAATTAAATGGGCAGGACACCTGTGCAGAATGGATGAAAATCGTGTAACTAAAAAGATCTTCTCGGCCAGATCATTCGGCACCCGAAAAAGAAGGAGACCTAAACTTAGGTGGCTCGACTATTTGGTATCAGACTTAGAAATTTAAAAAATAACTAATTATATATCCAAGGCCAAGGATAGAAAAGCTTGGAATTCGATTCTGAGGAAGGCAAGGGCCCATCCTGGGCTGTCTGGCCATTGAAAGAAGAAGAAGAAATGCATTCTTAGAATGATGCTAAATGTAAGAAGGATAAGCTCATTATGAAGCAATGAATTGTATTAGCCTAAGAGGTCAATTTCGTTTTAGTTTCAATGTTGTATCTTCAAATAAAAGTATGCTGCCACCAAATGTTGTCATTATGTATTATTTTTAAATATAGCAAATATAAATAATGTAGCGAATATAAAAAGAAAGATAAAGAAGTACTTAACTCTCTACGGAAATTCAAAATCTGTGTTGTTTTTAAAAATCTTGTAACCATCAATCATTGATTTGCAAATCCAAAACACTGTATGTGTAGATGATGTACTACGATCGATGAGATATTTTCAAATCAAAGCATGAGAATGATTATGTACATGAGTGCGTGTAGTATCATTGCCTATTGTATGGGAGAATAGAATAATCAAAAATGAGTAGTGTTTCTAATTGACTTTGAGCCATAAAGTTCATAAACAAATTCGATTTTATATATAAACGATCAACCGGAAATGATAGTTTGTTAAGTAAATAATGTGGAATCTGCATGAATGTTTCTCGCATTGTCAAAAAACAGCGGTACCCAGAGCCATCAAATTTTGAATAACGTACTCATCCAACCGAACATAGGCACTTGGAAGCCCGAGTTTTGAATTTCGAGTTTGTTTTATTTAAATTTTGTAAAACTTTAAAGAATTTTTGATTAACAAACTCAACGATTTCAAAGCGAGCAATGGCAACACTGTACAGAAAAAACATTTTTAACTTCAGCGTGAGAGACTGCATCAGAAATTCTAAAGATATGCTGTTGTTAAATATTTTGTAATATTGCTGTTGAATTGAATTTTATGTGGTTTAAGTGCGAAAAACATGTTATTTAATAAATAAAGGTAATACACAAAACGTTAAAAAAATCCCCCCCCCCTTTTGGACGTAATATAAAATCTGAAAGCTTTCAAATTTTCTTTTCTTTCTTTCTTTCTTTTTTTTAATATTTCGATTACTGCCGTTTTTAAGAGGCCGTAGATCATGTGCGCAGTTTTGCGGAGAAAAACTACTCCCATATAAACAACCTTCCAAACAACTTCTTGAGAACTATAATTTGTCAGTAGGACGGAATTCTGTCTTTTTACTAGAATAAAAACTAGTAGAATTTCTTAATATTCTAATAGTTTTTATTAAAAATTGAGAATGACAAATATAAAAAAATGAATTAAATAAAGTTTTAAATAAAAATAAATAAAAAAAATTTGAAAACGTCAATCGAATTCATTGAAAATATTCTGAAAAGAAAAATCTTAAAATCTTCAGATTTTATATTACTCCCAAAGGGCCGTTTTTCAACTTTTTATGTGCTACCTTTATTTATTAAATATCATGTTCTTCGCACTTAAACCATAAAATTCAGTCCAATATCACAAATATTTAAAAGCAATATCACAAAATATTTAAAAGAGCATATATTTAGAATTTCCGATACACAGTCTCTCGCGCTGGAGACAAAAATGTTTTTTTTTTTTGCCTGTACAGTGCTGCCATTTCTCGCTTTGAAATTGTCGAGTTTGTTAATAAAAGTCCTTTAAGTTTTACAAGATACGAAATAGATAATAAAACAAATTCTACATACGGGCTTCCAGATGCCCATATTCGAGTGGAGGACTACTCATTCAAAATTTGATGTCTGTAGATACCGTTGTTTTTTCACAATGCGAGAAACATACATATGTTCATGCATAATCTTCATTATTTAATTTCTTTAAAGATAATGCAGGACCCTAATATTTGGTAGTAGGCAACAATCTGAAAAGTTAAACGCCGTTTATAGTGAAACGCCCCAAAATGCCAAAACGAAACTAATAGCCCTTCTGGGCTAACTCCCCTTGGGCTAATAAAAATAAATTAACTAAATAAATTGAATTAAATAAAAATAAAATTTTCAAGAACAACATTTCTCGAGAATCAGGACTCGCGATTTTCTTGCATCTATCGAGATTTCTCTCAAAGCTGCCGAGCACCAAAATAAGTTGAAGCCTAATCCTTTATGAAAATGGTAACTTAAAATTACAAATTTAGGTAGTTGGTTGGTTGATTTTTGAAAAGCATTCGAGTGCTAAGCTACCGTGATGCCTTCAGAGAGTAGTTCTTAACGAAAACTATATCACATTTATCTTATGCATAGAGATAAGTATGAAAACACCTATGCAGGTTTCAGCGATTGGCTACAAGGGCGTTTTCTAGAAATTCTCCATGTGTAATGTGAATATGAGCTAGGCTTCCTTACAGTGTCCTCCCCGAAACATCCTTATCTTTATGTAGATAGCTTTGGAGAGCATTGTAGTATTTAAATTAAATAAATCGGGGTTGAGGTTAACGGATATCATTAATTAATTGACTGGATTAAATGGGTAGCAAAACTGTACTGACAGTAAATAGTAGTATCCAAATGATTGATGCAGCGAAACAGTAGCAATCATTCTGGTTCTAGGCAGTTGAACGGGATAAATGCATCGTGTTTCCGCATTTTTTTTTCTGGTATGTAACCTATGGTGACTTCTAAAATAGAGAACACACTCAACTTTTTGCTGATAAATTCAGATTTCAAAGCATATAAGTAACCACTAATAAATACAAAAATGCTTTTATTTGATATATTTAATTTATGACAGAAAACCGAGAGAAAAATTGAAAATAAAACTACATGTAGCATCTAAATTAAATATTAGCCGATTTTCGTTTAAAAAATTGAGAATAGACTAAAAAACCTTTGCTGTTTTTAATAAATAAGAGGAAATATCAATATTTTATTGCATGTCCGCAAACCTTTGTTATTATTTCTAAGCGTCATGACTGGTTTGGTTTGTTTTCTTTAGTTATAGCAAAGCACTCGAGGGCTATATGCCTAAGGGAAGGGATGTATTCATGGATGATTTTCTAAGGGAAACTAGTTCGAATACACGTTACGCATGGGAAATGCGCCCATGCGGCCAGCCCATTCACTGGATTTGAGCCCCGGACCGAACTACCAATGTTCAGCGATTTTAACGCTGGGCTCCTTAACGTCATGGCACAAGACTCGACTAAGTTTTTAATTGTATCTGAAAATATTTTGTTCCGTTCTTTTTGCAGAACACATTTCAAATTTTCTTTGTTTACTACTCTATATTGTTGCCTTTTCGAGCGTGGATCACAGATTACTTATGTCTATGACACTTATGTCTAGGAACGGAAAGTAGTATATTGTTGCTGCTTACAGTGATGAAGGCACTTGATTTTTACATTAAGGGCAGTATGTTTGTTGTCAGTGTCGTACTGAAATATTAAAATTTTACGCAAGCCTAAATTAATAGCACTTTCCTTTAGATTCTTTCTGAGTGTATTTAAATTCATAATGTGGCTCCTAATACCATCAATAAAAATAAGCTTCCCAACTCCGCTTGCACCCATGCTCACCGAGCGGTAAACTCGCTAATCACTGGTAGTTCACCGAGGTTCGATTCCAAGCGAAAGGGGTCGCTCCATGGGCGTTTTCGTGGTTTTTTTCCATGAGTAACGTGGATATGAGCCTCTTATTTACCCTTAGAAAGTCTTCCACGAAGGCATCCCTTCCTTAAGGCAGATAGCCTTAGTGTGTTTTGCTATAATCAAATAAACCAAACCAAACCGCTTGCGGCCATGCAAATCCAAACCATAACAGATCCATCCCCATTCTTTTGTTTGGTTTGATTTATTTAATTATGGCAAAGAACTCGAGGGCTATCTGGCTACATCTCCATATTTTACCATTGGACATAAGTTTTTAAGCCTAACAGCAGTACCGGCTTTCTCCAAACAGTGACTATCACTACCAAATGTATTAAATTTGCGTTCATTGCTGAAAATAAGCTTTCTTTAAAACTTTTGTGTCTTTAATTAGTGTATGTGATTTAGCAAATTCTAAAAGCTTGCATCAACTTTCCGAACTTATGAATGTTTTTTTTACTTACATCTCTTCCGTTATAGCCACCTTTTTTGATGACATCAGTTTGGGCTCAGATATGTCTAGCAATAATTGCAGAGGTTTCTACAGCAAGTTTAGTGGCCTTTACTTTGGAACTTAAATTCCCTCAGCATTTCTTAATTTGTGAGAGTACTCAGAATTTCGTTTCCTCTTCTTTCGCTTTTATTTTCGACCAAATTCTCTCTTTCGCTGTTGCTGTGGTTCACCAGCAGCCAAGTGGTAAAGCTGCTGAGTACTGATAGTTCGACCGGGCTCATATCCTGGTGAATGGGTGGCTGCATGGACGTTTTTTGTCCCATTGTTTAACGTGGATACGAGCTTATTTCTTTTAGAAAGTCCTCCACGAAGCCGTCTATACTTTTAGGCAGATAGCCTCTCATGCTTTTTCATAATTAAATAATCCAAACCTTCTGTTTTCTGCTACCTAATTACTTTACGGATACATGCGTGACTTCATCCCGTTGTTCTAGGTATTTTGTGATAAGAGTCACCATTTTTGATAACCTTAAAACGAGCTTTCGCAAATCAGTACTTGTTTTATTCGAGGTTTAATATTATCTTCTAAATAAACAGACAAAACTAAAAATATGTAATAAGTATAAAGTAGTATACTAAGGAATAAACAATAGTTGTCCACAATGATCATACGGTTTGGTTTATGTGATTACGACAAAGCCTCGAGGGCTATCTGCCTAAGAGAAGGGATACATTCGTGGCGGACTTCCTAAAGGAAACTGATTTGTATACACGTTACATATGTGGAAAGCCATGAAAAGGCCAATGCAGCCAGCTCGTTCGTGAGATTGGAACCACGAACAGAACTACCAGTGTTCAGCGATATTACCGCTGGGCTGCTGGTGGGCTACAATGATGATATGGATTTATCCTTAAATTTTCAGTTTAAAAAAAATAAAGGTAGTTAAACGCAATTTATAAGAAACGCATTCTCAGTTTTTTAATCGTAAAATTTGTGTGATAATGTTTCTGAGTTTCATAAATGAACATATTTGAATCTAATAATTTTATGTATATAGTCAATCAAATATCCGCATTTTATCGGTAACCATAAAATTTTATGAATTTTATGTCTTTTGCTTGGAATTTCCCAAGTTACGCACACACTTAAAAAAGGAGTGTATTCTCAGTTTTTGGAATCACTGTAGCTGCTAACCTGGTTTCTTTAAATACCTTTTATAAATAAATCGCTTCACTTAGCCAGATAACTCCAGCATTATTTTTGCCATAATTTAATGACAGTGTCAAATAGTACATAATTGTTCCGTTTACTGCTAGAATTACAATTACTGAGAAACTCTCATGGTTATAATCTGCAAAATACATTGAAGGTGAAATATGGATTTTTTTCTAACTTTCTAATGTATCAATAATTAAAGAAAATCTTATACCTGTTAAAACGAGTAATCAAATCGTTTTCTTCGTTAAAATTTTCTATAATGAATTTTCAGTGCCGTAAATTTCCGTTCCGTATTGTTACATAAACTCTATTGTTAGATAAACTCTCTTAGATGTAGCTGTAGTTCAGTAGCTAGAAAAGTTTGAGATGCGATATTAAGGGTGTGGTTCGATCTAGACTGGACTGGGAATTCTCTTCAGATTCCCGTGAGTTTTTCCTGCACTATACTTAACTGCACGGCAGTTATCTTACGACAGTTCTTTCTGGAAATAAATTAAAACCGCTACGCATATAAAATGCAGATACAAAAAAGATATTTTTAAAAGCTAAATAATTAAAAAAAATAATGAAACATTTCTTTCTGTATAATTGTGAAATTTTAACGCTCTGTACTTGCTTTCACACATATCTTTTACTGCACTCGTATTGACCATCCTATTGATTGCAGGCCTTCCAGATGTCATTACAAATAGTTGGTAAATTATTAGAGCATTGAATATTGAAGCACAAATTACCTTTGGTAAAGAGCATTATTGAATTCTATTAAATAACTGCGATGAAGGAAATTAGAGCTGTCTGCCTATTGGGAGTATTGCCTTCGTAGAAGCTCTAAGGTAAACGCATGCACATGAGAAAATAAAAAAAAAAATATCAAGCTCACTAAACCACAAAGAATGGAAATCATGGCAATGTAGTTGTATATCGTAGCTTTAGCTACTTTGGCAATGTTGATGAACTTAACGTGCCAAATGTAACTTTTCTTTAGAGCATTTTATAAAATCCTTCCAACAAGTCAATTATTTGTATCAAATCAAATTCACACAGGAATGAATGTTTAATATGTCATTATTTAACATAATAATTAATCTTTATAATAAAAATTTAGTTTATTTTCAGAGGCATACATAACTTAAATTCAATATTAAACATTTTAAATTAAATCACATATTTCATAAACATTGTTGTTTTTAGTATCATTATGAAGTTAATTTTGAGTTTTAATTGTAATGTTAATCTAAGTGATACTGTTCAGTTGTTATTCAAGGATATTTTGGCTTATTAAGGTAGAACGTGAGAATGAAAAGAAAGGATCTTTTCTCTTATAGGACAACATGCCCCAAATAATTTTGAATAGAAAGATATGTGCGCCAACTTGATACTTCCAGGTAGAAACATACTTTCATCATCATATCATTTCGATTGTAGAAAAAATTCCTAGACATAAGAAATGTATTTCTTAGATTAGTTATTTTAGTAAACTAAGAACGAATAAAAATAATGTACTTTAAAACATTTTATTGACAGTACTTAACTTTAATGGAAGAATATTATTATAAGAGATAAGAACAGGACATTTAATTTAAGAGTGACCATGCAACGTTGGCGAATATATCTTTCTGAAAAACAAAAACTATTTCGCTTGTTTTAGAAGAAAATGCTATCCTTTAATGAATAAATCGAAATAGATGATGAAAATATATGATATGTTTTAAAATAAATTTAAATTAGATTTTGAATGAAAGCATTTTTTTTTTCGGAGACATTCTTCACTCAAATTTGTTAGAGGTCCTTGTTTGCTATTTCTTGCAGGTAGAAACACTGAAACAGGAAGGTGAACTAAAAAATGTCAAAACAATCTTTTAAAATACGAGTATTTTCCATTCTTCCAGATCAAACCTCGGATATTCTCGTCCAGAAATATTTTAAGTTGTAGTAGCGAGTAGGTTACTCCAGGCAGGTATATTTGAGAACCATTATGGAAGAGAAACATGCTAATATAAAACGTAAAATTAGGCAAAAGTGCAAATTCAGATTGGCATAAGTTTTAACTATATGCATTTTAAGTGGGAATTAACTCAAAGAAGTCAATCAGAGAAACTGTTAATCAAAGAGAGAAAGTTATGATATTAAAATATTGAAAATTTCGAAAACACTGGATTGGAATTACCATGTGGGTAAATAAATTTTTGTAAATGTGCAAAGTTCCATTTCATCAAACAAAGAAGTTTACTGAATATTTTTTGCAGAACGGAAACACATAATGTTAATAAATTGATATAGAATTACGTCTTTTTACGAATTTTGGCCATGAAATTAAATGTACACAAAATAGCCAACACTTAAATAGTAGATAATACGTATGTAGCTTAAATAAATTAATCTAAATAAAACTGACACGTTTTTATAAATGATAGAGGGTCGCCCAAAAATAATTTTGACTATGCTTTTTGAATGTAAGACGGAGAAAAGTTAAGAAGTCATTAACCAGAATGAGGCATGCAATTTGATAATAATAGTTTCCACATTATTATACCTCTTGTAAAGTATTTTTGTAAAAATTACTGTGTGCTATTAAATTCTCAAATTCCAATTATATTTTTATTCATCAAAACTAAAAATAGAAATTAAGTGAATTGTGAAATATTATTTCAATATTAATTCAGCAATGCATTCACTGACATAGCTTTAAGACTCCTACTTTAAAAATTCTGAATTTTGCTTAAAAATTTCATATATTGCTAATGTATCTTTAACTGAATGTCGAAATTTTAAAGAAATTTTATTTCTCGAATTGAATAGATTGATTTAATTACGATGAAGAAAGTGAAGGTGAACTGAAGTTAAACTTGTAATAAATGGAAAATATTCATTGAAAATTGAACTAGAGGTACAAAATGATGGTCAAAACTTTTTATTCAGCCAGTCACTTTGCGCACTTATGAAATAAGAGAAAGCATATGCCCATAATCATTTCATTAGATAAGTGTATAATATTCTCAGTTATATTTTCTGGAGAAAGAAACAAACGCTTAAAGGTAATTTAAAGGTAAGTGCCTCATTTTTATTTCGTGGTGCTCAAGAAAAATCATTAAAAAACAATCAGCTATTAGCATAAAATTTTACGTCTTGTGAGAAAACTGCACATGTCTATACAGAAAACTTAAACGAAAAGTTCCAGCTCTATTATTCTCGTTTAAAATATATTAATTCGAGTCACTTTCTTTCCAAACTTATTACAAAATCTTAAGAAAGCAGAATTTGCTTCTTTCGAATTGTAATGTATAAAAGCACACCTTAAAACTCATTTTAAAAACGCAATATTCGCTCCCAGAAACTTGCGTGATTTTATCTTGAATCAAAAGCGACGGAACAGAAAAGTATAATGAGTTGTGTCACGGAAAATTAGAAGAGAGAGAGCGGGGATCTGAATATTTCGAATTTCTAAATACCGCCAAGTTTGGCGATCGGAACGTTTCATCGAATACTTCTGGAGTACGCCAAAAGCAATCAATACGAGATGGAATAAGACTGTTGGCCGCTGTGATGAGCCAATGAGCGTTTGTCCTAGAAGGTACAGTGTGTTCGTATAGTTGTGCCTGCAAAAGTGCTTCACGCGTCGAGAACTGGGCCGAATAATCGGAGCCCATCAGATATCTTGTTGGTCTAACAGGTGGCGGGGGAGAGGTTCCCCTGGCAAAGGACGGGTCGGGATGTCAAGATGCCTGGTGGACGGAGGGGTCTCGTCGCACCGCAGAACACCTTTCTGGAAAATATTATTCGCAGATACAACTCATTATGTAAGTCACTGATCCTTCATTCTACATGATTATTGCGTAGCATTAGTAGCTCATGAGTGTAACAACTAAAGTATTTCGATCGGGGTTACTTTGATTTCTTTCGACCACCTGTAGTTGAGTTTGTTTTTAACGAAGAAATACGCATTCGGAGTTTTCTCATATTTCTTACCCGATCGATAAACGGCTATCGATCGTTTTGTCCTAGTCGACCTCCGTCCCTTATACTTCCCCTCGAATGGAGGAAATGTCATAATATTATCCTTTCGGACACCTTGCTTTCTTCGCTGACGAAGGTTTTCAGTAACGAGATCGCCGCCTGTTGCCGGGCTTCCTTGACCTACATTGCATCGTTAAAAGTAATAACGACACTGGAATTCCGTCCTCTATCGCATCCACTTGCTACCCACAGTAATTCTGCATTCACCTGTAGCATTTTTATTGATTAATAAAAGGAAATTAATGCTAAAAATAATACACATTTAAGAAACTATACAACATGAATACAAATCTTTCAGCTACCATTTTTATTTACGGTAAAAGATAATTTTTGGATTTTTACGGATTTCATTTTTTTTCGTCATATTGTCCATAGCCATGTTATAACAAGATACAGAAGTCAGCCCCAGAAAATATTTTATACTTTCAGTATTTCCTTTGATTGTTGTTTTAAGCTATAACATTGCTTAACATCTAGGCATAAATGGCTTTCTAAGCTGTGTAAAGTAATAGAAATTTCTTTTGAAATTGTTTAAGAAGCAATCTCAACCAGATCTTGAACATCATTTGATAGCTACAGAATATTTTTAAATCTGATTGTATTCTTTGAAAAAAAAATTATTTATTTTAAATAATTTATTATTTCCTGTAAATAGTATTAAATAGCTTCTGTAAGCTTAGATCATGCTCGATTACAACACACCTTTAAATATTTCCTCGGTTGTTTGTTTTCCAATTTTAATTGTATTAATCGCATAACGATACATGTGTTTAATGATAGTATCAAAGTTGTATAAATCGGAAAAAATTATTTTAAGTTTGCCTATGAAATAATTTAATGAATCTGTTTAACAAATACTTATTTCGTATGACAAAAAGTGTAATTGTAGAATAAAGGCCGCACAAATCTCACAGAAAATAAATTAGATATTTCCTAAAAATACACATCTGCCAAAGAAGATAATAATAATAGGCAGTCTGCAATTAAATGTTAATTTCATGCCCGGTTACATTTATTAGATGTAATTAAGATGTTTGTTGTCTAATCATTAAAACATGTTTATATAAAATTGATTAATACCAGAAAAATTACTCTTAGTCAATGTTTATCGGAATGAGTTACTGGAGCATATTTTATAATAAAATTAGGAAAACAGAGAAGAACGATGAGAAAATTAATTTTTTTCATTAGGAGCTAAAACTGTGTTTCAGTAAATAGAAGCGTTCGTCTCTCTTAAAGCTTCTAGATAAAGAATTTGACTTTTTATCTCGATGATATTTGCTGAAGTATTAAGTTTTGATTTGCAAAAAGTCATATAATTCCTTATATTCTTAATTTTGTTATGATTGCGTTTTCAGAGGTTTTTAAAGCTAGTGCTAAGAACAGCGAGTAGTTCAAATTATTAATATATTTACGTTTAAATCTTGTAGATTTCGTTAGTGAAAAACATATTGCAGTCATGCAAGCAACTTCTGAAAAACTATTTTCATCGAAAAATGCTGAGTCTATTTTTTTGAATTCATTTTGTCCCAAATGAGTATTTTACAGTAGCTGATGCATAATGATTAACTTTAGTAATTTTAGTAAAGTATCATAAATAGTGCAAATTTATTTAAGGTAAGTGATTTAGCTTTAAAATTATAATCCATTTCACCTTGCAAGCTTATTTTGTTTCAGATGAGAAATTCAGTTTTTTTATGTGCAACTTCGAAGTTTAGATTAGGGATGGTTTTTCCCTTTTTCAGATTTGAAGTTCCTTTTTACTCTGAGTCAGATGACATTAAGGAACTTGTAATAAAATTATGAGCAAGTTTATTCCAGGAAAAACATGATATTTTTTAATCTGCAATAAATAATGTTTCAATGAACTGCAAATTTCAGTTTTTTAAGTTTATCTCATATCTTATACGAAAGCATACTTCATTCTTTCGTTCAGAATACTTCATCCCGGTAAAAATATTAAAAAAAAATAGGCTTGTGAATTTCATTATATGTCTGTTGTAATTTATAAATGATATTTTACATAATATTTTAATTAACTTGAGCATTTTGATTTATGATTCTCAGAAGTGTACCTGTAAACACCCTTAGCTTTAAAACAATCTTGGAAATGTACATCAAATTATGATCACAAATTCATTAGTAAATTAGAATTACAAAAAATTAAAATGTTTTATTTTTTAAAACCAGGATTGTGAAATCGCACTAATAAAAGCATTGAGTGGAACTTGAGAAAATGATGACACTAAAAATTAGCAAACATTTTCAAACATAGAAAAACCAAATTGAAAGTTTATATTATAACCATTCCTAGGGTTCTGCTTAATCTAACTATGTTGTGCAATTTTGTACAATCTTTCTCGTTAGTTACATCTTTATCAACGTTTCAGTGGGAATAAACGATTAAAGGCAATTATTCCTTCTTAAAAAGCCGATTTCTTATTCTAAAAGTCTGTTTTTGCATTTGACTAGTATGGCGAATTTTCCTTTTCATTGAGATCTGACTGCAGCAAAATTGCTTAACATATAAGCAAGAGTTATCTAATACAGTTTGTTTATAATAATTAAAGCTGATAAGATCTTTCCTTAAAGGATACAAACTTTATCAATCATTACCGTCATCAGAGAAATTATAATATCTTGTAGTTTTCAATTATTGGTTTTAAATTTAATCAAATATCTGCTTTGAGAGCTCAGAACATTGTTAATTCTCTTATATAATGATTACTTTCCTCATATAATTTTACATACTGTCTTTGCTTCACCAGTGGCCGAGCGATTAAGATTACTGAATACTGGTAGGTCGACGTGGGTTTCGAAACTAGGCGAATAAGCGGGCTACATGTCAGGTTTTCACAAGTTTCCCCATGTGTAACGTCAATAGGATCCACTTACCCTCAGAAAATCCTTAACGAAGGCATTCCTTTCCTTGCTAGATAGTCCTCGTGTGCTTTATCGTATTTCCAGTAACCTTACCTAACCATCCAGTCTTGGGAACAATTATAATTTCTGTATTTTATACAAAAATTATATAAAAATATTTCATCAGTATCATTTCATTTCATATGTGCTCCACCATTAGGCACTACACGGAATGGGAGGGATGCCCGTAGAGGAGATTTTAAGGGAAACTGACTTGTATCCACGTTTCACATGGAGAAAACCGCGAAAACATAAGTATAAAATTACAAAAACACATTAAGCGGTGGACAGACACAACGATATCCGAACTGAAAAAATTCTTGGACTAAACATTTTAATGGGCAGGTTAGAAAGAATGGTATAAATGACTACGGGTCTATAGATCGTAGTCATTAAAGATGGATGGGAGCATCCAGTAATGAGTCGAAATAGATTAGGGCAAATTCTACAATCGCTATACGAGTCAATCCAACAAGGAGGAAATGCCTAGAAATTCTATCCAAAGTTTTAAGGTAGACTTAGTTCTACATTATTTTTCGGTGAAATGTATAAAACAAATCAAAAACTCTCACTAGACGAAGCAATAATTCCATATCGAGGATGGTTAAAGTTTCGAGCTTACTTAAGAAATGCAGAAACTTGGGCAATACACGTTCCTTATGAGAATCCACATGATAGACTCTCAGGTGAGAAGAAGCAGCATAGACATGAAAAAACTGAAAGTTTAGGTAAAAAAGGAGTGTTCTCAAAAACATTGCAGAGTCTGCACGAAACTTAATATTCGAAGAATGGCATGTTTAAGTGCAAATACTGTTTCTTTTATGTTGAGGATAATGTTTTGGAATATTATCGCATTAAAAACATATATTGAGGTGTGAATTTATATGAAGAATTTAGTTGCAAATAATTTTTCAGATCTATTTTTATTATATATTGCTTGTAATTTAAAAGCATTAATAAAATGTAATCACGCATCGTAATTTATATATTACTATTCAAGTGTATTTACTAATTAGACTAGTTAATAAAGAGTTTTAACTGAAAAAATTAATGTAGTTCTGGAAATAGGTTTACTTTATGTTTCTTGGGTTGCTGAATTCGAATTTTAAACGTCCCACTAAAAATGCTCCTCGAATTCCCTCCCCCAATCTTTTTTTTTGTCGTATAAAAGGGGCAATCGCCCCAGAAAGACTATTAATTTCGTTTTGGCATTTTGCGTTGATTCACTAAAAGCGTTGTTTCACTTTTCATATTGTTGCAACCAAATATTATCGCCCTGTATTATATTTAAAAAAATTAAATAATGAAGAATCTGCATAAATGTATGTATGTTTCTTGCACTGTGATAAAGCAACGGTACCTAGAGCCACCTAATTTTGAATATTGAACATTTCCATCCGAATATGGGTATCTGGAAGCCCAAATTTGAAATTTGGAATTTCTTTTATTATCGATTTCCTATTCTGCAAAACTTTAACGAATTTTTGATTAACGAACTCAAGGATTTCAAAGCGAGCAATGGCAACGTTGTACAGAAAAAGCATTTTTATCTCCAGCGCGTGAGACTGTGTATCGGAAATTCTAAAGATATGCTTCTTTTAAAATTAATTTGCGATATTGCTCTTGAACTGAATTTTATGGTGTAAGTGCGAAGAACATGGTATTTAATAAATAAAGATAACGCACGAAATGTTAAAAAAAAGACCAGTTGAACGTAATTGAAAATCTGAAACCTTTCGAATTTTTCTTTTTTTTTGTTTTTTTGTTTTTGTTTTTGTTTTAGTTTTAGGGGAAAAATACCTAAAAGTTCGGGAAATAGACAAAATTTGCAATAAAATAAGTATTTGCAGGGAGGGGGAGTTTATGGGGGAATTTGTGATGGGAAGTTAGAGATTCGGATTCAGCGACCCAAGAAACAAGGTAAGCCTATTTCCAAACCTACCATTAATTTTACCAGGTAAGATTCATATGTAGTCTCTATTGCTTGGACTATATCTTTTATACCGAAAAAGTACCTATTTTCTACAAAGTTCCTGCTTCTCTTTTTTTTGTGTGTGTGTGGTCTTCGACACGCTAGCAGCTATGCGAATTAACTTAGCAGTATCCCTTATAAAATCCCTCTGTATCAAGATAACATAGCTTAGGGGCAAGACTGTTGAATAGCAGTTTTGTGTGTTGGACACAGTTTCGAATTTCGGACAACGATCTGCTCGCGTGGGTCTTTTTATGATTTTCCTTCTGTAACATGAACAGTACCCTGAAATTCCTTAGGAGTATCCCTTAAACAGATAACTTTCCTGTACTTTGCGATTTTCAAATAAAAAAAATCAAGGTTTCTTTCTGCCAGGTTTTTTTTATTTATTTGCTAAAGTCAATGCCTCTTGGCGTCATAATGCTGCAAGGTTTTTTATGAGTGAAAAAGGAAATGAATTTTTATAATAAACATGGAATCTTTAACTGGTAAGGCGGAAAATTTATGCGTAATTCGTATTTTTAGTAGATAAATAATATGTAACGCAGATAAGGTTATATGTTTTCAAATTCATATCAGATACAAGAACAGTTAGTTGATACCTATGATTACTAATTTTATTTAAAAGATGGAAAATGATCACCATTTTCTCTCAGAGTAATAAATATATGTTTTTACTACTGAGGCACACCTGGTATTTACCAACAAAAAATATTGATCAAGCAATCATTATGCTGAGGTCCCTAGTTCTCAAAATTGTGCTTGTTAAAGTTAGTCAGTTTGCAAACTAATGCAAAAGATTTCATTAAAATGCAAAGACAGTGCGAAATAAACTGAATCGTTTATACCTAATATATTTATCTTAGTAATTTGTTTGTTGAATATCATTGAAATTATATGCAGAATACTTTAACATAAGGTAAATATCCGTAGATTTCATGACTGAGAAATCCTTTCAGGAAAGTTTTGCTGAAGTTAGAATCACATTATTAACTTTATTCCTCTTGTTTTATTCTTCTTTGTGAAAGTAATAACTGACAAAGCACTTACAATTAGGTACAATTTTATCTTAAATATGGCTTTTTAAGTCTTATCAATTAATCAGGATATCTTAGTCGGGTCTTAATCGGGATATCTTAATCAGGATATCTTAATGTCATGCTTTTGGTCGTGGGCTATGATTTTTGCATTCGACAATAATCGAAATAACCACCTGTTATAATATACCACCACACTACAAAATAGACCGAGAATTGATAACCTGGAAATTGTTCGACAATAAATTTGCATTCAGTCCTAGATATTAATAATAAATATGTGATATACGGGAGTTATTAAAAGCGCAGACAATATTGATAACTGAATAAAAATACTACAACGTTTAAGGCTGAAAGACTATTAATAAAAAATTCGCATGTTTTGAAAATATTTATTCTAGAAAAAAATCGACAACAAAGCTTCTCAAGCTTGATCTGAACGTGAGATAACGTAGTTAAGAAAAGACATCTTTGCTCTTCTCCCATTTAAACAAGGTAAAAGAATATAGAATGGCCATTAAGAATTCTGCAGTTTAAGAGTCGCCTTTGTGTACAGAGCCATCTTCATATTTAGTTTACACAGAAAAATAGTAAAGAAAACATACTTTAAGAGAAAAAAGTAAATACACACTTGAAGTTTAATGTATTTTAATTCAGAGTTTCAGTAGTTAATGTACAACGAAATTATTGAGTCAAATTTTAAAGGCACGTTTCTAATGAATGAATGTTATATCATAATAAACTTTTTGATGTTTGACGAAAACTGATATTTTAATTTTAAAACGAAATTGAGTCTACTTTCACTAAGGTAATAGCATTTGGGCAACATTGATTGTGCTGTGTTTGTCGATAAAGTTGAGTTGTTAGTTGGGAGCTTGGAAATGACTTCAGTTTCTGGTTATATGCAGTAACTTGAAAATCGGAATAATTATTCAAATTTTTATGGGATATTTACAAATCAAGGATATGGATAAACGTTTTAACTGTCATTGGACCAACTAAAATAAGCGAATCACAGTTCTTGATTCCAAAACGGGGGGGGGAGGGAAAATTGGAAATAGAATCTGTAGTACTTGGTACCATTTTGTACATTATGCTGTGTGGAAATTTGCTTGTTGCGTGTATTTCTGCTGATAGTTTTACAATTTTTTACTTTATGATAATCTCAGAAAATCGATTCAAAATTTCTGCAGTTTGTTTAATGATACGAAACTGTTGACTGTTGACTAGTGCGTGACTGTAGGATTGATTGAGAATAAATGTGAATATATATAACGTAGGAAAATAAAAGCTGATTGCGAGATATGACATCATAGATAAATTTCGGTGGTAGTTTGAAACTTCTCGGGGGGGGGTAACGTATAAAATATATAAAGCAGAATGAGCTGGAAATACATATTTTACTGAAAGTCATTTGAAAACGGGCAAGATACTGCTAATTTCATATTACTATTGGATTAGTTGCCACTTGACTACTAATCTCGGATGTAGGCCTAAGCAGTCGTACTGTTACCAGCTGAAATACTTTTAATCGAGAAGTGTGTGGGGAATTTTGTGATGATGTGCGTATGGTTGGGGTATGGATATTGTTGGAAAAACGATTAAGGAAACATACGTATGAAAGGGGCAGAAAATGAGTATTCCGTGGGATTGAAAGTGGGAATAAAAAATGCTTTTCCTTTAAGCTTGGGACTACTACAATCAAGGACGGTTTAAGTTTCATTTAAGCAGTTATATTCTACAAAGTGGAAATCATACTTTTGTTTAGAGTATGAAGGTTCCAGCTTGGGGGAAGGGGTACTTTGCTGCTAATGATAACTTTCAGATTGTTAGGCAGGCGTGGTTTTATATATATATATAAGGGCAAGCGGAGTGCAAGTAAAAGCTATATTCCGAGATATTGCGATAAAGAGGATTTTGAACGCTATTTAGTGGAGCTCGTATGGTGGAAAAAGCAAAGAAAAAAATCAAAAAATTTTATTGGTGTTTTAAGTGATCCTCCATGTAGAGAATATTTCGAAAGAGATTAGATAAGTTTATTTTTTATCATTTGTATAGTTTTCTATTCAATTTTATGAAGTATGTAATATACATATATTCTACGCTATTTTAAATTATATGACGATAATTATTTCATGGGCAGCAACCCACTTCAAAATTAATTTCAAGGTTTAAATAATTAAGCTCGATATTTCAACCATCTTTTTCATTTTGTGTTGACTTTATGTGAGTATTTTAGTATGCATTATATCGTATTTAATAGCATATTGCGATTACGGTTTCCCATATAGCAAATTTGAAAAACAAGTTCCATATTTTATAGTATATTAAAAGAGATGTTTTCAAACATTTTTATACTTTCATCGTATTGCGAATCATGAATTTATCTGTAGTTTGTGATTTTCTCAGGAAGAGGATTTAAAGTCTTTTTAAAGTTATTTTTGGCTTTTTTAATTGCAGTTTATCGCTGGGATAATCCGTAGACAAAGCATAACTTATTATTTTACTTCTTTGAACTTCTGCAAGAGCTTATTTTGAATTTCATTCACGTTTTTATATTCCGGTTACATCCAGGTAAAGAATTTCTGAATTTACTTTTCTTATTTTAGCGACAAAGTATTTTTACATACATTTTCTTTTCGTGATTTCAGCGATCGGCCATTATTTAGCATTTTCGTGCATATTTTCATTTCTTCCATTTGAGTGATAAAAAGGCTTTTCGCCTTTTTCATTTAGATTTTCTTCTCGAACCAGCAGAAATTCAGTGAGTACCCGCTAAGACCACCACGCACAGTTACAGATGATTTTAATCATCTAGGAGTAAATTCAACTGAGAAAAGGAGACATTATACAGAGTTATTCAAAAAGAAAGAGCAGCTTGCAAACACGTATTTCTTCCAAACTACAAAAGATAGAAACATGATTCTAACGTTAATGGATAGAGAAAAGTGTACAATTTATTATTAGTACGGGTAAAAGTTCCAATCATGGCCGCATTGGCGCTGTTGTTTGTTCTGGTATTATTTGTCGGTTGGTAGTCTGTAGTGAAATGGCGGCGACACCACAGCAGAAGCCTTTTTGTGTTCTACAATTGGCAAAACTAGAGTCATTGTTGCAGTTCAGCGAGCATTTCGCCGTCAATTTAATAAACAATCACCGCGTCATAAGCAAATTTACGAGTGACATCGAAAATTCGTAGAAGATGGTTGCATCTGCAAAGGGAAAAGTACGGGGCGTCCACGCACATCGAAAGAGAATGTCGAGCGTATTCGTACACTTTTTACGAAAGGAGTCCAAAGACACCCACATTGCGAGCAAGCAAAGAACTTAAAATTCCTCAACCAACGGTATGGCAAGTTCTAAAGACCAGCCGATTTGTGTGTGGCAAGAAATGAGCCACCGTTTCGACATTTGTCGTGTAACACACGGTGCACACCATAATTGTAAACTTTTCTCTATCCATTAACGTTAGAATCAGGTTTCTATCTTTTGTAGTTTGGAAGAAATAAATGTTTGAAATCTGCTCTTTCTTTTTGAATAACTCTGTATTGCTTATGCTCTACCTTAAAAGTGCTGGCCGCTTTCAGAGAAAGTTGTCTTTCGAAGATGACTGCCACATGCGGATTCACTGTAGTATGAAACACTGAGCGCCCAAATAAAGAAATCTAAAAATCGAATTACGTTATCAAGATTCACTGTAGTATGAAACACTGAGCGCCGAAATAAAGAAATCTAAAAATCGAATTACATTATCAAAAGAATAAACCATTATCTTTATAAAATTGTCAACGACCGCTTTTATCACTCGTGATAAAAAATTGCGGTATTTTTGAAGCAGGAGTATTGAAAAATGAGCAATATCTTCACCGGGACTCGAACCACGGACCTCTGGATACGTGCCCAGCGGGCTGACCACTACACTACGAAGGCATGCGAAGAAGGGGGAAGAAATACCTTATAATATCTATTATTCAAATGATTAAGAACGTATAAATGCAATATTCTTTTTACTTTGAAACATAATAGATTATTAGATTATTCTACACTGGTTATCATAAATTAAGGAAAAGTCACAAAAATCACGATTACTGAAAACGTTACATGTAGAAATTTATGAAACTTACCCACACTATACAACACATAGTAAGGTATCAAATAACATAAAAAGAAATTACCAGACAATTATGGTAGTATAGAAATTAGCACATGTATAAAATGAAGAAATCGAAGGTGTCAGTTTGCTATAGAAAAGGTACATTCAATATGGAATATGATTGCCTCTAGAAACAATACAGCATATAGAGCGACGTGTGATGCTTTCAATTATGCGGTCTATCAGTTCCATAAGAAGCGAGAGCCATCGCTCTTGCAAAGCAGTTGCAAGCGTGGCAAGGGTCTCAGGGGGCAGATTGAGAGCAGCTAGACGTCTCCCTAAAGCATCCCAAACGTGCTCGATAGGATTCAAGTCTGGGGATCCAGCTGACCATTCCATGCGCATGATTGTATCCTGTTGAAAATAATCATCTACGATGCGAGCCCTGTGCGGTCTTGCGTTGTCGTCCTGTAACAGGAAAGCATCATCTATTACCCCGGCATATGGGCGCATATAAGCATCAAGGATGTTACCTCTATAAACCTGAGCATTCACGGTTCCCCTTGGAAAGACATGGAGGTCTCTGCGTCTACCCAAAGAGATGCCACCCCAAACACAGACACTGCCTCTTCTGTATGCATCTCTTTCACGGATGTTTGACGGATGATAACGGATTCTAGCTTCTCTCCGTATCAAATAACGCCTACTCTCGCTTTCTAGACTAAACCTGGAGTCATCCGTAAAGAGAACAGCCCTGCATTGATCAGGCGTCCAGTGGACATGTCATGCCCACTGCAAACGGTCCCTCCTATAGCGTGATGTGAGCGGCACGTAAATGGGTGGTCGCCTCGCATACAGACCACCTTCATGAAGCCTTCTACGCACAGTTCAGGTTGACACCAACCTTCCGGTGGCTGCAGCAAGGAAGGATTTAAGAAGAATCGGAGCAGCGGTTCTATTCCTGCGTGCACATAATGTCAAATCTCGGTCATCAGCGTAAGTCGTAGCAGTTGGCCGTCCTTGGCTGAACCTCCTAGATGCCGAATCTGTGGTTTGAAATTGCCTCGAAAGTCTATGAACCACAGAAGGACTCACATTTAGCCATGTGGCCACTTCTGTTTGACTTTGTCCTGCCTCTAGTCTCCCAATGGCTCTCCATCGTAGTTCTGCAGGCAAATGATGCCTGGAGGTCATTGTTACGAATTGGCTATCTCAGATTTCTGATGTCACTATCATAGTGAAATATGTGGGGTTGCTCTCAAACATGGACTTTTATGCTCCTCGCAGATGACGTATTCCGAGCGCAGCGCAACTAATTTGCATATTGCAGTTTTACTTAACTATTTTAATTGGCAACATATTCAAATTTTACACGGTTTGGCTTAATTTTGAGAGAATTACCGCTATTTTTGTGATTTTTCCTTAATTTGTGATACCAGTGTATTAACTATCAGTTTCAAGGGGAACAGCAGTACTTAAAATTTCCAAGCATTTTTCATAAATTATCTGCAACCGAATAATTTGTTAAAAATAATTTTTTGAGTACAAGCCTCAGCTATGGTACCTGTGACTCTATTTACCTATACTTCAGAAAAAATTAATAAAGAATTAATTTTTTAGTGAATTGGTTACAGAGCTCTAGAAGGAGGAGATTAACGCCTGCCTAAGAAAGTAAAACTAGATAATAACCTTGAATTAGTGTAGATTTATTAAGTGATCTGCGTTTATCTGAGATAATTTTTTCCGCCTAGTTTTGCCCATAGAGATGTCCAGATGTTTTTTCACATCACAAGACTTTAATATTTTGCAATATTAAAAGAGACTGCTTTAATAAATAGATCACCTGACAAAGTTTTTTTTATTATTGACAGAGTTCCATGTTTCGTTTATACTCATGTACTAAGGTTGTCTGTGAAATGTATGTATATTGGAAGACTGAGTAACTATATAAAGTGATTCGGATTACTCGGTGCCCTCACTCTTAATTTAATTGGTCCTAACGCACAAAAAAAGTGTCTTCATACGTACAGTGATGGATAAAAGTGAAGGTACACTTTGCATTTTCTCAAAAAATGGGAAAAAATTGTAAAATGTAATACTTTATCAAAAAATTGTCATTTATATATGTATGGAGCATTATAAAGATAATGTTAATTTAAATAAAAAATTAAATTAATTAAAAATGTTAAATTTAAATTGTAAAATTAATGAACTTATAAGAATAAATATATTCCAACCCATCAAAATGAAAAACAAAAGTAAAAGCTCAGCTACGAAAATAACAGAATAAAATTTAGTCAATAATTTTGGGGCGAATCCTCTCTTTCTAATAACAGGCCTTGAGCTTATTTGTCATAGAATTCACCAATATTTTGGTTGTTTCAGAAGAAATTTTGTTCAATTCTTTTGAGAGAAACCTTTTCATATGGTCTCTATTCATTAACTGATTGGTGATTAGGTATTTCAGTTAATGAATGATTAGGTATTTCAATTAAAGGAAATATTGTCAAGTAAGTAATGTCTTTATCCTGATGTCAAGTACGCTCCACAAATGGATATTGGATTTCAGGATATTGACCTAGATGCCTGAGAGTATGAGGCGTAAGACAGAACAATTACAGAGGGACAATATGTGCTGTATGTTTGGGATCATTGTCCTGATAGATAAATGAAGCTTACGGGCTGCTGCATAAATTAAGAATATTTTAAATGATATTCAGATAGACATGCCTGTCCATTACGCCATCAATAAACTGAAGATTACAAACACTAGCATCCGATATGCCGCCCCATACCATCACACTTTTGCCCCATGTTTTCCTGCTGCTTGAACAAGCTTTTCTCGAATGAAGTTTTCGATTGTCTCCAAACTAAATTCCTTCCACTGCAATGAAGTAATAAGAATTTACTTTTATAGAAAACAATACATTCGATCACAATGCACTATCTTTATTCAAATGCTCCTTTGCAAAAGGGAATATTCCTAGTCGGTTAGTTTTGCTGATGTATGGTTTTTTGGCTACTCCAGATTTGTAACCAGTTCATTGAAGAATTTTGAGGGGAGTTTTCGGATCAATTACTTTGTTAATGCCTTCCTTAAGTGTTGTTACAATAGCATTTGAAGAAATTTTTGGATTCACTTTAACGAGTACTTTTCTCTCTCCTCTACGAGTCAGCTTTCTTGGTCGGCTACTTCTTGGTGTATTTACGACACTTCGAGAGGATTTGAAACTTTTTATCACAGTTCTTACTATGCATCGACTCCTGTTCACTATTTCACCAATTTCCTGCAATGATTTTTTCTGATTATAAGAATAGATGATTATTTTTCCTTCTTCAATCGCAGTTTCCCCACACTTACTAGCCATTTCAAAATTTCGATGAATTAAGCAGAAATAATGGAGATTTCACAGATTTCAGGTAAATAAAACTATTACTTTTCTTATATATCATTCTGATTAGTATGTACAGAATGACACAATATAACTTAATTTGCATAAAACTCAACACTATGCCTTTTACTTTTGCCCTTCATTTTTATGGGTTGAAAAATTGAGTTTATTTTTCCCAGGTTTATTAATCTGAATTTTAATTTAACATTTTGTAGTTACCTTTATAATATTTTAAAAATTATATAAGTAATATATGTTACGAAAAAAAATACTGAATTTAACAATTTTTCTCCGTTTTTTGAGAAAAAGTGAAAGTGTACCTTCACTTATGTCCCTCTGTAAGGCACGCAGCAAGAATAAAATACTGAAATTGGAAAAAAAAACACTTATAAGAAACTTATACTTTCAACATACATAACCTATAGTTGTATACATACACATACTATAAGGCCTGCCTTGTCATTACAAACTTGTGCTAATCGCAAAGCATACCTTTCAGGAGGTAGCCTTTATTAAAAGTGTAGTTGGAAATAATTTTTCTCTGCGTATGAGACTGGTATTGTTTTAATCAGAAATATTCACAATTTTAAATTAAAGGATTGCTTGGATTCTACTTAAACGTTATGGTCTAGCGCAGTATCATCAATCGGTACCTTTTTTTTAGTCTCGTCTTATTTTCTGGAACAGGCAAGAAGGACGCGTATAATCTAGGCCAATCAAATCTAGAGTATGTTTTCTAAGCACATTTTTCTTTCAGTCGAATGTTCTTGAACAGAGCCAAATGAATGTGAAGAATCTCTGTCTATGGTTCAGTAACTATCGATTATTTTGACTCAGCCCGTGACGGTTTCTCCTATAACTTTGTCCTTCACTCGATACCAAATCTATTTAAAAAACGTCTCTGTGGATATTTGATTATTGAATGTAGAATAATTTATGAGCAATGTTTCAAACACTAAAAATTTGGTCAATTTAACGCGTGCTGTTACAAGGATAATTATTTTGGAAAATGAATGTTTGGTTTCGTAACCTTACGAATCAGTTTTTCTATATTATTAACTGGTGAAATTATAATTAATTCATTCGCAAAATTGCCAAATAAAGCCCAAATTTTTAGTATTACGAGTATTTTAAAATAAAAATTGTTTGCAGCCAAGTAATCTTTAAATAAATCACACAAAACGTCTATTGGCAACTCGGTCGTCAAATTGTCAGTTATTAGGTTCTTGGATTTAAGGCAAAGCATGCAAGGGCTACCTGCCTAAGAGAAGAGGTGCTTTCGTGGAGGACTTTTAAAACGAATTGGCAAGCGAAAGCCACGAAAACTCTAAGCCGGCCCATTCGCCAAGAGTTGAACGCGAATCGGATTAGCACTGTTCACCGATCGACGCCAGTGAATATAAAGTTTTTATTTATAAAAACCATCAATTCCGTTTACAATTTACCAAACGTAATCTCCTAAAAGAAGCTGGTTATGATCTTGAATTTTGGAAGAAAGTTTTTCATCCTTTATTTGATGTTTTACACTGTTAACTTCAGCAGTAAATCTAGAAAGCCTGCATTAGAAATGTTAGGTTAGGTTATTCAATTAGGGCAAAGCACACGAGGGCTATCTGCCTAAAGGGAGGGATGCCTTCGTGGAGGACTTTCTAAGGGAAACTGGCTCGTATACACGTTACACATGGGGAAAACCACGAAAACGCCCATGCAGCTAGCCCGTTCGCGGGATTCGAACCTCAGACCGAACTACCAGTGTTCAGCGTCTTTACCGCTCGGCCGCTGGTGGGCCCGCATTAGAAATGTATTTTGCTATTTAAACAAAATCTTAAAATAGTTTCGAAAGAATATAAAAGCGGGTAATTTATTCATCACGTCAGTACAGAGAATACCAATTGATATTAACTGTAGGACAACTTAAATTTATATTTTAAAGACAAACATGTAGTTCCGAAGAGATTTTAAAAATTTCATTTACTAGTAGAAAATGGGAATTCATATTTTATGAAAAGTATTTTATATAGAGTTTTGTTTTTATATAACATGCAAATGAAATTCACTTTCACAGTAACGTACGTTATCAAAGTGTATTTAAAATAGAAGCGGGCATTTTAGGTAAATCCATATATTCTTCGCTTCTCTCGCTTTAAAATGTATTATGACTGTTCTCTAAATTTTTCATTTTTTGTATTAAATACAATGAGTCAAAGTATTGCGGCACAACAAACTTTCAAGTATTTTTTAAAAGAATAATTAGGTATTTCAGTTAAAGGAAATGCTTTTCTTAGGCAACGGAATGCTTAGAAACAATAACTTTGTGCTAAACGAAATCGAAAATTTTTAAAATGAACTAAAAATAACGTTAAATAAATAACAAATTATACACTTTTTGCGTGTAAATGGGAAAAAAACGGTGAAAGCGTATTGTGGTACACAAGCATATTTTTTCAGAAAACTCTACAAACATTCTTTAATAATGTGGTAGCTCTCCTTTCCTTTTCAAGGCTTCAATGAATCTTTCCAGAATAAATTTTAAAAAATGCAGAAATTTTCCTCCGTTTTTTGTCCATTCAATGATGCATTTCTCGTTACTTTCACATCTATTGGAAGTTTTAAATTTATTAATTCTGTCTTGCAAATTCTCCCAAATGCACACAATAGAATTGAGGACTGACTCTGCGCAAGCGTTTTGATTATACATGGAGAGTAATACAAAATCCATAGTTTGTAAATAAGATCTTTAAGTTTGGGTCATTGTCTTGCTGAAGCTTGTAACCTGATAATATGTCCATTTTTCTCTGTACTATTCTGTGTAACGTGATAATATGCCTTTTCTGTGACAGCTCAACTATTTCTGTGTAACGTGACCATGTGCCCTCTATATCGCGTTTTGTTTTAAAGTATTGAAATACACGAATTTATTTATTTTGCCATCAATAAAATGTAAATTTTTAATGCCGAAAACATTTATACAGCTTCCAGACCATTTAGTTGTTTCCTTCATATTTTATCGAAGAAGGAAGTTTTCTTCATTTGAAATTCAGTATTGGATTTTCGACATTCCATCTGCCTTCCATCACTCCCCAAAATATTAATTATTTTTATCTACAAAAATAACCGCATTGCAGAAAATGTGAGGCTTTTTAATATGGGACTTGACTAATTGTGTGTCTTTCGATTCGCTTTCCTAAGAAATGATTTTTTCCTAGTTATTCGGCTATGAAAATTATTTTAAGTTATTTCTATTAATTTATGCATTAGCTGACTTGCTGAGCATTCTCTGGGCTTCTTATGGCAGTTTGACTGCACTGATTTTAGGATTACAAATAATTTCTAAGGATTCATCTTTCTTCGTGTTTAATGAAATGCCTTGGACGCTTTGTTCGTACTTTGTTTTCAGTCAAATGTATTTGTGGTATTCCGAAATTATATCATGAGCAATAGAATGCTATATTTTTTTTTTCACCTCAAAAGGAATCACAAAATTTTTTCGATTCGTGTTAACAAAGTGGTTCCCCAACTTTTATTGTTTCAATTTCAAAATTATTCTTCCTGCTGTTTTACAATAAAAGTATGACAGAATTGGCTTTTTATTATGTTTGTTACTGCAGTGCCCCAATAATTTTTATCTTAATTTTATATTTAAATACAAGATATTTAAAATCTCATTTATTTATTAATGCTATATTTATTTTTTACTGTAAATTTAGCATAGGTTTAGAAAACCATATAAGTATTTAGTTTTGGGAATAGCAGCTGAATTTGGAATAGCAACACACATTTCAGTTTATTAATTTAAAATAATTCACATTTGGAACAATGAACAAATTATCCTTTCGCACTAAAACGAACTTCTCAATAATCACTTACCTGTCATTACATATATAAATATTAGAAATTATTAATTTTAAGTGACTGTACGATAATCCAATTAGCATAAGTATTCTTTTCGTAAATAGTTAAGCCATTCAAGAGCAATAAATTTATGTACACATAATAATATTAAAAAAATGCAAAAAATCAATTTTTCATCTCCCCATTAAGAACCTAAACTATCATAAAAGTTAAAAAATTCTTTTTCATCAAAGGCGCACAACAATTTGTTACGTTTCAACTGTCGTGGAATTTGCCTATCTCTATTTCTGCACACAAGTTGGTCTAATTGAAAAAAAAAGACCCCTCGTTGAATAAAGGAACAACAGTCACACTTTTTAAGTATTCGCAGACGGCTGGACCCGCGGCCTGAACGGCTGTGAAGATAGCCGTATCAGCATTCTTATTCACCGGGTAGATGGACTTTTGGACTTCGGACAGGACTTACTGTTGCAGGGGCCAAATCTTTACCTCTCCCGTCCTTTTTTTCATAATTTCAGTAAGGAGAAAAATTCCCTCCGAGCCTCTCGTGCAACAACTTTTAAAAACCTCGACTTGTGAAAAATAAAGACCGTCTTTAAATTCACCATGAGTTCGAATTAGTTATAAATTAACCTCTGTCCATTCCAATCCTTTCTTAAACTCTCTCAAACCAACGAGAAAAGCGTAATAACTTACAGCCATTCTTCTAACTATTAGTCTAACCCCTCCAAACCGTGGAAATTTTCAGGCAGTAATAAACAATTCAGAAAAGAAACTTCAGACGAAGCTGAAATTTCGTGCATTTTCCCTTGAACGAAACGTGAAAGTTAAGGTTGCGATCTGTAGCTACCCTTGCGGACCTTTTAACCTGAAAAGAGTGGCAGCATGGGACAATTCTCCCCCCCCCCTTACCAGCCACACTTTCATCAGCCTTCCAAGAATGGTCACTCATTTAAGAGAAAACTGCGTTTAAATGCTAATACATTAAATTCATTAAGAATTAGAACACAAATATTAAATTCATTATGAAGTAGTAGTACACAGCAATTCCCATATTACATTCATTATGCGCCATGAATTAATGCACAATACCTTTTTGCCTCATTGTATATCAGGGTTCATATCAAAAATCTAAGTCTGGAGTTTCATCCTTTTACGCTCAATGCGTTCAAAAGTGATTAATGATTACGTTATGCAAAGCACATGCTATTCGCCTTAGAATACACATACACAGTAGCTGAAAAATTGAGTTAATTTGAGAATCACTATTGAATACCTTGTAAACTACAATACAGGCGGCCTAGTCTAAATTTACCTTTTAATAATAAATACATACGGTACCCGGAATTGACTGAAGAAAAGGAGTTTTACTTGTTAATTAACCTCTAATGAATTTACCTTGCTATGTACGAGCTTAAAACTATGTTGTAAAATTGAGCGAGCACTTGGACTCAACGACCACTTTCCATGTCTAAATAATATTTATCTTTTCTCACCAGCGGTGAACGGTAAAGTCACTGAACGCTGGTAGATCAACCAGCGTTCAAATCCTGGCAAACGAGCTGGCTGCATAGGCGTTTTTCGTCGTTTTCCCCACGTGGAACGTAAATAGGCGTTTGTTTCTCTTAGAAAGTCCATCGTGAAAGCATCACTTTCCTTACACATTCAGCCCTTTTGTATTTTGCCTCAATCAAATGAAGCAAACCGAACAGTATTGAAATAAACGAAACCAAACAATATCGATCTATTATTTTAAAATATTTTTTGAGATTTGCAGTTGTAATTCCTAGACCAGTGTTGCAAATCGAAGTGTAGAAAGCAGGCTAATTACTAGAAATCTTCAAACTGCCCAACGTATACTTTTTATGAGAAATTAAAAAAATATATCTCATGATGTAAGCAATCATTATTGTGTTTATTTTATCAAAATTGTTGCATTTATTTTATCAAATAGAAGTTTGAAAGTAATGAGTTACTGGGCGACAGATGCGGCAGAAAATGTAAATAGCTTCTAAGAGTACTGCTAAATACTAAAAAAAAATGTCATTTTATGGCTGCTAAACCAAAACTGAGACTTGGGCACAATGTTTATCTGGCCGATGAGGAGAGAATGACTTCGTGGAAGACTTCGAAGAAACCGTCTCGAATTCCCGTTATGTATGAAGAAAGCAATGAAAACGTTCACGTATTCACCGGAATACGAACCCCGGCCAAACTGTTCACTTTCACATGGTCTTATCCACTCAGCCTCTGGTAGTGGGCTCACGAAAGACTGTTTATAATAGTCATATACTTCGAAAAATGCTTGTCTTAAAAAAAAGGCGTGGTCAGCAATTCAGTCATTTGATTAAACAGAAGTATTACAAAAGTATTAGTTTTACGAACGACAAATTTAGCATTTTTGGAGGTAATTTCAGATACCATAGTTGGCGAAAGCTTTCTGAATTGGATACAAAAACTCGTATATCGAAAGCGAACCACAGAAGTGGTTCTGTACTTGAGCTATAATATCAGCAAAAAAATTAGAAACTTAGGTACTTAAGTATTATCCTGTCGATCGTAAAACTATTGCCAAGCAGTGCGATATAGCGCCAGGTGGATAAATGAGACGCCATAACATCCGCTCTTTTGTTAGATGTGAAACCGATGAATTCTCGATAAGCCACGTTTTGTTTCCATAAACAGGAATATAAAATAATTGTTTTTGCCGTATTTTCCCACTGCATTTTGAAAAAAATTATGAAAATCTGGTATGTTCCTTCTACAGAACGGCAAAGAGTGGATTATTTTTAACGTTATGGGCTCCTACTGCCAACAAAGTGTACTTAATGGGCGAAACATGGTCAGCTGAATATGGCCGTCAAAACCAGGGGCAGATTAGAACAGAAGTTTGTATTCATAGCATTATAAACAGAGCTTCGGTAAAATCGGAGGGTATAACAAAATGGTAGAAATCGATGAAAGTCTGTTTAATAATCGCAAAAATGGTGCGGGTTGAATACTTATTGTTTATTAAATAAAGAGACTTTCGTTCCTTCGGAACTCCGCAGAAATGATCAGGGCAACTTTGGCGGAATCTCTGCCAACTTTCCCGGTTCGATGTGTTAGCCAACTTTCCCCATCGATGGGATGTTACGTAAGTACCGAAACTTGGTTATTTACCTACAGCATTATATGTAAAAAGAAATAATTAAACAAAAACCTTCACATTAAGTTTAGTCTCAAGGCTCATTTTCAGACATTACGCAAAATCAGCAAAGTTGTGATTGCTGTAACCCAGTGAAACATGGAACACCATAATATTCTCCAAACACTCACGCCAGTGGTAGAGCAAATCTATCATTAAACACTGATAGCTCGACCGGGTTCAAATCTCGGCCAACGGTTTGGCTGCATGGGAGTTTTCGAAGTTTTCTCCCTGTGTAATGTGAACACGATCCAGGGTTCCTTAGAAAATCTTCCGCGAAGACCTTTCTTCCCTCAAGAAGATAGCTGTAATCGTGTGCTTTGTTTTAATCGGTCAACCTTATCTAACACGATTCGAAACATGTGGTCAGTATTTGAAAAAGCTGTGTAAAACTATTATATTACAAGCAAAGTGGACTTGAAAATGATGTCGCAATAAGAATGGGATAAAATATTTCAGAAAACTGCAAAAGAAGTTATAGGATTCATGCCAAAGTGATCTAAAGTTGTTATTCATTGCATAAAATAGACAAAAGAATATTATTCTTTAATGGATTATAGCAAAATAGCGATGCTGAGCAGAATAAACATATATTAATTGCCTTTAAGTAAAGTATACACACAAGTGAATCCCTCACTTTCAATCATTTGAATCACATACTTTCTCCAGGTTAAAGTCAGCAGTAGTTTCAAACCAAATTTTTAGTCTCTTCACACCTAATTCATTAACATTCAGAATAAATATAATTGAAGACGCAGAAGAAATGCCACTTATTATTTGAAAAAGAGTTTAACTGAATACGAAAAAGCATAATAAGGATATCTGTATAGGAGGAGGGATGTTTCGTGGAGGATTATCTAAGGGAATGACCTTTGTATACAGTACATAACTTGAACGTAAGCATTTACGTAGTTTCATTAGGTATCATCGGCCCTTGATAACTGTTACGTTTCTCCTCAGTTTAGACGAACGGGATGGTTGCATGAGAGTTTTCTCCATGTGCAGCATGGATAAGAGCCAGTTCCTCACCTTAGACAGATAGCCCTTGCTTTACCACAATCAAAAAATCGAATCAAATCAAACTGCCCCAGTTTAAGGGAGAACACTCCGAGAGGACGAAATGTCAGAGAATCTTCCACCACTGTTCCTTTACCGTGAACATCTCGGAAGGACTTTCGGCTCGTTGTATATTTTTAGTGTCCGCTTGCCATACAGAGAGTATATAGCAGTCATTGTCACTAACCACTATACCGGCTGGGCGACCGCATACGGTACACATAAGAAGAGCTTGAAAAATGTTTAAGCAACCAACGGGGACTTGATTCGGGGTGAAAATCTTAGTTTTCAGAGTTCTTGATCTCTGCCATCCTTGGGCTATGCAAATAAATGAGAAAAAGAGGTGCTTGGCTCAATTCCGTTAGATGCAATAAGAGATGAATTTTATGGACTATCAGTTCAATACTTTGTGTAAAATGAGATAAACCATAAATTATACTTGTTATTCAAAAGTATACAGTGTATGATAGCATCATGGACAAATGGTGGCATTTAACATGCCACATCATTCACTATTCTCCCCGTATAAACACAAACGAAAAACGCTAGTAATTAACAAATGTATAAATATTACTACCTATTTTATACCAGTATTATAATAAATTTTATGCCTCACTAGTGGCTGAGTGGACAAAACAGCTGAACACTAAAATTTCGAGACTAGCGAACGGGCTGGCTCGGGGTTGTTTTTCCATGAGAAATTTAAATACGAGCTATTTTTCCTGAGGAAGGCCACGAAGGCATTCCTCCCTTTAGGCAGACAGCTCTCGAAGTTTTGCCGTAATCACATAAATCAAACTAAACCCTAGGGAATGTCCACTACGAAGTCATCTCTCCGTATGCAGAAAGCGAAAAGCTGATTAAGCGCCTGACTTCCGTCAGGGATTCCGATGTTGAAAGAGACCTCCTGATCTCAGGATCAACTTGGAATATAAGTTTTTGAAAAATTAACAATAATCATCCAATTGTTTGGAAAAGTTAACGTAAATGATTACTTTTACATTTTCATTTTCTTGGTAACAAATCGGAAAAGAAAATGTCATCTAAATTTTTTTTCCCGATTCGCCTTCTTATCTTTTTTCCGTTCTTGGAAATGCCATTTTTTAGACTTACAGAAGGTCAGTTACAGAGATTAGGGATTACACTTATAGATATTAGGGAGGTGGTCGCTGTGAAAGGATTTTAATGTGTTTTACATTTGACAGTTTGCTGACAGGACATATAGTGGCAAACAATCTTTAGATTGAGTTTGACGGCGATCATACATAAAAGCCGTCAGTTCTCTACCTCAAATCAATACTCTTATGGTCTCTTTAATAATAGCTTGTGTAGTATATTGACTGTATTCCTTATCTTTAAATAAAAATTTTTATTCGTTACTGTTACATTGCATGCACGGAGGGCTCTGTTCATAAGTAGAAATATTTAAATATGTTTCGCGAATGAGATAGTGTTTGATTTTAATTGCAGTTAGCAAAAGTTACCAAAATATGTATAGCTATTTTTTCAAGAAAATGATTTACTCTTGTTTAAACGTTTCCGCAATTCAGCTAGATATTTTCAATTGGACTAAAGTTGCCCTTGTTGGCTAGTTCACAATATCAGTTGCCTGCACTTTTGAAACTCTAGTTTTGTTGATTGAGATGCATGCCATAAACAAGTAGCATGTTAAAAATTCTAATCATTGCCAATTAATGGTGTTTGAATGAAATGAACGTTTCACAGACCATAGTTTTAGCATGTGATACTTTGATTAGTTATGAAAACGGTTGATTTACAACCATATCTCAAAAATATGCCAATACTGTCACTTTTCCTACTTTACTCCATATTTTCCCAATTTACTTGCTGAAAACTTTCTTGGACTTTAAGTTTGAATCAGGTGAATAACATCTGTCACCTTCGCCATTATCCAGATTGAATTTTTTTTTGGGGGGGGGGAAGAATTGGTTTTCGTTTTTTTGGTCATATCATTACGGTTTCTATCCATCTTAATCTTTCATCTTCATATTTTTCTTCGTTTCAACGAATTTAATAGTATTTTTTGCTTATCTTGAAATTATTGGAAATTTATAGCATAGATATTTTTGGTTAGCAACTACCCTCACTGACTTTCTTACTGTTACTTAATGCTCCTTCTTTTTCATTCAATGCACATTTTCTTATAGTCCTTTTATTTTTACTGCTACCATATTTCATTTATGTAGCATATTTTTTGTACAACACTAACAAGCGATCTATTAAATAATTTAGCAGTTTACCTATAAGGTATTTTCTCTCTCCTTTCTGCATGCCTTCGTGGTGTAACGTTAGCACACTCGGCGCGTATACGAGAGGTCCAAGTCGAGTTCCGGTGAGGGCATTGCACATTGTTTCGCATAAAAAAATCAAAATGACTCTACAGGGGCGCCCGAACTAAAAAGGTGGTGGATGATGATTCTTCACCACCAAGATTTGGCGACTGGGTCCCTTAATCTCCAGTCGCCCTTTAAAAGGGGAGTATACAAAGTATTTTACTCTCCTTTCATCATCCCTTCGTGGTGTAACGGTAGCACACTCGGCGCGTATTCGAGAGGTCCAAGTTCGAGTCTCGGCGAGCGCATTGCACATTTTCACGTCGTTCGCATAAAAAAAAACTTAATGACTCTACAACCTATAAGTTATCATTTATCAAGGTAAAATAAGACTTATATGTTTTTCTCCTTCTCTGCCTCTCGGCATCTACATACAATACTTCTTTAAAGAAGCAGCAAATAACTGTACTGTAATCTGTTACTTTAAAACAAATGTTAATGTGAAAGACCGAAATCTGGAGAATGTCAACATTCACAGAGTCGATTGGTGTACGTCCGAAATATCCGCTAAATATCTTTACTTCTCACTTACGCCGGCAGATGTCGACATTCGCCATGCACTGATGATGAATGTTGAGTAAAAGTACTTTTGTTACGTTTTAAAATCGTACTTTATTATTAACATATTACGATATATCTCAAAATAGGAAAAAGCTTAAGTAACACCACATGTAAATAAACTGTTAACGTAAAACGAACAGTACACTCTGAACGAGAAAAGAAAATGACACCCATGAAATAAACGTATTTAATTATGTGATTGACGTTATACAGTCTTATTTATTGCAACAAAAATCGGTGGTGGTCCGAATGTGTAAGAATATTACCAAATACTCTTTTACCGACGTACTTTTTGAGAATGTAGAAAATTCTCTATTTCGGTCTTTCACGGTAACATAAACACTTCAAAGCCATTTCCTTTCCTCAAATCATGACCCATAACCATGGAAATGACTGCTGCAGAGAAACTATCGAATCTCCTAATTTACTGTAATCCTCTAATTTCCTCTATGCGGTGAGGATACGCGTTACGATCGTAAATGAGGAGAGATCGATGCGACCTTGAAGTGCCTATTTTAAAATAACAGACCATGAATTCCTCCCTTCTACCTAATAAACAACTGTCTTGAAGGAAAATTTGCGTACAGGATACTTTTTGTGCTTTTTGAATTTCATTCATAGTTACATGATGTTGGAATCCACGGAGCTGTAAAAAGTTTTTTAAAGTATAACTTAATAAAATACATTTTATCAATTATTTAAAATCGAATGGTTGTATTTACTAGAAAATATTTTTTAAATAGTTTCTTCCTACTGATATCAGTTGCTCGAACAGAGACCGAAATATTATTATATTTAAAATATCGTTAATGTTTATATGAGGTAATACTTCGCATCCTATCCATAAAATACAGTTTTGTTATTAATATGCAATGAAATCCATATCAGCTTAAAATTACTGTTTAAGTGGATTATGATTAGCTTTCAGAAAATATAATCGTCAAAACTCAATACGAAAAATAAATTATTTGACATTTTTGTAGTACCTAGGTGAACAGATAGATACGTAAAACTACATTTATAAAAATAAGGTTAAGAATAAAAAAGATGTTAAATATTTGTGAACTAATATTTACACTAAATTTATAAGCTTCTATAGCAAGCACTTAAAATAGGATATATAGCAGAAGAAATGAAATCTGCAAATTATCACCATTCAACTCTTTGCGCATAAATGAATTTACATTTGCAGAGGCGTCAATTAACCAACCCCAAAAATTGGGCATTTTAAGAAGTTAGGATAATTTTTACAGCAAGCAAATGTCTCTTTCTTTTGTATATTTTAAGATTAAAAAGTTAAACTACCAAATCACCCAAAGTAATCATACTAACAAAATTAGATCAACATGTATTGGAAGTGTATGGTAGAATCTAATTACTTCGGAAAACCATATAGACTTCCTGGACTCAGAATCAAATATATCAGATGTGAGATAGTAACATTTATCTGATGATCTAACTATATTAGCTGCACGTAGTTTCTCATTTCTAAAAATTTCAAAAGATACAAACTTGTTTTCATTTTGTTACAAACATTATAGGTTGAACGCAAATAGAATGCAGAATCTTTTCCCGGGAAAAATGTTTCATTAAAATATTTTAGAAGTTATTGTTTTAAAACACTGCGTTTTTACAATTAATTTTAAAATTTCTTAATTTCCTTTTAAATGCCATTATTTTAAAAGATGTTCCTTGCTTCTACTGTATTTAAAATTGGCACCTAGAGACCTATAGCAGAACTTTACATCATTACAGCAGATTTATCAAATCTGCTTGAAGTATTATTTTTGCTTATGATTCTAAACTGTTGTACATTTAGGTTAAAAAAAAAACTAGAAGTGGCGGGCAATTAGAGACTGGACGGGTGATAAATTTTATCTCGAACTATACCCAGTGACTGAATCGCGCTGGTTGCATCGGCAGTCTCGTGGATTTCTTCATATGATTCTATAAACGAACCCAGTTGCCTCAAAAATTCTTCCACGAAGCATTCCGACTAGGCAGATAGCTCAGCAGTTCTTTGGGGCTCGAAGCCTGGCAAGCAAGTCTGGTTTTTCTGAGTATAACGTCAATATGTTCTCCTATGTGTAATGTAAATATTAACTAGTTTACTTTAGAAATATCGCTACAAAAGCTTGGCTTGGACTGGGACTGGATTATTTGGTAATAGCAAAGCACAGTTTATTAAATCTTAAATATCATACTACCATATTATGCCATATTTTAATTTACCTAACTTTAAGCATGTAGAAGCTTGTTCAGAATAAAACCAATCTGTTGGTATTTATCGGTGTGGGGGGTAATTTTATCATTACTGACTTAAAGTGTAATTTTGTTTTGTTTTAGGCGTACCCAAATAATAACTTTCTAAATTACTATTTTAATTTATCATTTGCTGATAATCTCGTGTATCACTTATCAAAATACTGCAAGTAAATTGATCTTCGTAATAAGTCTTGCAATTAAATTGCTATCTTCACTTAAACATCGTGTGGATAAACAACAGTATTGCACGTCATCCTCCATGTACTCTGTAAGGCTGTTTTAATGTATAATCATTCAATTTAAAAAAAATAAGGGTGAAAAACGGTAAGTATTTATCTTTGCTTCGTGAAAAATTCTAAAGTTTGCTTTGAAAAATATACGCTGATAAAGCAAAACCAAAGTAATTAGCGCCGGATGTAAATTCTTAAACATTTATTTCCTTTTGTAATAAAGCAAAGTTTAAAGCACAAATAGTTTTACTAAAAATAAGTTTTTAGAAACTGAACTCTTTATACTGAAAATCGCTTCTTTTCGAAAAATTGCGATGAGGAAACTTATAGTGCAAAATTGATTTTAACATATTATGACGCACTTCAAAAAAGTAGAATTTCAAGTCAAATTTTTCTTTAAAGTCAAAGATCAGTTTAAGAATAAGTTGCACGAAGAAACTAAGCATTTCAATAAGTAGGCAGCCGATATAAAGTCTTACAAAAGTTCATAAAACATCAAATCTATTTGTTGTAGAGTACTATATTTAATAGAAGCATATTTATGTCGGTGGATGAGTGGTATTAAGATCGCTGAGTGCTGGAAGTTCGACCTGTGTTCGATTCCAGGCAAACGGGGCTGGCTGCATGTTTTATTTTCGTCCTTTCCCAAGTGTGTAACGTGAATATCAGCGATGTTTTTAGAAATCTCTTCAGAAAGGCATCCTTGATTATTCAAATATACGAGGTAAAGGGCGCGAGGGCAGATAGTCCTCGCGTCCTTGCTATATATGAATAGTCTATATTTATAGTTGCGATAATCTACATTTATGGCTGCAATAATAAACTGACCTAAAATATTAAAGACACTCTGAATGTTTTTCTAAATATCTCTATAAATGTGTAATTTAATAACAATAGAATATGTTAAATTGCATTCAATTAAAAAAATAAATATCAAGCCTTATTTGCACTTTTCCGGAAAATTTTAAATCTCAAGTTCGTTCGGGTTCTTAATCTTTACAGAAAGTTCTCTCTGCAGAATGTTTGATAATGCATAAGCTTCCGTAAGAGAAATTACTTCCTCGAAGCTTACAGAATTCAATGCTTTGGGAAAGACACATTATCCATTTCTAATCTTAGAATCCGTGGAATGACGCAATACTTCAAACTTGAATTTGTACATGAATTAATAATTCAGTTTCCAGTTCGAAAATAAAATTTTCCGAAGTGACATTTTCCATATGGAAAACATTTCCCAGTAACAAAGATTTTTTCTCCCCAATTCAAAAATTTTTAGCACTTACTTCTTTGAATGTATTTTTCTCTGCATTTGCTAATAAGACCGTAAATATGTAAGAAACTAAACATTAGAAATGCGTTTATTTCCAAATAGTGGCTGAGTAGATACAGGTGCTAAACACTCATACGGTCGGCCCTCATTATAACAATTACTCGCTATAGCAACCATTCTGTTACAACGATCGTCACAAAGAACCTCCATATGATGCGTGTATATTAAATCGCTTTATTTTCGTTTCTGTGATGATACGTAAAATGTCCTTCGTAATGAAGAAAGCGACGGGCCATTGTAATGAACGTCTAGTGTAATTTGTTCCAAGTTTATTTTCTGGTGACCAGACTGGACTCCTCAAGAGAAGTCTTCGTGCTTACGTTGTACATATAATTATCCTTAAAACTCTTCCACATAGTCATTCTTTTTTATAGACAGATAATTTATTTGCTTTGCTATAGTCAAATAATCTAATCCATGTCAGCCCACGTATATATTTTAAGTCGAACTTCCGAAATTTCATGGAGCGGTTAAAGACTATTGCATCTTAAAGTTCATCCCGAGTTCGAACCAAGGCGAACAGGCTGGTTGCATGTGATTGGGTTTTGTATTTTTCTGCAAGTGTATCGTGAATAGGAGCCAGTTTCGCTTAGTTGCTCTGCAAAGGCATCCTTCATCTTAGGCAGGCAGCCCTTGTGTTCTTTGCCGTATTCAAATAACCATACCACAAGAAATTTTAAGAAAATATATTTGATATTTATTTAATAACATATTATGTAATATTGCTAGTATAAAGGTACACTTTTGTGATCTGATTATTTTGAAAGGATTTAACATTTATATCAAACATGTTCACACGAAATGAAGAGTGATATGATATATAAATGCTGATCCAAATTTCTTTCTCATTTTCCATTTCCTCATTTTCCTGATTTTTTTCATTTCTCCTTTTCATGAAGGGAGATAAATATTTAAGAATATCCTTGATTTTGAAAAGCAAAACTATCAGAAACATTTTTGAAAACTTGTTTTAAATGTAGTGTAAAATTCTCGATATAAGTTTATTTAGTGTTCCGATAATTGGTGCTGTTAAAAGAGAATTTTTCTTTAAGCTCAAATTGCATAAAATGCTACTTAGGTAAGAATAATAGTCATAAGATGTAGTTGAACGAAATACTAAAATATAGCAAAAATATAACAAAAAAAAAATACTTGATAGAAAATAGTTTGTCTGAAATCTTCACAGATAACGGAATTTATGCATAAAAACATACACTTAAAAGATTTTTATGTGTCAAAAATTTTTAATGGATAGAAATTAATATATTTATTTGGGCTCTTATGGGTTTGGGAAAAGTTTATTAGCTGAAAATGTCAGTATAATAGTTTATCGTTATCGATCGATATCACTAGTTAATCGAGCTATCGGAATGGCGTAATAGTTTACTGTGCTAATACTGAAAGAAATAAATTCTTGTATTTTCTGAATTAAAAGTCGTTTTCATTTTTAATGCGTTAATGAATAAATGATATAAGAAACGAGTAACTATTCAACTCGGGAAATATAAAAATTTTTAGCATTTTTATTGGTCATGAAAGCTGATTTTTAAGTTGAAATTTATGCTAATTAAAGTATTAATGAATACTTCAGTCTTACGAATTGCAACTGAATATAATGTTTTAAATAATGCAAAGGTAAAATAACTCCATTTTTCTACTTTTATCGATCGTTCCGCATTTTAATGAAAATCCAACTCATTTGCGTTTTCAAACTTCTTCAAACTTTTTTCCCTTTAGTTTTAGAATCGCATGCATAGATGTAGGTTTTTTTTTTTTCAACTTATTTAAACGCAAGGGAAGAGAACATATAAATGGGGTGAAAATTAATTTTTAATCAGCAGTTGGGTTTTTGAAAATTTTGATTCCTTCTCTTTTGTTGCTTGGGCTAATGTTTACTTGCCTTACTTCTAACCTGAAGTACCGTCTCTAATTAAACTAGTTCATCCTGAAAATTTCAGCATACTACTTTAAACAAAATGTTAAAACTGAATAAAATAAAACAAAATTTTAAAGCGAAGGAGAATTATTCTCATTCAGCACGAACCATTTTAGCTTACTGAAAAGCATCCTTGAGTATTATTTAAAAACAACCAGTAACGAAGTCGCTAATTTCGCAGAATGCAATTAATTACTGGTTGCTGAATGACCTGGTTGTAAGAGCTGTTTATACCTATTCCATGTGTAATATAACTACAGATTTAAAAAAATCCTCCGTTAAGGCAGTCTTTCTCATTGGCAAACAGTTTAGTATGCCTTACCATGATTAAACATTTGACCTTTTTTTTACAGCTTTTAGAAACATTAAAACAAATATATTTCTACAATATCTGTATACTAATTAAACATTGTTTTCAGTTAAGAAAATCAGATCTGAGAATTCAAATTTTCAGAATGTTATACTAGCGAATTTATCAGTTATCTGCTAATATTTAATTAAAATGTACAAAATATTTTGGTTGTCCAATTAAACAGTCATGGATTTTAATATGATTATTTCTGGTACGATTATCTTTCAGGAAATACAATAATAGAAAATATAGTACTTAAATTTGTATTATCTTTGAAATAAAGAGCAAATGAGAACTAAATCTCATGTCTCGAAATAAAGAACGTTGATAATGATTTATCAATACTATTATAGTCATAATATTTAAGACATGACCATTTATACAGATGCTACCTACACTTGTAGAATACTTTAAGAGTGATTGACTTGTATTCATATTACAAATAAAGAAATCGTCGAAAACTCCATGAAGCAGCTGAAAACAAATCCGGTAAGATTTAGTCAGGATTTAAGTAAAGCAACTTGAGCGCTATCTGCCTATGGAGGTAGGATCCCTTAGTGAAGGAATTTTAAAGGAAATTTGCTTTTATAAACCTTATATACGAGGAAAACCACGAAAAAATCTTATGCAACCAGCTCGTTCGCTCGGTTGAACCAGGGTCGAACTACCAATGTGGAGTCAATTTATCACTCGGTCACTGGTGGATAAACCCAACATTACATTTTACCATTTTAGTGACATTATTAGTGACGTAAATACCAGCTTTAGTAACGTTATCCAGCATTACCACTTAAACATTTATGTTTACGAAAGGCAAAGCTTAAACTATGACTATTATTAAACTATGACTTGCAAAGATCGTGAAAAATATTCATTAAATGTGCTAAGTGCATGCAGATGTTGTGGAGAGTATTTTAATAAAAGAATAAAATTAATAAAAGCAATAAAAGTTATATGAATATGGATTAATAATTATAAATTTCGCTAAGAAACCGCTTTGAATTTTATTACCTTTTTTCACTATAACTTTTTAATTGATATCATAGATAGACATCTTCAAATTTAAAACATAGTACGGATTTTTTTGCAACTACTTCAAAAAACAAACAACTTTGCTGATTTATCGGCACAATTAGCATATGAACAGGAAGCGCTTAAACTATATTTTGTCCTCAGTATATGACAAATCAATAATGAAACTGAAATCTTCAGCTATATATCTTGAAATCTTTAGTTTTCCAGAGAACATGAGAATTGTATTAGCTTTTGAAGTACATTCTATTTAAAGCATTATATATCTGTCACGAAAAATCCCACTTATCTTGGTGTCCCAGATTCTTGACGTCAAAATCAATTCCTTTCCCACATGAGTATTACGCCTGACTCTGTGGGTAACAGTTTTAAATCAATAAAGTAAGCTCTTTTTGTTTTACACCAAGACAATCTGAAATCACTATTTGTTACCAAAATTTTTAAATTTCAGGCATTGAGCTGTGTAAATGAGGATGCAGTATTAATATCTAAACAATAGGTATATTTTAGAATACATGGTTTCAATTGTTGGTTAACACATTCAGTTTTGACCGAACTAACAGAAATATTCTGTAGAACTTGCAGATCAACCATATGAAATTTTATTTTGTAATATGCAATTGTGAAATCGGATATTGCGAGTTAAGTGGAAAGGGGGCACATATCAGGCTTGGCGTTTATCGGGTTAATTTCTATCATTTCTGAATCCGATTCAAAGGATTTTCTCACTGTTCATAACTAATTTCGAATACTAATATAAGATTACTCACGAAAGCAACGAAAAAGAAAACTATTCATAGCCTCTGTTATAATATCTAAATACTCCTATATTTAAAAATTGTAGGCAGTTCTATTAGAAACTTAACAAATGATAATATAATTATCTTCGAAGTAACATTCCTCGGAAATACATTCGATCAGCACTTTGACATTTCTGGAAGCGACCGCCAGCGGCCTAGCTAAACACTAGTAGTTTGACCTGGATTCGATGTCAGGCGAATGGGCTGGCTACCAGTTCGTAAATATGTAATTTTCCGAAGTGGCATTTTCCATATTGAAAACTCCTAGTAACAAGCATTTCTTTTCCATTTGAAATTTTTTAACATTCCCTTCTTAAATCTTTTAATTTATTTTTTTCTTGTATTTACTAATAAAACCTAAAATATTTAAGCAACTACTATATATTAGAAATATCTTTATTTCCAAAGAGTGGCTAAGTAAATATAGCTGCTAAAAGCTCATACGGTCGACCCTCATTATAACAATTATTCGGTATAGGAAACATTTTGTTACAATGACCGTCACAAAAAGTCCCCATATGATGAGTTATTTTCGTTACTGCGATGAGTCGTTAAAACATCCTTCATTATGAGGAAAGCGAAGGCTCATTATAACGAACGTCAAATGTAATTTGTTCCGAGTTTAATTTCTGGTGACTCGTGATGTTTTCGTGTTTCCTCGTGCATGCTATTTCCCTTAAATCTTTTGCAAAAAGTCATTCTTCCTTATACACACGCTATGGCCAAATAATACAATCCAAGCCAGTCCACGTATATTTTTTTAAGTCGAACTTTCGAAATTTCAGGGAGCGGTTAAAGACTGTTGAAATACTGTTAGTTCGTCACGGGTTCGAACTGAGGTGAACAGGCTGGCTTAATGATTTGTTTTCGTGATTCTCCGCATGTGTAAAGTGGATATGAACCAGTTTCCCCTAGAAAGTCCTCAGCGAAGGCAACCCTCCCCGTAAGCAGATAACCCTCGTACGCTTTGCCATATTCAAATAAACAAACGTTTCCGGAAGTGTTGGAAGAATACGTCCTTTGTATGTCATGTCAAACAATATGGAAACATATATCTTGATGAGAGAAATCAGCGGATTTAAAGAGCAAGAAGTTTAATAAATAAAGTGGTTGTAAAGAGACAGGGATTGGATTTAAGATCTTAAGCTTCTTTGATGAAACTATTTTTTTCTCAAAATGCAGCATCGCGCCGAGTGGGTGAAAGATGCTTTAACTCCCATCGCAGGGGGTTAACCAGCGGTTTAGTGGTTAAGACCGCTGAATGCTGGGAATTCGACTCAGATTTTAACCTTGGCGAATAGGCTGTCTGCATGGGTGTTTTCGTAACTTTCTCCACCAATAACGTGGTCTATTTCTGTTAGAAAGCCTTGCTCGTAGGCATTCTTCTTTTTAAGCAGATAGTTATGTGTTTTGCTCATATTTAAATAATCTGCTCCAACAGCACGAACTGCGCTGTTCAGGTCTGTATAATCTGGATTTTGACAAAGTACTAGAGGACTATCTGCTAAAGCAGGCTATTTTTTGGGGGGGGGCTGGACCAATTTGGTAATGCCTTTCATCATAGAAATTGCTAAAGTCGCTTAGAAAAATAAAATTATATGACATTATGATTAAATGAAAATAACTTGACAGGAGATTTATACTAAAATGTTCATTAGAATCCGTTTATCTTAGTTAATTCCGGTAGAAGTAGTTTTGACTGTACCTTTTTCTGATAACAAGCTATTTTCTGCAATCAAAGGTAAGAAGTAATAATTAAATCATATTAAACAAAAGTACTTATTCCAAGAAACTAATGTTATATACTAAGCTGTAAAATACTAGTAGTTTAAACAAATAAGGAATTTGCGTTGTGTATGTACCTTTTTAAATTTCGTTTCAACAACCCGAAGAGCCTTGCTACTGGTGAAGCTATGTTGTGTAATCAGAAATTCAAGTAAACACATAAAATCAATAATACTAACTTAGTTTATTACTTTCCTTAAAACACTGATATCAAACAAATTTACTAACATAAAATTATACTAGTCCCCGGGAACTACCTTATTTAGTTTAGAAAACAAATAGCTAAACATTTATATATTTTCCACAAATACTGCAATCTTAGACAGTAACCACTTCAATTCAAATACTATTGTTTAAGTAATAACTATTTTTATGAGTTAAGATACAAATTAAAATTTTCTATTTCATTTTTCAGTTGTAAGGTTCTTACACCTTATTTATCCCAGAACAAGAGAAAATTCAAATAATGAAGTACAGAGTTAAGTACCTATAGTATTGCACCATAAGGGGAAAAAAAAATTATACCTTTAACTAGAGCAATTTAAGACTGCTCACAAATTTCTTCAGATCTCAGTTAAATCAGCAAATCTTCAAAAATATTAAAGATTTAAATTTTCTACCTTTCAAAATTCTTTACAGCAAACATTTAAATAAAAGTTAAATTCTGATAATAATAGAATCTTTAAAAAAATTCAAGAAATAATTAAACCAGAGAATTTTGGATGAAAAAAAAATCTTTAAGAATTTAAGTTAACATTAAAGTTCAAAAAGAAAAACTTCTTAACTGACGGAAGATGTGAACCTGGAGATTTGGGGGTTCGACGGCAGCTTGGCGGACACCGAACATTCGAAGAATACCCAGTACGCAGGAACTTGGAAGTTTCATCCAGCCTTCTGTATTACGAACTTCAGAGCCATCAGGAAACTCAGGTCGGAACACAGGTTGCTTGGCTATTGATTTTTTCTGTTCTTATAAATTGAAGAAGCGGACTGAGTCTTCATCAGATGGTAGAATTGACGAAGAAATATTTACTTTCCATTTTGAAGGACATTATTTCTGTGGTAGTTGAAGCATGGAAATATAATTTTCTTTCATTTCCTTTTCTATTGCAGAATTATTTCATTTACATTTTTGAAGGACTATTTCCGAAGCCATGGAGTAAGACGTGACAGGAGCCATAAGCCCCCCGTTAAAAAAACAAATTCATCCTTTCTGTTGCAGCAACAAGATGCCCAAGGCGCCCGAGAAAGTTATCTTCTTGTCAGCCGAATGCAAAAACGAAAACGTCCCAACAGCTTCGCAATCCCACCTGCACCCGCTTTTTGTCAGGTCCGGACACTAGATATCGCCAAAACTCGCCAAAAGGGTGAATAAACTGAAACTCTACCCCTCACACAAACCCCTGCTAATATCGTCCAAAAATCGAGGAGTTGAACTGGAACAAAAATCCGAATCTCGCCAAGCCCGCCAAAAGAAGAACCAAGAATTCGACGTAGGCGTGGGAAAACCAGCAAACCTAGGCAACGGACAAAAATTCCTAAGCAAAGGCTTGGAAATCAACTGCAAAAGTGACGCTTTTCAATCCTTTCCCCCTCAACCAAAAAAAATACTCGAAGTGCAAAAATTCGTTGAATAATTAACTGTAACTTAAAAACTGTTTAAGCTAGAGACTTGAAAGTACTCTTAAATTAAAAGGCTAATTTTTCTGCATCCAATGATATAAGTTAAATGAGAATCAACCTAAGTTAAGTAATTTTAAATCAAGTTTATTACCTACGAAAGCACCTAATTCCATTGTCTGTTTCAACGCGTTTACGAGTAACCAGTGGAAGAGACGTACAAATCTTAAAGTACCAAAACCCCTAATTAAAATTAAACCAAAGCAAATATAAATACAAGATATTAAATAAAATAACGTTGTGTAGCATAAATTTAGAATAATGAAAATTAATCTTAAGTCAAACTTAAATAATTAAGTGTTACATGAAAATTTGCTACACAACACTAATATATTTATTAAATTTCGAATATAATTAAATCAGATTCAAATATCAAATTCAATTTTGTAATAATGAACAGGTACAAAAATTAATTATTAATGCGGAAAACTATTGTAAAATGCTACAAGAATATGAAAGCTCTTCCAAAATCAACAGGCAAACCAACGTTCTGTAAAAAAAATCGTACAAAATTACCATATGCGCAAGATAAGTGAGAAAAGAGTGCAAAAGAATAAAGAAAAATAGATTTTATATCTCTCTGTACTCCTTCGCCATGGGCTGGTGTATCAAGTAATGTAAAAAAATATGTTTCTGAACTGATAATTGCATAAATATGTGAAATTAATCTTAAATCGGGAAAATATAAATTAAATCAATATGTGTATTCATCAATCCAACACCTACAGGCTGTAACTAGAAAAGTACCTAACCCGAATTTAAATAAATAAAAACAATAAATTTATATGTTGTAATGTATTTATGTTTCTATGTATATGTTGTAACATATTTAAAAACCCATGTTATGTAAAACAATGAATGATCTTTAAATGTTTTTATTTCCGTTTCGGCTCTTGGCATCAGATTCACTTAGTCTTGATTTGTTAGGTGGGGATAATTTTCATTGAAATAATAAAATTTTCTCATTTTTATGCTCATGATTTTTTAATGCTTTTTGCAGTGTCATTTTTTAATGCTTTTTGCATTAAATAAACTCAAGTTTCATTTGAAGTTTTTATTTTCATTTAAATCATATAAGATATATAGTGTTTACAGAAAATATGTTGAAATGTTGTTTTCCTTACAAGTATTACTTTCACTTTCTGAGCTAAAATCTCAAATGAAATAGCTAAGGCGAATGTGAATAGCTGTGTAATTTAAGCGTAGGAGTATTTACAAAATACTGCAACTTATAAAAAAATGAAATTAATAAAACTCGCAATACCCTAAGAAAAAAAGCTTTAAATTTTCTGTTTCAGACATATGTTCTTGGAATATTATGAACATAAAAAGATGGCCGCTGATAAATTTTCTTACAAAGCTACAAACATTCAATTGAATTTCCGCAAAATAATTTTATGCTTCATTGGAATCTTTGATAATTTTGCTTTTGGTGATACTATAGAAATTTTTTTAACCTTTTAAGTAACATCGCATGTTTTAATCTTAGGTATCCAGCTGAAAAGATATTTGTAGCTAGTTCTTGATTAGATTTACTTTTAAGTTCACTAATTTTTCATGTATTTTTATACATTTTACAGATTACGTTTTCCTAACATAATGCGTAATTAACTCGGTTATTAGAACTGAAAATGACTAATTTTAGGCTTGAAAGAATTTAATATCAATAAAAACTTCTAAAGCGCAATAACTGACCTTCTTAAATGAATCCATCCAGAAATATTGCCTAAAATACACTAAAATATCTAGAACGCATATGAGATGCAATTACCATTATTACGAGCTGCTGTCTCTTAACAAAAGGAAAAATATCTGTATATACTCATGTACATAGCCATCATGATGCAATACGATAGAAGACTATTTTACTTTCTTCTATAAGAATACTCATGTAAACGCAATATGAGAAAAGTAGAATATACTCTTGTAAAGGCCTTGAGAAATAAAACATAAAACGTTTTTTGAATGTTATTTCTCAGGGCTAATTAAAAACCTTACGAAGTTTCCCATAACCATACCTTTAGTAGGAAGTTGGTGTCTATTCAGATTTTGGCATAGTTCCGCCAGAGGTTAGGGTATTAATAGTAAAGCACAAAACTTCCACTGATGATAGCGTTATTGCCTTGCAAGGCGACATCAAACAACCGATACTGTCGCAGTCCAGCAGATGGAAATGTAGGAACTAGATACACTTCCATTCGTTATAGCTAGACTATTCTGTAAACGTGAGCCGTTTACTTGGCGTCCAATACGTTGTGTCAATTTAGAATTTACCAGTAATTTGTTGAAGATAATTAATTTAGAATAATAATTACTAATACTTACTTTAAGAATTTACTAATTAAAGAATTGTAGTTGAATTAGCAGATTTTTAAAGTTACTTGTGAACTAAAATTTGGTAATGCATTTCTAAAATTTAGAAATAATTGAATGATATAAATTTAAAGTGTACAATAGTTATTTTAATTTAAACATGAGCCTGAAAAGTGGCTGCTAATAATACATTTGATGGAAATGTATGTACTAAATTTTAAAGAAGTTACCATGTTTGATAAACATTACAATTCTAAACAGTGTAAAAAAAGTTCATATATACTAACAATAGCATCACTGTAATGCGTACAGATGGATGAATTTTTCCATTATTATTACAAAAGAAATTACGTAGCTGTACTAGATCTGAATAACACTTATTTGATTTTTTTTAAGCTGTGAAAAATATCAGTTTATCTACTGAAGTTTCCTAAAATATCAATTAAAAAGTGTCAACAGTTTTAGAAAATCTTATACTTTTTGATTGTTTCATTCAGTTTCTACGCACAAATCGTATGTTTAACTAAGGTCATGTTTACTATTTGTTCCTTCATTACATGCTGTTGAGATTTTAATGTAAATTTTGCTCGTCCTAAAGCATTCCTTATATGATTAGCATTATCTAACTCAAGATGCAACAACAAAATTACACTCGGGGGAGAAAAGGTTTATACACAATATAGTATATTATACACACACAAGTGGGAAAAAAGAATGTTTGACTACCACTAATAAGGGAAGTCGTAAATGGCTATGACTTAAGCCGCCACTTGCATTCTTTTGTAAGCTGTTTATACAGCAGTGAAGAGCACATTGTAAAAATATAGAGAAAAATTCCTTTTTATCAGTTTGTATTTTTTCTTTTTTTTCGTCTAATTTAAATGCTTATAAGTTTCCGTTCAATAAGGAATCATAACAGAGTTTTGCTAGGGAGTCGGTTGATTTTTCTTTTTGAAGTAGGGTTTGGAACTTTAGTGAAGAGACGATATCTCTCAGGTAAAAGAAAAAAAAAAGATTTTTAATTCAGAACTATTGCCTACCGTGGTAGGAAGTTTAACCCCTTCCAGTGCTTTTAACGAGTTTGACTCGTGATGAAGATTTTGTCCCAAACATAAACATCACGAGCCAGGCTCGTAAACAAAAAGCCGGACCAAACGTGGCTCGCGAAAAGAAAGCTGGGCCAAACATAAACATCACGAGCCGGGCTCACTAATCATAATTTCATGGTCATAATTGAACGTTAGTTCCTATCACCACAAGAGTTAGTCACGATTCTCATAATTGTTGTTACAAAGTAGTTTAGTTAGTAAGATTTAATTAACCTCTATAAAATGCAAAATACAAAAGATTTAAGTGAAAGCAGTTTATTAAAGTTTACTTCCACTAAGGATAAAGTTTACTTACTTGTGTTTATTTATGTGTTATTTATTTATGAAATATAATTTTGAAACTGTTATTCATTACAAAATAATATATACGAATTTATAATATCTACGAAAGGCAGAATGATTAAAGTTTACTTCTCGCCAGCAGTATCGCTCAAAACTGACTATAACACAGGCATTTACGTTTCGGCTCGTATTATGACTGTTCTCACGCATCACTCTGGCTGTTTACCACACATTGACCCATAACACTTGGGCCCAAGTTTCGTCGAGGTAAATGGCACGGGAAGGGTTTAAAATTGGTCAGGAAACCTATGAAAGAGAATGAGCTGAAAAGCACTTTCCTTTTAAAGCTAAGTTTCTACAATTTGCTGTCTGATTACTACTGTCTGATGCAGGACTTCAGAATCATTATACCTTTCGCAAGGACTGAAATTAACATAAGTGCTTAGTTGCCTAAGAGGAGAAGGGATAGCTGATGGAGGATATAAAAGGGAAAGGGCTCGTATTCAATGTCTAATCGAAAACTGCCATTATAAATGTGATCTTAAAATTGTTCCTCCATTCTCTCAACCATACAATATGCGGTTTAAGAAAAAGACTGCGAAAAATAATCGGATCCAATGATTCTTATATTGAACCTGTTGTATTCTAAAAATATAATTGTCTTTTTGTGGAAAAGATAATTCTCCTGTAATTTTGAAGCACCCATTGTAATCAAATAATTCTTTACAATTTCTGTAAAATATATATTCTGAAAAGTCTTACGGTACTTATTTCATATTGTTACAGTTTTTTCTTAAATCCGAAGTTATTTTTTATAATTCTATCTCTTTTAGTAAGTAATATAAATATACATCGTAGAACAATAAAACGCTTAATGATGCTTCTAGGATTGCCATGGCCGCCTGGATAAGATCGCTGAGCACTAGTAGCTCGTTTTATGTTCGATTTTTATGGATCAGCTCGCTGCATGGAATTTACGTGGCTCTCCTCCCACTTATAATAAAAATATGAACCAATATTTTTTAAGAGGACCTCCATGAAGACATTCTTTTCCTTAGGCAGATAAACTTCGTGTGCTTTGGGATAATCAATGAATAGCCAATCAGCTAATGCTGCTTTTAGCTCTTAGTGAGGTAGGTGCCTCGCCTAAAAAGTATTAATCAGAAATATTTAAACTTTTCAGGGTAAAGAAAAGTTATGCATAATAATGAGCTAAATTACACCACGTCATAAGATTATATTTTTATAGTCTGTTTCTTTAAAATATGCACTTCAACACCTTTGACAGCGTTCTCTCATATGTGTGTCATCACCGTACAGCACTTATTTTCTCAATTCATTTGAAACTGTAGTAAGCCTTCGTTCGTTCGCTTTGTATAAACCGCTAAACGGAAATGGATTAGGTCAAAAATTAGGCGACTCGAAACATCTCTCGCAGCTGTCGTCCATATTGTTACGAAGTTAGTAGGGCGATTGAAAATGACCCTGGGGTTTCTCTTTTAAAGAAATAAATTGTAGCTAAGGTGTTTTTTTAAGTACTAATTCGGTTAGAATATAGGGTGTCCCTTATTTTACATAGCAAATTATTTTAAGTTTGGTACCTTTTCTGAATCTCTCGTTTTCCTCGCCAGGATGCAAATTTAAAGTCCGGTGAAAATGAGTATTTAAAAGGACGAATCTTGCAGTTTATTAAGAGTGATTTCGCTAGCCAGCGCACGTTACTAGTTTGTCCTTGCTGTTATGCCTTTTTGGCCATTTAATAAGTAGAATGCCGGGTAGGTTGTCGAGTCAGCCTAGTTAGCCTTAAATTAATTTGTTAGTCCAGCACTAGTCTTTATCTTTGAATTTATTGTGAAACTATTCTTAAGTTCTACCGGAAGTCTTCGGTGTTATTGTAAGCATGAAGTGCGTAGATTTGTGTTCAGAGTTTGACGAATAGTGTTATTCTACTCTTCTTCTGTGCTAGTATTCTTTTACGTCTGTGCGAGAAGTTGCCAGGTTTCTTCATAAGATCTACCAAGGTTTATGATAGCAAAGAGGGTTAGATCCCACGAGGAAAGTCAGAGAAATTTTGTAATATGTTTAAGTTTCGTGTTTATTACGTAGATTTCAATTAAAATGGCTGTTATTTTAACAGTAATAAATATTCTTCAAATTTTATGAGTATTAAATATTATATTGAGCTATTACTTCTGCACTGTTAGAATATGCAAAAAAATGTATTTATATTACCCTAATTTTTTATTAAGCATATTGTAGGTGCAAAACATACATGTGACACTTTTTGATACTTGAAAATATTTTTTTTACTTAACTTTATTATAAAAGAGCAAGATAAACCAGATTAAAAGAGAAAAGAGAAAAAAAATATTTGGTCTAAATTTAACGCATTTGAAAAAATAATGTTTGCAATTTTAAAATGTTAAAACATAATTAGTTTATTTTAAAAGAAAAATACATGCTTTAGAACCTAATACCCGGTTGTCTATAAGTGGGCCGAGGCGTAAGCAGCGGAGTATGAGTAGTTTACTTGAGTTCCGTTTCAACCAGGGCCTGCTAGTGGCTAAGCGGTAAATTCGCTGAACACTAGTTCGATCATAGTTAGATTCCAGGCAAACGGGCTAGCTGCATGGGCGATTTCGTAATTTCCCCCATGTATAACATGGATAAGAGCCAGTTTCCCTTAGGAAATCCTTCACGAAGGCATTCCCTCCCTTAGGCAGATAGCCCTAGCATGCTTTGCCATAATCAGTTCTTTTTGAGTTGCGAACTGGCTACAACAGAGTGTTCCTAATTTACATTATGTGTAATACAAATATATGAGGGACTTTAAAATATGAACAGCAGATTATTAGCTAACCGTTATTTATTCAGCACTATAAAACAACACACGCTGTTTTTTATTCTGTCACCTGGCACTGTAATATACATCTTCCAGGAGTCGGAAATTTAAATTCCAAGAAAATCAGTCTTTTAACTACATACTGAATTATTCGTACACAGTGTCAATAACTTGTTCATTTTAACTTCTAAAGTTTTTTTAAGTGGACCTAAAAGATGAATGCAGATGTGCAAATTGAATATTTTCTCTCCTTACTGAACTATTCAAGGTTTTAATCAAACATGCAACATTTTTTAACATGCTTGACTATAAAATATTATTTAAAAATGGAAATATTTCTCAATTAAAGAATAATTGTTTTTTTATCATGTAACCTTTCTCGCAAATATTCCTGACCTTTCCATTCTGAAATGTTACTAAAAAAAGTATTAATTTTCAAGTAATTGTTAGTCTGACTGACACCGAGTGTAATTCCTCTCATTACGGTGAGCTTTCTTCCTCTATATTGCAATGCTTCAGATTTTTTAGTCTAAACCTTATTCATCCTTTACAAGTAAACGTACTCCAATTTAAACGCAGAATTTTTTTCCCCCCATTGTGCATGGCTTACCTAAAAATAAATCTCGTGCCCAGATGCGGGAAAATCTTCTTGAGAGCCCTTGACATTTAAATAAATGCGTATTTTTTTAAGGGGCTGGAGACTTATTAGGATATTTAACATTTCTTTTTGAACGCTAGTCCTGCACAACGTGTCTACAAACTGGTTTGAAAAGTTTTTTTAAATATGGTATATTTCATATTTTTAAAACTTTCTGTAATTTTGAGTTACAGAATAAAATATTTGTGCGTATATTCTTAGCACAAAAATTTGTTGCCCTAATTAGCTTCAAAATGATTGCAAATTTAAGATACGAAATTTCTTCTTTCATTGAAGTTATTAATTTAAAGAAGATACATGTGTTTGCATTGACAATTTTACAGCATTTTACTCGTTTCAAAGATCATGAAAACAAAAGAGAAAAATAATCACGTTTCTTTACGTCATTTGACTTGACATTAATATACAGACAGATTGCTATTGAAATATCAATGTTTTCAACCCTTTTGCAAGAATTACCTCAACTGTATATTCCTTCTAAAACTATTAACACAATGCACGGAACTTTTATGAACAAGTACCAATTTGCACATATGAACATGGAATGAAAACGTGCTTATTAATGTGTAAAAGAAAGAAAAAGGATTATTTCTATGTTTGAAAATGTTTTATTCAATAAAGTATTGTTTTATATTTAATCATATATTTTTTGCAGTTCGTGAATTTAATAGCAAGTATGAATATTATTTTCTGTTTATGCTTGAAAATACCTAAATTAATTTGATTCATTCTAACTTGAGAAATAAGGACAATGATTAAAGGAGACTAATTTTTTATCCTCAAAACTTTAAAAAAATTACTTTTAAAACAATTTTCTTTTCAAATTTATACTTAAAATCAAGCGATGATAAAAATGCAAGACTTAATGATTAAATACGCGAGAACAAGTAACTCGTCTTTATACCCCGCTTTGAATTTTTGAAATTCAACTATGGGAACTTCCCGAATTTGATTTTACATCCCACTCTTATGATCTCTTGATGTAGAATATTAAATAAAATTTCCTTTCTATTTGGTCATTGTAAATCCTGTTCTGTTTTAACAAAACTGCGATTTTTTAATTAACTATATTAAAAACTGAAAATTTCAGTTTTACAACTATCATTTAAAAATAAACTAGTTAATATGGACTAAGTTTTAAAAATTCATCGACTTCGGGAGTGTTTTCTTAAAACTTGTATTACAATTACATTAGCTTGATGTATAGGGCATTTCATCATTGAGAGTTTTTCGTTTTTTTCATCTTACCCAAAAATTAGTGATGTTCGTTAAATTCATTTATATATTTTGTCATTTTTTTTATAATTTTTCAAAATTTCAAAATATTCCAGTATCAGTACAATTTAGTATTCTCCTATAAACTGCGTTTTTCATGTGTGATGCGTGTTTAAAGGACTTAGAGGAATTGGTCAAGCCATGGAGGTAAGAAGTGAACGGGAGCGTCTACGAGCAACCCTCGCTGTAGTACTGTTAACATATTAACAGAATCAAAGCATTCCTATGATAGGTCAAGAATATTTTCCGCCATCTGCGTTATAATAATATAAATCAGAGGCATTGTGTGGAATCCTTTAAGAACACTTACGGCTTTAAACTACGTTAGTTTCAATGATACTGAATTCACCACAAAATAATTATTTAGTACACACAATTTATAATCTTCTTTAGAGGGAGAAATGTAAAAACAAACTTAAAAAGCCCTTATGATATAATTTTGAAAATTATTTAAATAAATTATTAAAAATTAAAATTTTCAAAATTTATTCTAGCTTGAGAAATAATAACAAACTGATTCAAAGAGATTAATTTTTTAGCCTCAAAACTTATTTCATTAATATTGTATGACGATAAACCACTAGTGATTAACATACAGCATAACAATGATTTGATTTTACTTGCCTATAAAAATATCAATTTTAATTAATTCAATGCAAAATTAATTTTAAGTCATTCAAAATTACGTAGATAAAATCACTCAAATTTTCAATTAAAAAAATCCTTCAAATAATCATAGTTCTTAGCATGCTGTAAGATAATATTTTACATGCATTATTCACTAAAAAGTTAAGCATTACCATCCCATTCCGTTATATCCAGCATTACCTTATCATAACATTACATAAACTATAGAGAGATATGTTCAATATAAAAACCACCCCACATACGGAATGCTAACACAAAAGAAAACAGAAATAATGCGAATGGGAAGGAAAATATTAATTACTTTGTATTAAAAATGACATTTTTAGAAACTTAAATTTTTATTTTTGATGCATCAGATTTTTCTGAACATACAATAGCAGAGTAACAAATCATTATATTTAAAAAATATCGAAAATACTGTCAATAGAATCATCGATGCACCTGGCATCCATCGAAATTAGAGAGTGGAAGAAGGTCGATAAAAGAAAAGATGTGGAGGTAGAAAACTTAGTCGTTTTCGGCTTCAGATATGACGCACGATTTCAATGACCCAGACCCCTTTATTTTATTACCAATTCTCTAAACTCAGTAACGAAATTATATATGTTTCATTTCTCATTAAAAGTTTTCATCGTATTTCTCAGTTATGGAATTATTGGCTTGCATGTGTTTTCAGTTAATAATATAATCCTCAAATATAATTTTAAATTAACCCTATAGTAATGCTTCGTAAAATGGTCTTGTAACTTTGCAGAATCCGTATTTCTGGCGCCAGTTGTATAATTCATACAGCAGTCTTAAAACTTTGCAATTTAACGTAATTACCTTTCTTTTCAGCTGATTGCAGTTTTCTACTGGCCAACGCCCAGATCGTCGACTTTCCAATCGTGTATTGCTCTGAATCGTTTTGCAAAATATCTGGTTATAATCGTGCCGAGGTGATGCAGAAGTCTTGCCGCTGTGCATTCATGTATGGTGAACATACGGACAGACAAAGCACCGCAAAAATTGATCATAGCCTTGAAAATCACAATCAGATGCAAGTGGAAATTCTTTTGTACAAAAAGAACAGTAAGTAAATGATCCTGCTTTCCCTTTCTGTTAATATAGAGATTTCGTTATTTTGTGCTAATATCTCTAAATACTGGAAGCCAATTTGTTAATTAGCCTGTTGATTTTAGAAGCTAAACATAACAAGGAATAAAGTGAGTATGAATGACTTAAAATTTAGCAATAGCGTATTAATTTTATTTTTTTATTTTTTCTTACAGAAATATTATTTAATTTTTATTTATTTTCTTTTTCTTACAGCAATATTATTTTATTTTTCTTTTTATTACAGCAATATTATTTTATTTATTTTCTTTTTCTTACAGCAATATTATTTTATTTTTATTTATTTTATTTTCTTACAGCAATATTATTTTTATTTTTATTTTTCTTACAGCAATATTATTTTATTTTTATTTTTCTTACAGCAATATTATTTTATTTTTATTTTTCTTACAGCAATATTATTTTATTTTTATTTTTCTTAGGCAGTTATTACCATATTTTGACTTTGCGAGTGTAACATGTTGCTAGTTCTTTCTAATAATGCAATAATTTTTATGGCCGTAAAAACTGAAATATATTTGTGCTTTTATTATTAATTATTAAATTCCAAAATATGATTAACTTTCTTCATGGCATCGTAAGAGTTAAGAGTTGTATATGCAAATAATTATTTAATAATCCCTCGCTCAAGAAGTAATTATTAAATCCAATTCTGATGATTTAAACTATTGAATCATATTAAAAGTATACTTTCTTAAAATTTTAATTGATGCTCTTTCTAATAAAGCAATAATTAATTTCATAACAATTTCTTAAATTCTGAATATAATTTAGAATGTAAGGATTATTCTGAGTATAATTTAGAACGTAACGGTATTTGTTTTTACTACATTATTTAAATTTACAGCAAATAGAGAAACTAAATGAGTTTCAAAATTTTCAGTTTTGTTTCAGTTCAGTTTGTTATTGTTTTTTTTCCACAGGATCTCCACTATGGCTACTGTTACATGTAGCACCCATCAAGAACGAGAAAGATGTAGTAGTGTTATTTCTTCTCACGTTCCGAGACATCACAGCCTTGAAGCAGCCCTTAGAGGACGATGCATCCAAAGGTGAAATTTTTTAAATCATAATTTACTTTATTTCAAATTTTTTAATGTAAAGTTCTGAGGAGAAAATTACATTAAATAAATGTAGAATTGAATGACATATTATAAGGAATATTTAATAGAAAACATGGCACAAATATTGTATGCCATATATTTAATTTTAGATACTAAAACCCTTGATAATATATTTGTTATGTGTTCAGGCTTTACGTTTTATGTATAATCAAATATCTTTAATGAGTAATTTATTTTGCGAATTTGAAGTTATTGTGGCATTTGTAATTCAATTTTCTGTTAAAGAAGTTCTACAATATTTTACTTTCTTACTACAGCTGTGATGAAACTTTTTTTTACTTGTTTCTCTTCCTTCCTTTATCACAAAGTAGTACAACTTAAATTTTCCTGAATTATCTACAAAGAGTTTGAGCACAGAACTGGTACTTTCAAAAATTCTCCAATAAAACTTTCGTTAAAATACGGACTGAAAATATGCGACTTAATTTCATGTAATTCATATATTTTCGATTATTAAATTGTAGCAACTCCTATTAACTGCTGAAATTTTGGATACTAACATAATTAAACATTTATACAAAATAGTGCATTTTACTTGACTTTGACTGTAGTGCTATTAGGAAGCTCAGAGAAATCTGCTAATTAATTATATTATTAACATATTTTGAATTCTTAAAGCTAGTAGTGTTAAGAATGGAAAATATGGGATTAATTGTAACAGAGATAAGAAGTGTTTATCGAATTTTTGCTTTACATTTTGAGAGTTTTCGTGATATTTTGGTAACGTTAAGATACGTTACTGAGGGTATAAAATAGTGGTTTGTCTTCATAGATTTACTCCTTAAACATTACTGGATTGTATGGATATTTTATAACGGAACATTACCCGTATAAGAGCAGGAACAAACGGTGTGATACTCCCTGGGCTATATGCAGTCACAGAGAATGCCTAGGTATATCTTACCGTACGCGTATCTTGACATTTTAGAATAAATAAAAGGAATAATGAATTCCATGGAAGTTGCAAAACAGACAGCACAGAAACATTTCCATATTCCCCAACTAGTATCAACCAGAGAAGACGGGCTTTCGTTTCGATATTCCATAGGTGTGTGCGCGGGGGGGAGTAGATGATAACTTATCAACCAAATGCTGCTAATTAATTTTAGTACTCTTTTTCCATTTCCGAAAGATTTGTAGCTTTGATGGGTGAAATATCTGATCTAAATAGCAATCCAATTATGTAGATAGACTGTATGGGGTTATGTTTTCGACAATCTTCCTCATCGATATTTATTTTTGGTATTATTCGTTTGGCTGCAGTTTTCATTTATAACAAAAGTTATTGCTCGTCATGCCTAGAGATCATCATCCTCCACTCTTGCATTCTGATCCTCATCAGTAGCCGAATGGCTAGAGTCACAGAATATTCATACTACATAATGAACTCTATTTCTGGGGGTTCACTATTTTTTTTTCGGTGTGTAATGTAAATAGTAGCCATTCTACTCTGAAAAGCGTTCTTATACAGACATTATTATCTCCTTGGAAGATAAATTTTGTGTGCTTTGCAATAAACCTAACATCGAGATAACGCAGTGTTCTTTCTAATATTTGATGCGATATCAGATAGCTTTTGTCTCGTCACACATATGAATTGATTTGATATGCTTATTTAAATTGAAACGGAGAGTTGCCAAAGAGAACTTGAACTATATGCCTGTGCTGAAAGATATCTTTGCAGAGAATGTTTTAGAGGGCATTCGCTGTTATTCTCAGTACAAATATAGAAAACGTAAGTTCAGCCCATTCAACCATCAGCTATAGAACCCTAAGCGAATACCCCGTGTTCCGCAGCTTTAACCACTACTCATAGTGGGTATTTCCACACCCACGATTTATGCAGCGTTGTTGTCTTATGAAAAATTTTAAGATTCGTCAAACTGTGTAATAAATTAAATGCAAGTAAAACGATATGAATAGCGGCAGACTTTATTCTAGCAGAACGCTTTCAATCATTCCTGAAAGTACTTATGTAAAACCCCGCCGACCATTTTTGTCCTTTAAAGAAAAGACGCCAAACTACGCGATTTTTCGCCAAAAATGGAAAAGCCTTCTTCAAACACGCTGGGTTTGGTGTAACCTTAATTATACGTGTAGTTATTATTCTTGAGTAAAGGCTCCTTGTTTTCCCTCTATCACGCATTAAAAAAAAGATTGAAAACCTGCCTACTACAGAAGAGCATGCTGTTAAATATTTCCAAAGTTATGGAATCTTACCGGCCTCGAAAAAATGTGTTAATGGCCACGATATGGCGATATTATGGAAAAAAAATGGAAAATTTTAATGAAAAATTAAATATAAATAAATGATAATATAATAAATTTGAAAGAAAAATAAGAATAGAACGTTTTTTTTCCTTGTATTTAGTAAATGGTTTTTTTTTTGCTTTGGCACGATTGGCGCCGTCTCTTGTGGTCGACAGGATTTTCTGTAAGTACGTATAAAATCTATGTCACTTAACGTTGGCTTTCTTGCACTAAATCTTACTTGGCATTTGTCTTTCCCATAAATAACAGGTTCTCTATCTCCGTTGATAATCCTTATATAACTGATTCAACTAATATTCCTTATTTTATTTCAGTACATAATGTTTTCTTTATTGATAAAGTAATACTTTTAATGTACCAGTACCCTTTATTTGTGACTTTCCGACTCACTTTGATTTTCCGTTATTTTTCGTACTTGGCAGTAACTAATTATGGTACTTACGTATTAACGCAACTACTTGGTGCAATTTGGCGGATTTTACAGATGTAAAAGTTTACTCATCGGGTGCAAGTTGGTGTTTTTCGCTCCATTTTTTTTAGAAATATCCGCAAACTATCAATATTTATCGATAGATATTTTTAACATGTGAAAAGAAAACATACTTTAGTAACTTAAAATACAAGTTTGAATAATTAAATTAGGGTTAAGTGATACAATCAAGGAAAAAGACTTTTTACTTCAAATCCTTAAATAATTTTTTGCGCTATTCTCCCAAAGTACACAGCAATCTGTTTTTGCTTAAAAAAATCAGAGAATTGTAGAGACTTAGCCTCTGTTATCGAGAATTGCATGAAGCTATTTAGAGAATGCATTTCCTCGTTGTTCAGTTTAGAAAATTTTCAGCCGAATTCTATATCCCTGCAGAAAATTTAGCGCAGTTTCTTCCACTGTTGGTAAATTCCACAAGCTCATATTTTAAAACTAAATTTAAGGCAAAAAAAAAAGTCGCGATTTGTTTGTAAAAACCATTGGAACTTGGAATACAAGAAAAACGTAAACACACGAAAATGGCGGCTTTGCTTTACTGAAGGGCTATTATGAGCATGGTTGCCGGAAGAATTGTTATGCACATGGTTGCCAGAGTTTGGCACATTCTGAAAATTTGGCGACTTCTGCTGAGGTGGTTGCGTTAATACGTAAGGACCCCAATTACTTGCACGTTTAGCACTTATTGCTAAAACGGACAAGCTTTATTTTCAAACTTATTTCTTTCAGGGCTGAGCAAGTTCGCACGACTAGCGAGGTCTGTGACGAGAAGTCGATCCGTTCTTGTTCAACAGTTTTCGATGCATCTGCCGACAATAAAGTCGGAAAACACGAAGCAGTCACAGATCGCGCATGTAAGTTTTAAATGAAAATTACTGGAGTTTTCAAAAACGTAAACTGTAAAAAAAAATATTGTAAGCATACACTTTGTAGTGTCATTTAACCAGAAATATTCGTATGTTGCCATTTTAACAAGAAAGTTTCCATTTTAATCTTAAAATAAGACAGTCCTAGTATTTGAAGAATACTCCTTTTGCTGAGGATCATAGACCATCATAAGAATACAGAAAGTTTGGGATTATTTTTTGTTAAAAGTGATGATGCTTAATGTAATATTTGCGAACATAAACATATTAATCCTCCATATACATGTAAGATTAAAAAAATATGAAACTCAAAACTACTCATTTTAATTTAGCTAAGTCTCCTTCTAGTAAACTAAAATACGTCACTTAAAATATAACCTCCTTAACGCCATCTGCTTTGCATAGAATTCTTGGCCTAACCACAGTTCAAAACTTAAACAAAGTATACAAATCTTGTACATAAGCCCTGCTGCAGTGCACATTCACTTTTCTATTTGTTCTTCCTTGGCTAGTTTATTTCTCTTCGCTTAGCTCTTTCTTCTGTTATTTAAAAATGTGATTAGAGTATATACAATTGTGGGATACTTGTCGCGCCCATAATGATCTCTAAAGTACAAGTATCACCATCCCGATCATGACTAAAAACATTAACGGGTACCTCCTCTCCAAGTCATTAATAACAACAAAATTATCACACACACATGTGCAAGATAAAACCTATCTAAAGCAAAAACTAATTTTAATTTGCAATTGTCTCCTAACTCTCTACTTTATGGATATTTGCTCTTTGTGTTCTAAATAATAATTGCTTGTAATAAACCTCTCTATACTGCGTCATTTCAAAATTATTAGCGGTCATAAGATTCTTATATACCACTTAAATACCTTACATAAGCCTTCAGCCAATAATAATTTTAGATCCTTAAAATTAACCAATATTAATTAAACTTAAAATTGAACCTACCTGGTTCTGGCATAAGATTTTGTCTTGAACCATAGCAGCTGCTTTCTTCTTCTGTTGCTAGTTAGATCTGCTAACATATTCTGCTTCAAACATATTTCAAAATTAGAAACGATATCTATGTAGTTCTTCAAAAACAGACATGCTTATAGCACCCATGTATCAATGTTGGCATATAAACTGCTTATCAATGTAAATAATTGGTCACTTCTGGAGGTTTCTTCTTCTATTATGCTTCAACATAATGATTTCAACATTTTTCAGATGGCCCAGAATTTTGTTTCCCCTCCCCCTCTCTTTCAAAGAAGAAAAGGGTTTGCGACAGAGGAACCGGTTTAGAGAAAAAGCATTAGAACAGTTTAAAAAGTGGAAGAAAAATATTACAGTAAAAGCCTAACTATCTGGCTTTCAACTAACCGGAATATTTTCACATTTTAGAAAAAAACGTTTCCTCTAAAACATTTATTAAGAGATTTGAAAAGCCATTATAAATCTTGTTTCAGATGTATATTGTGGCCAAACAGTGCGATTTAGCTCTAATAATGGATAAACATAGCATCACAATACAGTCTAAGAAGTTCGTTTTGGTTTAATGTAGACTCTATTAGTTCTCGATAAGGCGGTTTAATTTTTGCGAAATATACGTTAAATTTTTTCCTTGCATTTTGAAAAAAAAAATTATTAGAATTTGAAACAGCATCCTGTAAAGTATTTTCAAAGTTACAGGACCCGGGTATCGAAAAAAGGCCACGATATGCTACTTTGAAAACGATGAACAATGGTGATGTAACCATTTAAGTTTTTAATATGCCATATCTGTAATTTGTATCTGTTTATTATCTAAGTAAATAATGAACGATCTGTTTTTTTGTTTTGCCGAAATGATTTGCAACATTTCTGCCGTCTTTCCTGATGCACAAATTTTTATAATCGCATCAGAGTTTTACTTTCATGTTTAAGGCCTACGAAGTATCTCGGATTTTAGGTCTGAAATGCAATTTTTTTTTGTAATCTTATAAAATGTTATATGTAGGCTTTTGATATTCAAATTGGTAGCAATACTTTTATTATAATTTAGAGCGGAATCTTTTTTTTTTTTTTACATTTATTTTGCTTTTCTAACGAGAATTCTAAACGGCGTATCCCGAGCTTTCACTTCTATAAGTAACTTTAAGTAAGTAATAGGTAAAATAAATTTTGATCTAAATAATAATTTTCAAATAATGAACAAAATCTTTGAAGGTTATATTTTTAAAAATAGATAAAATGTTTAGAGTTCTATTAAAATTTTCAGTATTCAGCTCAATTTCAGAAAGTCCTTGTTTTCAGTCCAAATAATCCAATTCTTCAGAGAAGGTTTTGTTCTCATAGTAAAACTCACAGTAAAATGTTTTGCATACTTCTTATTTAACTGTGTATATTTTTAACAAATATAAAAGTTTTATAACACGAATTTTAGATTTATTAAAATTATGGTTACATTGTTATTGTATCTCATTCCCAGTTCTTTATATTACACAAGCTGCAAGACCCCAGTTCTTCAAAGATTTCTTCAAAAATGAATATTTCCTTCAAATTTGGTATATCCTCTTTGACTGACTGGTGTGTAACTGTACTAGTGGTTAAGGGACTGCTTGCAGTTGTTTGAAAAGGCCTCTGTTTTTAATATGAGGTGATTGGTTATTGAGCCCTGCTCTAAAATATTCCCTAATAAAAAATAATTTTATATATATAGAGAAAGAATTAATTTTAAATTTTTTTATTAATTTATACTCTGTTGTAAAAAGAATAGTCTTCAACATTTTTCAGAGTGAGAGCATAAAAGTAACAATTATGCAAAATAAAAATAGGTGTCTGAACCTGAACCTCTACTCCTTTAAAATACTCTATTCTTTATATACAGTAGCCCATTACACAACTGTAACATTCATTGACCACAATTTCACATTAATTTTACCTATATATTTTACTTTTAAATTACATTACCTGTAATCGGTTTTATTACAATTATTCGTTTGTATAAGTTATTATTATTTTTATATTCATATAAATATAATAATAGTATAAGTCATTGACTTTTAATAATATTTAGTATCATAACATTTAATATTTTTTACATTATACTGAAAAACACTTATCAGTTTCTTCATAATTATAATAACCATACTGAAATTTAATAACTTTTTCTACCTAAAACACTTTAAAAATCTCTAAATTTGTTACTAAATATATTCAACATAACAGAAAATAAAATTTCTAAAACGGTAAATTTTATTAATCTAACATTTTCATAAAAACAGCATGATATATTCAGATTTGAAAATAGCAATTTTCTATTACTTAAGACGTTTAGTTGCGCTGATGACTGAATAAATTAGTTATTTCATGGTAATGAAAAATTTTTAGTATACTTATCAAGATAAAAGCATAAAATGTATTCAAAATTTATATATTCGTAACCTCTGAAATTATGGTATTTTTACACTTTTTTTAAAAACAATTTTACATTTTTTAACCTATTAATATCGTAGTTGTCGGTTTTTCTATATATACTTATATATGATAGGTAAAAATATGCAAAAAAAAATTCTAATTTTAATTTGCAGTAGTCCCTTAACTCTCCATTATAATAATTTGGCTATGTTCCCTTTTTTGTCCTAAAAAGTACCTGCTTATAATAAATCTCTCTAAAACATCATTTCGTAAATTAATCCATGTCATATGATTTTACATAATGCCACTGATACAGACGCTTACATAAAAACTTATAAGGTTTCATTCCGAATCAAAACCTTTTTTCAGTATAAAATCCAGATGCTGCAAAATCTTTAGGGAACTATAACTTTTTCTTCTCTCCCAGGCTTTCCGTTTGAATACTTTACATTCCTGTTCTTGCTTGCTGTCTAATTAAGATGCCGCTGCTCATTTCTCTATTCAGCCATCGTTATTTATCGTCAGATGTAGGAAAGTTACAAATGGGATTAAGAACAGGTACTCACATTGCGCTCATTGCCTTCTGTAAATCATAATAAGTATGTGTTTCTCAAGAATTGTTTTATCCAGAAATAAAATATGATATATCGACGTGAAAGCGAAATTTGGCTGCAACTACGCATTTGCTCATCTACAAGCTATCACCATCATCGCCCATGAATAAAAGTATCTGTCTTTTCTTATTCAAAACATCACATATTTTACAGTCGACAGGATGCTACCTATACGTAGAATGACCCTTTATTCGTTAAAAAGTTCATCTACAGAATTAAAACAAGTGTGTTTATTTTTCATACGAAATTCTAAATTCTTCAACGAGATGCATGTCTAACTTTCTAGCCAGTTCTTGAAAATGTGTGATAAATTTGATACAATGCTTAGAAGGAGTAAAATGCTATACCATCATTAATTATAACCAGGTTGGGCTTTTAAAAGACTTGAGTTTAATACAGCATATTGCATATAAATTAACTAATGCTTTCAAAGGTTTAGTGTTATAGCAATTTTAAGGTTAATAGTGTTTACAAAAATATGCTTTGAACAACAAAGTGAGAAAGATTTTTTTCAGTTCCTCCATTCTTCGTCCTTTGTTACGTTCGTCTACCGAAAACTCAAAATTATTATCTTCGTGTGAACTTAATCAGCTATACATTTCAGTGAAACAAAATAAATATGTTGAGGATTTTAAGTTTTACAATTAAATTTAATTAAAAATTTCTGAAATTTGATTTTTTGTTTTGGGAAAATAAAATATGTGTAATATATATATAGGCATATATATTATTCAAATATTAACTTCAAATACGGAGGATACCTGAGTATCCGAATAAAAAATTATCAGAAAACTTATTTTGTTATCAAACTGTTCGAAAAACAATTTTGACCTCAGACACCATAGGGGTGTTCCCACTTTCTGAAGAACACATGCAATAAAGTTCGCCTTCTGTTCAGAAATCTGAGAGTTTACATCTGAACTATGCTATCCGAAGCCATATTTTAGTCAAAGTATGAAACGAAAATTTTCAATCCCATACTCCTTCATGCTTCAAATTTTACCAATACATTCTGCTAATGTACTTTTATCCAATGACTGGGCTCCTACCAAACAAGCCTGGAGCAAGGATTATGGCCAAATTCATCGGTCATTTAACCGTTTCATTACAGAGGACACTGCCCAGGGTGCAACACATGGGATGACTGATACTGCACTCAAAACAAAGGAGAAAGATAAAATACATTTAATCATATCTTTGACGGAAGTTGAATCAACACTTCGGGTTCGGACTCATAGTCATCTCGCACTAACCGCCAATATCGTCTTGACCGGCTCTCACACAAAAAAAGTCAACCTCAATATGCTGTTATAAAAGTAATACCCTAATGAGAAAAATATGTAAAGTTGATATCAGTACTTTTTAAATAATGCAACTCTTTATATTTCAATTTTAAAATTTCTTGTTTTGAAAGTGAAAATTACAAATTTGCCTTTATGTTCAGAAATAAAGATTTCTTCTAGTAGTAAGAAAAAGGACATAATTAAAAGAAATGCAGGAGAAACAAACGCCTGAGTCAAACGGAAGTTAGTTACTAAAAGAGATAGTAAATTAGGATTTAAAAGGAAATATATTAAAATAAAATGTTCTACAATGAATGAAAAAAATGAACTGGTATACAATCCAAAATTACACGATGAAGGAAAGAAAGGGAATAAAAATATCAGATTGAAAAGACACGGGAATAAACTGAAGTTTTTTTTTCACATTCTATAATATACAGAGGTAAAGCGTGATCCCAAAGAGGTCAGAAAGAGCAAACAATATGAAATGAATTAAAAATTACAAAATTAAATACGTACTTAAGCTAATATAATCAGAAATACTAAGTGGAAAAAACTAAAAAGTAAAAAATTAATTGTTAAAAGTAAGCTAACGAACATCGCATAAATTATTAGGATTACATACAAAAAGGTTAGAGAAAATTAAAAATGAATATCTAAATAAATTTTATAGTTAGTATATCTTTCTTATTCCTTCTACTGTGTTGTCATCCAGTGTGGCGAATCGGGATCATCCAACTGAATGAAAAATACTTTGATCCCCTCAGAAAACATACGGGTCTTCCCACCTTCGGCAGAAGACATCGAACAAAATTTCTCCCTCCTTCAAAAATTTGAGAGTTTAGTACTAAATTCTATTCTTCGAAACCGTTACATGACCAAAAATAAATGTGTGAGGTAGTTTCACATTCTCCTGTACATCCTGTCGTGGTGTAACTAGTAGTACTTTCTGAATGGTAATCGGAAGAACAGAAGTTCGAATTTCTGAGAGGGCATCTCTGATTTATCTCGTTCTCGCTCTTAAGTAACCCTACAGGGACGAGGCGGTGGACGGTAATTTGTTACACTTTGGATGTGGTCGACTGGGTTTCACTTTTCTCTTCCCAGTCAATTTTTAAGTGAAGGAAAAGGTGAAGTATTTTCAGCTTCCCCACTGTGTGCTGTCGTAGTGTAACTGGGAGCATGTCAGACTATCAACGAAAGATATGGCTTTCGATACCCAAATGAATCAAAGGCAAGATGCTCTGCTTGACTAAGAAAATGCATGCGAACTTTTTAAAATATTCTGTACACTAGCTATTTGAGTATTGTGTATCTTTCCGGAAGACCAACAAAAATAGCTTTAAAAAAAGAGAGCAAAAATGAAAAAAAGGTAAAGAAGCAATGAAATAGGATGAATTTGAATATAAAAACTTAAGTATGAAACAAATAAGCGGTATGTCAAAATATGTAATAAGTTGTAGTTTCATGACAATGTATTTATAAATGCTGAAATAATCAAAAAGCACTAGATAAGAGAAAATGGTTTCTATGTAACTGTTATTTGCGTGATTCTACTTTAAACTTCGTTTTATGAAGAAATTATTAAAAATTCAGAGGAAATCTTTTAAACCGATAAAAATTTTAAAAAACTAGTTACTTAGAGGGAATATGTAAGTAAAAAAATATGTGGCGGTTATTTGCAAGAGAGGAATGAAAGTTAAATTCTACAGGTAAGAATTTAAACCATATGTGTGTGGTTTTGTGCTAATATAGATTAACTCAAACGTTTGTGGAAATACGAAACTAACTTAGACATGAAACTAATTTATAATAACTATAGAGATAGATTACCAGTTCATGAAATTAACAAAATACCAATTCATAACCATGATTAAATTCAGCCGGAACCCACCAGAGGGAGACTTCTGCACTTTTCAGTTTGTAAGTGAAATCGTAAATTCAGCGGGGCTTCCGTGCTTTACTGTGTAGCTGCATCCGCAGTATTAACAGAAGGTTGCATTGTTAATTCAACCTTTTATATAGCAGCTAGTAAAACCTGCATAGGAACTAGCTATACGCTTTCATCTCAAAAGAGCATAATAAACGGAAAAACTTCAGACATTGGAGAAAAATTCATCTCCATCGAAATCCGATCTCGTTAGGAAGAACCGTATCAGTGGGCTTGACCAGTACTCACAAAACTACACTATTCATTTACTGAACATTCAGGGGATACTGGATATACCTTATCAGGTGAAATAGTATTTAACTCAATTCGAAGTTTAGTTATGGGAGCAATTTTGCAACATCAAAGAATACTGTTCAAAATATAATTTTCCTTTACCTAGCCTTAATATATTACTATGTCTATCTTTAGTTTACTCACCTGTCATTTGCTTTATTATTTCTTTCAATATATTATTTAAATTATTTATTTATGATTCATTTAACAAAATTTGTTAGTACTTTTTTCACTACTTTATATTTTATATAATTTTACTTATTCATTGTTAGCCCAAAGGGCATTAGCCCAGAAGGGATATTAACTACGTTTTGGCATTTTGCGTTGGTTCTCTATAAATGTCGGTTTACTTTTCAAACTGTTGTCACTAAATATTAGAGCCCTGTGTTATATTTAAAGAAATTAAATAATGAAGAACTTGAATAAATGTGTGTATTTTTCCCGCATTGTGATAAATAACGGTACCTAGAGCCATCAGAATTTGAATAACGTACGTCTAGATCCGATTATGGGCATCTGGAAGCCCTAATTTGAAATTTTTTTTTTTTATCGATTTTATATTTCGCAACACTTTAACGAGTTTTTGATTAACAAATTCAAAGATTTCAAAGTGAACAATGGCAACACTTAACGAGAGAGGGGGGAAAAACTTTTTATGTTCAACGCGCGCGAGACTGTATCGGAAATTCTAAAGCTATGCTCATTTAAAAATAATTTTGCGGTTGAATTGAATTTTATGGTTTGAGTGCGAAGAATGTGATATTAATAAATAAAAGTAACACACAAAACGTTAAAAAAACGCCCCTTTGGGCGTAATGTAAAATCTGAAAGCTTTCAGATTTTTTTTTAAAATAATTCTTTCTTTATTATTTGTTATTTACTTCAGTTAGACATCTCAAACATACCACCATAGAGCTACGGCACTTCTAATTTTAGAAGTCAAGTCTTGATTTGTCTAACATTAGAAATGTGATATCAGTTTCTGTAAACTGTAAAATTTTACTAAATGTACGTGTAATAATTTCCATGAGAGGTATGTGGATAACATAAATACATACGTTCATATTTATACGTGTACACCTAATTCTTATTTTTACACGATAGATACGCTTCTGAACAATATGTATAAAAATTGGTATAAAAGACATTGTATCAATGAAAGAAAAGAAGATTGGTTCTGGATCTAAAAGATCAACAAATGAAACTTAAAAAATTCCATCCGGAATTATTCATTTTAAGCTTATTATTTTATTTTAAGAAAGTGTACATGTAATGAATATGTGTTAAATTTGCATTTGAAAAAAAAAGTGATTCTTCATACAGGAGGAAAAACAACTAGTTTCACACGGAAAAATTTTAAATTCATTTTCACTTTCTGTTAATGAAGGGCGCATAAGTTTGCATACGACTGAAATAATATCATTACTATCACTAGAGTTGTTGGGGATATCATCTTCTTCCTCAGTGGCATGACCGGCTTTATCCGGTAATGTGATTTTTGTCACATAGTATACATTAGCTCGCAATCTGAAATATTTTGCATTTTTTAATGATGTTAATATCACTTTAATGAATGGCAATGTATGAAAAGAGAGACTAAAATAAGTAATTCTACAAATTTAGTTAATGAATGCTGCTTAAATACAGATCTTATGAACAGATTCAAACAATAGTGCCATTCAGAGGGTTTCCTTATGTGATCTTGAAAAATTTCGAGAGGGTTTCTTCTGTGACCTGAATTGATCGACATCAATTCAGGTCTCCTCTGGTAGTAATATTTCATTTATTTGAAAAGCCAATTCAGTTATTAAATCTTTGTGTTTGTGTTCTGGTTAGGCCGCGATATGGATTAGGCTTATGTAAGTTTGGTTATGCTAGATAAGAGGCTGTCAACAGCTTCAGATCTCGTTGAAAGCTCCCAGTGCATTACTCATTAGGGTCCTATTTGACAAAATGATACCCAATTTTTGGCCAGTTCCAGACCTTCTTTTTTATTAAATTTGGATTTAGAGCTAAATCATCATCTTTAGTAATCACTATGTTCTATGGGATTAGGAGTCTCAAGTATAATCTTTAATATTTCATAGCCGCTTAAGGGCTTCGTTGACTAACAATTCATTAATATCTTCAGCTGATAGATTATCGAATCACTCACCAGTGGTCGAGCGATAAAATCGCTGAGCAGTGGTAGTTCGATTTCCACAAACGAGCTGGCTGCATGGGCGTTTTTGTGGTTTTCCCCATGTGTAACCTGTATACGAACTATTTTACCTCCATTCCTCCCATTAGGCAGATAATTCTCGAATGCTTTGCCATAATCAAATAAACCAAACCTGGATCATCGAAACCTTCTCCAGCAGCTGACTTAGAATTAAGAAAAGGGAAAAAATGGAAATTGGTTCGGACGTCTCCTATTAAATAAAATGTAAAAAGAGAATGAAATATTTATTTTGAATTCGTGTTAAATCGGTTTCGTGCAAAAACAGAATTAGGTATACACTTTTACACACTATTATGTTTACTTCTAAAAGAACGTTCTTACATTAGTGTGATTTTTCAATTTGTGCATCTTATTTTTCAGATGATAAGTTTGAACTCGGAAGTCCTCCCCCAATACCGTCAAGAAGCCCCCAAAACTCCTCCACATATTTTGCTTCACTATTGTGCTTTTAAAGCTATTTGGGACTGGGTGATATTGTGTTTGACATTCTACACGGCCATTATGGTGCCGTATAATGTGGCCTTCAAAAACAAGACATCTGAGGACGTTTCGCTTCTCGTCTTGGATAGTATAGTGGACGTCATCTTTTTCATCGACATTGTGCTCAACTTTCACACCACTTTTGTAGGACCCGGAGGCGAGGTAGTCTCCGATCCAAAAATCATTCGCATGAACTATCTTAAGAGCTGGTTTATTATAGATTTGTTGTCCTGCTTACCTTACGATGTTTTCAACGCATTTGATCACGAAGAAGATGTAAGTGGTTATCTTAACGTAATGCTTGTTATTTAATTCTCTTGCAAAATGCAATTTTTCTAAATGTAAATAGTATAAAACGTAAAAAATTTTACGTTGTTACATAGATATTTGAAGAAGGTGGCTACAGAAGTTATTTCCTTAAATATTGATTCTAGACCTAATTTCCAATTACAAAGTTTCTAAAGTCAGATAATGTTACAGAAACAGCTGCAGTCGCAGAAGTAGAACAGTTGTGAAAATATAAAATTTAACTGTTGATTTAGCTTTCGTAGAATCCAGTTAGTGAAACATCGATTATGCTTTAACGAATTAAAAGAAAATATTCCTTAACTTTACGTGTAAGATTCTTGAAGATAGTACAAATCCAATTTCCTGATTTAATTCACTTTTTAGCTTATTATTTCGACTGAAATTAAATATTCAGTCCCGTATTGGCGAATAACAGTTTGATTAAGAAAAATAACACTGTTTCTTTCATTTTATAGATGTCTCCGACAAAATACTAATCATTCATATTTCTCATTGAATTGTTCATGCAATTCGTGAAACATTTCCCCTTGAACTTCCTAGAAGTATTGAATACTTTATTTTTATGAGCCCTCTTTCTCATGGAAGGCTTCAAAAAAGTCAGTTTTATTTTTTCAAAACCCATCTCCCTATAATCTGAAAATTTTCTCATAAAATTCCCTCTACTTTAGTTTGAGAAATATTGTAACTGGAAATATGTGTCTATGATTTAAGTAAATAAGGCATGTAGCCCTCTATTCTGAACATTGTCTGTATGTGAAAATTTGTCACTTACTTTTATAAAAATGATCATTTAAGCTTCGTTTACACTTTTTAAAAATAGATTAATCTTTGTAATCTCCAAACCAACTTTAAAATATTAAAAAGATAACTCAACTATTGAATTTAATTTTATATCTGCTAATGATACCTCTGAAATATCTGTACTGAAATATTTTCTGCCAACCAGAAAATATGTAATCATTAAAATTAACGAAGTTTTAAGTTATCTGGAATGCATCATTTTATTTTAATAAATTGGATACAGATTTGTAGCAAAATTTTTTTTATTCCTTTACTAGAGGAAAAAAAATACCCTATTTACTCTCGTATTTTCTCCCTTAGCTTTTTAAGGTTCTGTACATTTTTTAAGTATTCACGTAATGTTCAGCTACTTCCAGGCATTCAGAAAACAAGCTTCCCTAAATTTTAAAATAGCTTCGTCAACTTAGTGATTGTTTTCGTCTTTCTAATTGATTTTCTCGGGAATTTTGCTGCATGATCTTTTACTGATGAAGCATTGAGACTGAAGAAATTCAATGGCTGTGAAGGTCATTGTACTTTGCAAGACAGACTGAACGGTGAGGAAGATTATGACAACGACAACGATGACGATTGGGAAGATTTGCAAGCTGTAGCAGACGACGCAGACAGCAGCTCGAACAGAAATAATGATTTCAGGTCTAGGGAGCAGTAACGAATGATAACAACAGCGGGTGAGATTCAAGAGGAAATGAAAATATGATACTACACTTTGATCTTAGCCAAAAGGCCGATTAGATATTGTAATGTTAATATTACTATGCATTCTTTTCGGAGTCTAGGTTTCTCTTAAATAAATAATATTATGATAGTTACCGGCAGTTTATCCGGTAACTGAAATAGTTTTCATTTGTTACGTTCTTATTTTAATCGTATCCTATGGAAATTTAATTATTCGCATAATTTTCCCCTCTCGATTTTAGGACGACCAAATTAGTAAAAAAAGGGAGAAATACATGAGTAAATGCAGTAAACAAAAGCGTTATGTGGACCAAAATTTGGATGCACTCTACTCTAGAAAGGACTAGACTTCAATCTTTCCATAAAATGAAAGCTTGGCAATTGGAAAGTTACTCAAAAAAAATTGACCGGATTTCAGGCAACTTAATTTTTGTAGTTTACAACAACAAAGTGACAAGTAACACATGCAGTAAAATGGAGCGCAATGCGACTGAAGACCGAAACATCCCTGTGATGGGTGTCCAGCAAGAAACATCCGGTCTTTAATGGGGGATATGATCTCTCCTGACTGCTAAGCAGGTTTCACATCATTTGTGCATGCTGGATATGTGGTTGTTAATGAGTTGTTGAGACACTGCTGCTCGTTCCTCTTGTAGCACCAATCGCAGTTTCGGAATCGTTACTGGCGATAAGTTACGTGCTGCCACGGGTCTCCCTAGTAAATTCCGTACATGCTTGACGGGATTTAGATCCAGAGACCTTGCCGACAAATCCATGTGTTCAATATCTTCACTCTCCAACAGCTCTTCGACAGTAACTGTGCGATGAGGTGGAGCGTTGTCGTCCATGAAGAGGAACTGAGGACCCATAGCCCTTGTGAAAAGACGCATGTAAGGAAGAAGAACCTCGTTACAATAGCAGTCCCAGGTGACGAACCTCCTTGGGAGATATGAAGGTCGGTCCGGCTACCAAGCATTATGTCTGCTCGAACGAGAACTCCGCGACCTCCAAAACAGTCGCTTTTGATGATGTTGAAGGGGTTATTGCGTGTTCCCCGCTCTGTCCAGATGTGTATGTATCTAGAATCGCAACTCAGACTAAATCTGCTCTCATCTGTAAAGAGTACTCGTCCCCATTCATTTTCTCTCCAATTCCAGTGTTTCCGGCAGCACAGAGAACGCCTTCTCCGATGGGCAGGCGTTAGAGGTACACACCGTACCGGGCGTCGTGCAAACAGACCACCCTCGTGCAGTCTTCTGGCCACGGTAAAACGCGATATCGGTCGTCCAGTCGCCTGTGTCGTGTGTCTAGCGATTTCTCCCGCTGTCTGCCGCCTGTTTCTTCTGGCCTGTAAGGCAATATACCGGTCATCTGCGGGTGTGGTTCCTCGTAGACGACCACTACTAAACGCCCGGATAGCTGTTCCTGTAGTTTGAAATTGTCTCCAAAGTCGTGAAACGATGCTGTGAGCAATTCCGAACTCTGCAGCCACACTTGTCCCACTGCGGCCTTCCTCCAACTTCCCAATGATTCGACCTCGGGTAAAAGCATCCAGACGTCGTCTAACAGATTGATTATTCGCCATTTCTCGCTGAGGCAGCAACTCAGTGTGATTTAACTGGTATACGGCGTGCAATCTCTTTGCCAGAAATCCTGATATTACACCGACAACATGCTTTATACTACTCAGACACTCCCCCATTACGTCTACCTGCATATCTGCGCATGTGGTACCGTACATCACCTTACTTAATCTCCTGATTGGTCTTTCTGTCCGCTCTGCCTCTTCGTTCAGCTGATATGCTAATTTTTCGACTTCGTCCTTAATTTTTGCACACCAGTGTATAAGCAATATGAGGATGATAATCAGTTATATCCCTTACATGTTCTAACACGTTGTTTCTGTAGTAGTAACACCGCGTTTATTGAGATTATATCGGTTTCTAACAAAGGCGACTCGAACAAAATTTTTTCATATCGCGAAAAAAAATATATAAGAAAGGGGTATCTAGAAGAATAGTTATGGGAAAAGGAGTCTTCAATTTAAGCTCTCTGCTTCGATCGATGAAACACTGAGGAAAAAAGTTGCTTAGGTGAAATTATGCTTATCTGAAATCTGGTCAATAATTCTGAATAACTCTGCATTTATAAATTTACAAAAGTTGGCAGATTATCGTATTATTAAAGTTGAACAAATAATATTTATCGTTACTTACTGAATGCAAATTTTATTTGATCTTGTGAAGCTGTAAGATGTGACATTTTTTTATGAATCTAAATCTTAGCTGTAGTAAGTAGACTTTAGATATAACTTTAGTTCTGTAAAATTTAGCGTCTATTTAATTAATTATTGTATTAATGTTTTAATTGCAATTCATTTATTTAAAAATTATCTTTGCATGTACGGTTGCCTACTTATTAAGTATAACTTACCTTAATATTTCTTGGGATTGCTTATGAAACGCATGAGAGCTTCTAATTCCTCGGTTGGTATTTGGCATTGACAGTAAAGTGAAATTTTTTTCTCAAAATTCAAAATTTTAAAACTGTTTCTGGTTTTCTAATATATAAATTAAAAACTACTAAAATCAAACTCGAAACTTTCGATAAAATTAAAAGATTTGTGGGGCATTCTCTATAAAAAAATAATTAAAATTTAAGGAAGCAAGGATGCATTAAATGGTGATGGTTATCTCCCTCTTTCGAACTTAAATATTTCGCTTTTATAATTTAAAAAATTCAAAGCCGATAGGCGTATTAAGAACTGGCGTTTTTCTCACAAAAGGCGAGGAAAACGAAGGGCCTTTTGATTGTTGGTACCAAGGCTCTCTAAAATGCACGTTGTGTCCCAGTAGCAAGGCATCGGGAGCCTGTTCAGCGCCTTGAAGGTGGTCCGGTTACTACGTTTGGGTCGCGTCGTCCGAAAGCTTGACCGCTATTTGGAATATGGAGCTGCCATGCTTATTCTCTTGCTCTGCTTCTACATGCTGGTTGCCCACTGGCTGGCGTGTATCTTCTACAGCATTGGACGCAGCGACGCCGAAAATGGGGTCTCCTACAGCTGGCTGTGGAAATTGGGAAATGTAACACAACAACAGTTCAACTTCAGTCGAGTAACAAACAAGGACACTGTGAAATACGAGTTAATAGGAGGGCCACCAAGAGGAACTATGTACATCACAGCCCTGTACTTTACAATGACATGCATGACATCAGTTGGCTTCGGCAACGTCGCAGCCGAGACCGACAATGAGAAAGTGTTCACCATTTGCATGATGATCATTGGAGGTAAGAAGTTTATTAATATTTTAATCAAGTATATCGTTTATAATACCCAGTAGGAAAAGAAAAGGGTTTTTTCAGTTTTAGACCTTTTTCACACTGTTAATAGTCATCTGCATTGGAGGTAAAAGCACAATTTTATTAAACGTGCAGAAGTGGTGCCAGATTAAAGGATGCTAAATTTGATATGCATAAAAAGAAATTGTGTAAAATATTACACTAAATCACCAAAATATTTGTCCAAAATATTACAATATGTGAAATTTTTTAGATCATTTTCCTTAATTTAACTGTTTTTAATTTAATTAATCTAAACAAATAAATTGAACGACTTCTGGTGATATTTGTAACAAAAAACGCCGCTGATATCCTCTGCTTACTTGTAGAGCTTGTTTACTTGTTCTCTTCTAGCTCTGTTAAATATTTATTTTGTAACTTGCCTTTAAATTAAGCTATGGATTTTTCATAATTGTATCACTATTGTTATTACAATTCGTCTCTTGTCAAAATATACTTATTTTAAAATAAGCTTTTCATGTAATAGAAACAAAGGATATCTATTAAACAAAGGGGAAAGTTCAAGGTATAAATTAGCAAAAATAAAAAAAAGATTATCGTTAACAGCAGTTTAATCCAACTTCCAACAATATATGGATATAGTGAACGCAGTAGAAGTAGTAGTGCTTTTTGCAGAAACTGAGCGGAGGTGAGACTTAGAACCGCCTTCGACAGGAATGTCATAGTACTTAATTAATTAATAAAACTGAAAATTACGGAATCAGAAATGATTGCTTAAACTCATTCGGCCTTCAATTTGAGTAACTTCCAAGCTTTCGTAATTTTTCTACATTGCAATCTCATTAACGACATAGCTTTTACTCTTTCCTTACGCGAAGCGTGGAAAACCTCGTTCCAACCACCACTTTTCTCCTTCCTAACCTAGCATTCAAACTTTCTCGTGAAGAACTGCAACTTCTATTGCGCTGACTATAACAGAAAAGCTTTTGTTTCAGTAAGTTAAAAAAAAGGCCTTTAAATTAATTTATAAATTATAATTTTATATTTTCATTTACAAAATCTTTTATATCCCTGGGATTTTATTTGGCCCAAATAGTTTTGAACTAGGAACCATTTTTATCGAAAGCATACTTAAAACGGCAAAGCTAAGTTATTTGTATTTCTCACTCGATTCGATACTCATTTCACTATCTGCGAAAAACGAAAAACATAATGTTTCCTTTGTCATTTATAAATCAGCTTATGTGCTTCATTCTATTTGTGTGCAGATCTGCCCATTATAAAGAACAAGGTTTAAATTCAGCAGTTTTTGTGTACTTCTAATAACATGATCAGAAACTGAATGAAGGAAATATGATCTTTCACAGGACAGAATATATAACAAATTTAGGAATGTGTCTCGAATGTGAAAATATCGCATCTCCTCCTTATCATGCACAGGTTCATTGTAATTTGTCTTAACGTTTTCTTGATAGGTTTTTAATACACTAACATAGCCTGCTGAAATGAATAATGAATAACAATCACGTAAAACAACTCCAGTTACTCAGATAATACACATGCTTCAGTAGAAAATATTTTATGTAAGCAGAAATTATTATATAAGCAACGAACAAGTTTAGAACAACTTTTTTTACCTAAAATCTTATTAGAATACATTAGATCAACTTGCAGTGATTTAAGCTTCCCTAAGAATAGCTACTTCTGTTTTTCTCTTTTTTATATGATATCATTATATTTCTTGATGCGCTATATTTAATAACACTCTGCAATTGCATTAACATTCCAACTACCGTAGGGTCTTCAACCACCCCCATTTCTTTTATAGCTTGGTTATTGCCTCTTACTTCTTGATTTAAGATTTTCTAGGGGATACCTATCCTCAATTTAAAAGCGAAATTTTATATGCATTGTGCAACTTAAATATTTGAATTGTCTTAGGATAGTTTCATCTATGGCTAGATGATCAAGGGCTATTATTATCCAAAAATTAATTATAATATTCTTTAAAGCACTAGTAGCTTCCTTTTCCAACTTCATTGATAAAAAATTTGAAAGTTTCTTCCAAAATTGATTTTTTAGTATTTATTCCTATAAAAATACCTTCCTTCAGATTAGCCTTTTAGGAAAGGGACTACTTTTGGAGAGTCTATTTGATAATTTATTTTTACAAAAAATGGTTTCAGAGCCTTCAGAAATTGTTCCGTTAGAGCTAACCGCGTGTGAAACAAAATGTTAATCAAAATTCTATTACTTTACAAAGATTTGGCCTAAAATGTTCTGTTTTAAAGTTTAAGAATTTTCTCATGGACACAGGTGTTGCTTTTACTGTGCTGAATTATTGCTCAACTGTCCCACTCGTGTATGAATCTAATTTAAAATTAAGTCCCAATGCTAAACGCTTTATTATAATATATCAGCTGTTCAAGAAATGTACATACTATTTTAAAATCTTCATTGATCAAGAATTCGAGGTAATTTTATGTGCCTGGGGACTTTCATAACGTTCTTGAAGATTTGCAGAATGTTCTGCAGAA